>OX637462.1:60124647-60558403 GCA_951799995.1 Trifolium subterraneum
AATGGTTTGTGTGTTATGGTTGTGTTTTTCTTTTTTTACAATAGGCAAGATATAATTCGTAATCCACTTCTTAGACAATCTGCTTATTTGGTTAATCATCATGGTTTATCTCAAAATTCGATTTTGAAAGATGGGGTTTCTGTGATTCACCGTAGAATGGGTGAGATTAGTACTAACACTTCACGTGTAGATGAGGACAAAGATTTGGTTGTTAATAAGCCTGGATTGTGTTTTGGATTGCTTCAACATGATGGTTATGGTAGCTCTTGTGAATTCTTAAAGGTTAATCCTCAGTGCACTTCTGAAGGGTATATTGATTACTTGAGGTTTTTCTATTGTAAATGTCAAAATTTTAGGGTTCTTGGTTATCTAGTATTGGGTGTTTGGCTTGCTGCTTTGTTTTATCTCTTGGGGAACACTGCTGCGGATTATTTTTGTCCTTCGCTTGAGCATCTCTCAACGCTGTTGAAATTGCCTCCGACTGTTGCTGGCGTTGTGTTGCTTCCACTTGGGAATGGGGCACCTGATGTGTTTGCTAGTATAGCTTCGTTTGTTGGGACTGATACCGGTGAAGTTGGTCTTAACAGTGTGTTAGGCGGTGCTCTTTTTGTTACTACTGTTGTTGTTGGAACTGTTTCTCTTTGTGTTGCAGAGAGGGAGGTTCAGATTGATCGACGGTGCTTTATAAGGGATCTGTGTTTCTTTCTGTTCACTCTTTTTTCATTGCTTTTGATTTTGTTTGTTGGTAAGATTGGTATCGGGGCAGCAATTGCGTTTGTATCGATTTATGTTGTTTATGCATTCATTGTTGCTGCCAATGAGATATTGCGGAAACATGCACGGAGGTTGAAATTGGATGCCGTGACACCTATGCTTCCTGTCCAAGGAAGTGTATTCTCGATTGGTTCCGAAGAGGATACTAATATATATAGCTCTTTGCTTGACATTGAGAGTGATCCTCCCCGTCTCCCTCCTTCCTTGCCTCAATGGATGTGGTCTTCAAATGTGGCAATATATTCAAACCAGACAAGTAAAATCAGTTTTACAGATGAAAGGCCTCCTTGGGGATGGAGTGATGGATCCACGGAAAACACCAGGGCTTCGTTCACTGTATCAAAGCTTTTTTTACTCATGGAGTTGCCACTTACAATTCCTAGACGCTTAACAATTCCAATGGTTCACGAGGAAGTATGGTCGAAGCCGATTGGTATAGCCAGTGCTACATTGGCTCCTATTGTCTTGGCCTTTTTGTGGAGCACCCAAGATAATGCGAGTTCTACAAGTACTATACTTGCTTATTGTTTTGGTGTTTCTTTTGGATGCACCCTTGGTGTTCTTGCATACAAATACACAGAATCTGATCGCCCGCCATCTCAGTATTTGATTCCCTGGGTTCTTGGAGGATTTGTTATGAGCATAGTGTGGTTCTACATAATAGCAAATGAACTTGTGGCTCTGTTAGTAGCATTCGGTGTAATTTTTGGAATTAATCCATCAATTCTGGGATTAACTGTATTAGCATGGGGAAATTCAATGGGAGATTTAATGTCAAATATTGCATTGGCATTGGATGGACAAGATGGAGTTCAGATAGCTTTATCTGGATGCTATGCAGGTCCTATGTTCAACACACTTGTTGGTTTGGGGATCTCATTGCTGCTTGGTGCATTGTCGAAGAAACCTGCTTCTTACGTGGTGCCTGAAGACGGTAGCTTATTTTACACCATGGGATTTCTTATCACAGGACTTATATGGTCACTTGTTATTTTACCGCGCAACAACATGTATCCTAGCAAAACATTAGGAATGGGTCTCATCGCCCTTTACATGATATTTCTTTCTTTCAGAGTGTGTACTTCTATGGGAATAATAACAATGGCTGGTTTACGTTAGACTTTTCGCAATTGATCTATGTTGTAATCATTATGATCATTGTTTCTAGTTCTTTTTGGCCACGAACTGTAATTTCTGTCTTGCAGATAGCTGATATATGGGACAACATAAGTTCAGGAAAGAAAAAAATGCTCTCCATGTAGCATGAATGAGTTACTGGTCCAGTTGAAGATGCCATTGTTGTATATCCAAACATTTTGTCGAAAATATAGACTTTAAAGCTTACCACTTACCAAACCAGATTGAATAAAAATAAAAATGTCTTCAGCATTCTGTTGTGATTAATCTGTTCTTTGTTTAATCGTATCTTATATTTATCCTACACATTACATGTCTATATTTTATACAACATGTTGGCATTTTATCAACATTACATGTCTAAAATTGAACTGAACATCAATTCCTTAGAACATTTGCTATTTCATCTGTCTGCAAATTTGTGTTTAATTTTGCCTTGGCCTTTAGCATAAAGAAAGGAAACTGTGACTTTAAGGACACTCCTGAAACATAACAAGAGGTTCTAAACAATTAGGTCTTCATTTTGCATGCATATCACAACTACACAAGCATGCTCCTCATGAAGAGCATGATGAAAAACCATTGATTATAGTAGTAATTTTTACTTATTTTATAATAAATCAATGGCAATAAAGAATTGTTCTATTTGGAAGACAAACCATTTTCATGGCTCTAAATAGGTGTTGCTTGTCACATTACATCTTTCAGCAACTTCAATACTGCAGAGAATCTCTGACACTTCACACACTTTCATCTAAAAATAACAATTCTACCATTTAATAATTCACAATTTGACTACTTGTATCTCCATTCTCAGATTTTTTTTCCGAGAGTTGAGATCCTCTCCATTTCCTATTATTTTCATTTCTTCCATTACCAAAGTTTTTAAATATTTTAGGGTGTATAAAAGACATTTATACCCTCTTAATGTCACACTTTTGTATTTATATTTCCAAAACTATATAGTAATGGAAGAAATAGAAATAATTGGAAATGGAGAGGATCTCAACTTTTTTTCCGATCCTTCTTTTGACAAAAAAAGAAACACAAAAAAGCAAAATCTAAAAACTGTTTCTTTTCCAGTTTCCACTTTTCTGTGTGACAGTCACGTGTGCTTTGTTACCCTCTTGTCACTTTCAAGTTCTCATATGCAAGTACAAAGTTAACCCATTTCTCAAGTTTCCAACTTTCAACTAAACAAGTTTCATCTTTTTTCACTCTTTATACATAGCGACTGTATTTTTCATTTTTGTAGAAATTTCAAATGGATGATGGTGAATACAACTTTTCTTCTATGTCCTTAACATCAAAACCTTCAATGGAGAAACTAATGAGTCCTAAGTCTCCACTTCCAGGGTTTGTTGATTTTCATGGGAAGAGGAAGCAGATGGTTAAGATTCAAGTTTTGGAGAGAGAAATTGGTTTGCTTCAGGTATGTATGTCTAAGATTAATCTTTGTTGTTATATTGTAATTTGTTGCTGTCTTTATAATGTTCAATGTAATTAATTTGTCTTTCTTTTCCATTTGCTATCCAAAGTGCTTATTTTTTGTGCTAATTTGAGAAAGTCATTAAGCATTATGAAAGCTTTTTTTACTCCCTACCTAAGTTTAATAAGTTTGGTGGATTCAAAGGATGTCTGTAACTCATTATGCAGACTTAAGATATCATTCTTCCTAGCATCTACACTTTATATTGATCATTTGTCTGAATGTGTGAGTGACACTTCTCTGTGTTGGACAAAGACACAATACTAGCACTTGTGATTATATGCAATCACTTCTATTTTCTCAAATTATTAACGATGTTTATGTGTTGGTGCCGTATCCAGTTTTCGCATTTGTCACTGCTTCATAGATAGATTTTTTGGCTACACTGCATGTTTGGTCTCTTGTGTTACTGATGTCATTATAATATTTGTTCGTTCCATCAAATTGTGTTAACTCTGTCTAAACCGACCATGTGTGCATATCTGTTAGCCATGTGAATTTGACTAAAATGACTAACTTATTGTAATTGACCAACTTTAAATTTTTTAAACATACGGGACCAACATGAAACCTAAGATAAACATAGGGACTAAATGTAAATTTAGCCTAGATTTTTCTATCCTTCTAAGTCTCATGAACATTTTGATTTTAATTTGCTGATGCTAACATCAAGAAGCATCATAAATGATCTATTTTTCATGAAGGGGTGAAGTTTGATTTAGATAGTCATAGTAATGACCCTGAGCTGAGATGTTCACTTTATAATCCTCATCAGTCATCATCACATAACTTTGATTGATCATCGACTATAATGCTTTTGGTAACATAATATAATATATGACATTTGTCGTTTGGTTGAGTTGAATACATAAAGTAATTTCTTCATGAGAAGCTACCATATTATTGAACATATGAGACAAATTTTCACTGTTTCATGTATATTGCTCATAGGAAGAGTTAACATCACTAGAAGGCCTCCAACCAGCTTCTAGATGCTGCAAAGAGTAAGCCCTCCACCCTTTCATATGTAATTAAATATTATGTTCAATCACCAAGGTTGAAAATCAAAAGACCTTTCATATATGCATTACTATATTATAGTAAACTATTTTATAGGGTGAATTCCTTGTTACACATCTTATTTGGATATGTATGGATACATTTGCTGAGGTGGACAATTCTGATAGGTTCACAAATAGTATTTATTAATTTTTCTATATTAAACACTATTTGTGGACCTATCAGAATTATCGATCTCAGTTGTGTACTAATACATATTTAAATAAGATGTGTAACGGAGTGTTTACCGCTTGACATTTATGCTAATTAATTAAAAATCAACATTTTGGTCAACAGGCTTGATTCCTTTGTAGGCTCTATTTCAGATCCCTTCACACTCACGTATGAATTTTCTAACTTTTCTCTTAATCAGTAGATTATTAATTATTTTATGCACAAATCATAAATAAATAATTACCACTGCATCTGATGTACAGAGGAAAGCACACAATCTCTGAATCACATTACTTCGGGAAGCAAATCAGGTACAAAGTTTAATTTTTGTCTTTCTGACCATTTCATTTTGAAGTATTTCTTTCACATGCTTTCATTTCAAATTAATCATGTAAAAGCTGTTGCTTATCATAAATAGCACAAGTTGAAGATACTCTTACTAGCATTGTTTAAGTTTTTATAAAATGTGATTTTTATAAATACATGACTCTTATGGGGATAATGAATCATGGCGGTATAAGGAGTACTCCAACCCTTGATACAAGATAAGTTTTGTCCCTCATCGCACATTAGAGGGTTACACTGCTAACTTGAATACAAATAACTAACATTGCCATTCCATTTACGGCTAAATCACTCCCAAGATACAAGTTTTACCTTGAGTTCAAAATATATATGGCACGTATGACGATATTAGTATTAATTAAAGTGACATTAATTATAATTGTATCCTGAGATCGAGATGATTCAAACTATAAGGTCAAACTCTTACTACTAAGTAGATACATCGTGAACAAAGGACTCTCCTGAGAAATATTATTGTCCAAATTATGGGATCTCTTCAAATTTTTAACTTTACATTAATTATTTCTCTAACATAATACTCCTTACTACTTTAAATATTTTTTTGTAACCGATAAGCAATAGTTGTAACATCAAATTTCTTAACTTTCTGAAATTTTCTTTGTTATCAGTCTTCCATGGATATGTTGCTCCTGCAGTTGCCTTCTTCATAAGAAAATTGCAAAATGTTGTTGTTGTTCATGCTGTTCATCATCAAACTCCAAATGTTTTGGTAGCAGCTGCTTGAAGACTAAATCCATTTACACTTTGAAAAATTGTTGCTAAGTTCTAAAGTTCTTGCACACATATCATGTGCTTGATGCTGTTTGTGCTGTTCTTTGTAAAGTTGATGTGGATCTATGTTTTACTTATTTGAATTATTAGGTATTAATGATACATTTTATCAATAATAAATAACTGATGAAATATCACAAGCTTCTCAAACTATGACATCCAACATCATTTTCAACATAAGAGATGTACCAAGTACTTTATTTTCAAGGGTAAGGCTAACAAGACAATTGTCTTAGGCCTTTAAAAATATTTTAAAAAATAACTTAATAAAAGGCCTCATTTTCTTTATTTTTTGTAAACAAAGTCTCATATTCTACTATTTTCAAAATAAAATTAATATTCTCTAAACAAAGATTAAATAAAATTATTTATTTATTTATTTATTTTTTTATTAAAATATAACGATATTCATTCATTCAAATCTGTAAAGTATATCAATCAAAAACATTACATCTTCAAGTTCGCTAAAAACTAAAAAAGATGAATCCACGAACAAGCTCATAACATCCGAGTTAATAGTATAAAACAGCTTTATTACACGGCCTACAATTGATATGACAAAGTTTAAACGTCCGGAATAGTCATGCCTCCGGATCTGCAACGTTGAAGACGCTAAAGTCATTGAATCTGCACTGAATTTGATTGAAGCAAACCTGTAAATCTGAACAAAATAAACACCGTACAAAGACGGACAACAAAACAAACACCGTACCAAGACGGAAAATAAAAACAAGCACCGTACCAAGACGGGACTTCAAAACAAATAACAAGAAATTGCGAAAAAATCCAAACAAAACGTAAAAAGATGTGAAAATCACTTATTAGAATAAAAAAGAAATAAAAAACGATAAAGAGGGGTGATTTCGGATCAAAATTGACCCTAAATCACCCCTCTTTATTAGATGAATAAGAAAAAACTCAAGAAAATTAGGGTTGGAGGAAGAGAGAGTGGCGGCTGTAACGTTGAAATTAGAATTGTCCCTATACCAGTGTTTGGTCTCTCTCTCAAAAAAATAATTTATTTTATTAGGAATTAAGAATATACGAAACAAAATTGATTATATTAGTTTAATAAATAATTTTGTATTAAAATGTATGAAACATAATATCGATATTAAAATTTAATAATTTTATTAAGATGCTATTTCATTTTATTTTTGACTCTATTAAGATATCATTGATACCAATTTTTGTATTAAATAAATAATTTTGGAAGTGACGCATTATTTAGATACTATCATAAACTTTAAAAAGGCTTATTTTTATTTCCACCCCATGCCTCACATGGTCCCTAGTTTAAGGGTTGGAAATTGGTAATAAAACAGTTGAAATTGAAACGATTGAACTCAACATTGCACAATCTGAATTATAAATCCAATATTTTGCAACAAATTTTACTTCATGAAATATCTATTATCTGCATATCTTCCGTGCACATAAAAAAAATTATAGTATACATATCAGCATAAATGAGAAAATGCCAGTTAGACAATAAAATTAAATACATAATTAATAGTTTTTTATATTTTTAAATAAGTGCACAACAGCCCCATGAGTTTAGCTCAATTGGTTGTACATTGTATAATACATGTAGAGGGGCGGGGTTCGAACCCCGATCATCCCACTTATCCACATTTAAGGGTGGAATTTCTAGCCGCTAGTCTACTTGACCAAAAAAATAATAAAATAAGTGCACAACATATTCTGTTAGAACATTTTTCACACCAAGCGTATCAACAATGGTAGTTTATTGAATAAAGTTCTGTCAATTTCTCTCGTGCCTAGAGAAAAAGAAGAATGCTTTAGTATATAGAGAAACTTATGTCCTATATAGTGATGGGAAATAACCATTTGAAAGACTTTATTCATAAATGGTTACATTGCTTCAATCGTAAAACATTACACATTTTTTCTAAAAGGTCTCTTTTAACCATTGCAACTTTTCAAATATATTTTGGAAATTTCTCTCACATATTTCTATTCTTATGCCTTATCCGTCGTACAATTTAGCAATGCCCAAAATTAGAAAATGTTACATACATAGGTAAATCAAATAAAATATGTTAAACTACTAACAATTATCTTTCCATAGAAAATATAGGTGAATCAAATAAATCCATCACATCAAGATGAGTTAAGGCCCGAATATGTCATTTCTCTCACACTAGACCTAGCATTCCCCACATGAAGCAATGTCGTGAATCTGTTTTGTAAAAATGGCAAGAGGGGAATGTTGAATTAATGTCTATTTCACAAATGAGACTATGATTTTTTCTTAAGATGGTGATGAATAGGAAACTAATGATTGAAGTCTATACTCTATAGCAGTAACATGACTCTTCAAACAGAATCACACTGAAAGATGAGGGCAAAATTGTGTGTGGAATGTTTATGTGTTCCTTTTTTTATTTTTAATAAATCTGGACCATTGATTATATCTGACGGTGAATCCTGAATGCTTCACCGGTGAGGGACTTGACAGAGCCCTCACCCTAGAATCCACCGAAAAAGTGAGTCTTTGTTTTTCTACTAGAAAATATGAAGATGAAGCATTAAAGAGAGATTGACGGGTTTAAGTTTAGAACGAGGGCATTTGCATATTATTTTAATTTTAAAGGGTTAAATATGTTTTTTGTCCCTATAGTTTCGCAGAATTTCGTTTTTAGTCCCTAAAGATTTTTTTAACATTTTTTAGTCCCTGAAGTTTTTTTTGTCGGTGTTTTATTCCCTACTTTTAATCAAACTCTTGTATATCTTGCATACTTTTACATTTTTGAATGATTTTTTGTATTCACGATGATCGTAAGTATAATATTATAAGAACATCTCCGATAAAAATTTAGAATTTTTTAACATAAGATGAATTATTTATGAATTTTTATATGCAAAAAACTAAAAAATTCATATTTAATTCATCTCTTGTTAAAAAAATTTAAAATTTCGAATGATATGCACGAGTTTAGCACAAGTTGAATGAAAAGTAGGGACTAAAAACACTGATGGGAAAAACCTCAGGGACTAAAAAGCGTGAAAAAAATCTTCAGGGACTAAAAATAAAATTCGACGAAACTATAGGGACCAAAAACATATTTAACCCTATTTTAAATGCATTGTGAGGATTGAATGACAATTGATCAAAGAATTATGGATGTTAAATTTTCAATATATTTGTACTTTCCATACCCAAAGTTTTAAATCAAACATTCGATATCAACATTGTTCATTATACTGTTCAACGAAGATTTTTGAACATATTGAATTTTCTCTTTCATGTGAAAGCTAAGTGGTTAATGAGTTCTCCCTAAGACGGATTGTTCGAGAGAACTCGAGTTCGATTTCTGTTGGAAACAATTATTGGTAAGACCTTTCCTAACTTAGCAACCAAACTCTAAATAGAAACGAAAATTAGAAAGGAAAATCATTTCATTTTTTTACCCACTTTCTTTCCTTTAACCATATTTATTCTCACTTTTTTTTCATTTTCTTTTATAATCCAAGAATACTTACATACCATATACATGTTTTGCATATTTTTAGCTGTCTTCTCTATTATATTTTCTTGCTAGTACAATTTATTCTAATAAAGAGTAAAATAAGTTTTTTTAAGCAAAATAAAAACGGAGTTTTATAATAGAAAAACTTAACATATTGAGGGAGACACACACACCACATACAAAATTAGAGAAATTCCTAATCTTTAACTAGTATTTTATAATCAAAGTCTAAATCATATGAAATGTGAGCTTCCCAAAATATATGCCAACCCATTTGGCTAGTAGTGATATTACTCCAATCACAAAGATAAAAAGTAATAAAAATAATTTATCATGATGCCAAGTTGTCAACATCACTTCATAAACAAACAAATATTAATATTTTTATTGATTTTCTTGTCAAAAACGTGGGTAGATTGAGACCTCATCATCCTCCTAACTTTTGAAAATAATAAATAATATCCAATAGAAATGTAGAGAAAAGCCACATAGGTATGTATGTACATTACAGTATCGTGTGGTGTGGTATTTGGCTTATTGTTGATATTACGAATCTACAACACCCATACGTTATTCAATTATTGGATGCTTAATTTTCCTGGGGTCCACCTAATTCAATTATTAACCAATACCAACTCTGCTAGTGAGCTCTTCACTATGTCCCATGTCCCACGAAGTTTAAATAGGTGAATTATTTCGACAATTTTTTTTAAAATATAATTTTTAAAATATAAATTAATATGAAAATATGACATAATATTGAATTTTACTTAGAGAGTGTTTACTATAGAAATATCTATCTACTTATATAAAATCCAAAGTATTAGATTTAAAACATATACCGATATGATATAGGGCCTGTTTGTTTCAGCTTTAAAAAAATAGATTTTTTCTTTGTATTTTTTAAAATCGGTTTTATAAAACCGTTTTTCAAAATATTACAAGTTTTTTTATATTCGTTTTTTCTAAATTCAAACACTAATTTTGACATCATATAACATAGCCGTACATTATTGAAGAACAAAAAATAGTCAAAATCTCAATTTTTATAAAAAGTTGTATTTCAAAAATGATTTTTATGAAAATCTATTTGAAATAGCTTAAAAAAAAAATGATTTTTTTTGAATTTTGATATCCAATTTTTTTTCTTCAATAAAATGATAAAATACCTCAAATAAGATTTTAAGAATAACTATTCAAACCAATTGAATTAAAATCGCAGAAACAACTTTAAAACAAAGTTTAATCAAGACAAACAAACAAATATTCTTGCTCATTTGTTTGCAATGACATCTTGACATCTTGTAATAGGACTTCTTCAAATTGGAAAAAAAAACTCGTTATTATATGTCAGATTTTAAATTCATAATTACATTTCAAGTTCATAATTATATTTCATCTTGTATTATTACTAGTTATAAATATAAAAGAAAATTTTACCATTTAATATACACAAGCGATGAGTTTTTGAATAGTATACTCCCTCCGTCCCAAATTATAAGGGAAAATAAAAAAATCACACTTATTAAGAAAAAGTAAAACATGATAATTTGAAATATGTTTTTGTGGGGTTTCCTTGGAATAAGTTGCATGAGAAGATATAAAAATAATTTTTATTGAAAAAAGGGGAGAGAGAGAGAAAACTAAATGCAATTTGCATTTAATTTTATGAGTGTATGGAAAAAAAAATTTTGAAAAAATTTTTCCCTTATAATTTGGAACAAGAAAAAAAGAGATTTTTTCCCTTATAATATGGGACGGAGGGAGTCCATGAGTTGGATGCTATGCTAGTTAACAATCTTATAAACAAAAAAAGTGTAAAAAATCTTTTTTAATTATAAAAAAAACATTTTCTTAAATAATAATAAAAAATTAATATCTCTAATCTAAGCACGCAGAGAGCATGCCCCTTTCCCTGATTATCGGTCAAATTCAGTTCCCTCTTTCCATCTTCATCATTCATTCATCACAATTTCAATTTCTACTACTTGCTACCACAAGTGATTATAATTAATTCAAACCCCATTCCACAACATACATTAAAAACCATTCCCTTATTCCAATCCCAATTCACCCAAACACAAATCATCATCATGTCTTCTTCTTCTCCTTCTCCACACACTCTCTTACTCTTATTATTTTTCACCTTCTTCCTTTTCTCCCTCTCCCACTCACAACAATCAAACACTCCACAAACCTTCATCATCCACGTGTCAAAATCACCCAAATCCTCTCTCTTCTCGACCAATCAAAATCATTTCTCTTCCATCCTCAACACCCTCCCATCTTCTTCTTCCTCCACCCCCCCTTCCATCCTCTACACCTACACATCCGCCATTCACGGCTTCTCCGCCCACCTAACCCCTTCCCAAGCCGACCACCTTAAATCTCATCCCGACATCCTCTCCATCCAACCCGACCAAATCCGCCATCTCCACACCACTCACACCCCCTCCTTCCTCGGACTAGCCGAAACCTCCGGCCTATGGCCAAACTCCCACTTCGCCTCCGACGTTATCATCGGTGTCCTCGACACCGGTATCTGGCCAGAACACCACAGTTTCTCCGATCCATCTCTCTCAAAATCCACCCTCCCATCTTCCTGGAAAGGTTCATGCGAAACTTCACATGATTTTCCTTCTTCTTCGTGTAACAACAAAATCATCGGCGCAAAAGCATTCTATAAAGGCTATGAATCTTATCTTCAACGACCTATTGATGAAACAATTGAATCAAAGTCACCGAGAGATACTGAAGGTCATGGAACACACACTGCTTCAACTGCAGCAGGTTCTGTTGTTGGTAATGCTAGTTTGTTTGGTTTTGCTAGAGGCGAAGCTAAAGGAATGGCAACAAAAGCTAGAATTGCTGCTTATAAAATTTGTTGGAAACTTGGTTGTTTTGATTCTGATATTCTTGCTGCTATGGATGAAGCTGTTTCTGATGGTGTTAATGTGATTTCACTTTCTGTTGGTTCTAATGGTTATGCACCTCATTATTATCGTGATTCGATTGCGATTGGTGCTTTTGGTGCTGCACAACAAGGTGTTGTTGTTTCTTGTTCTGCAGGTAATTCAGGACCTGGTCCTTATACTTCTGTTAATATAGCTCCTTGGATTTTAACCGTTGGTGCTTCGACCATTGATAGAGAGTTTCCTGCTGATGTTATTCTTGGTGATGATAGAGTTTTGGGTGGTGTTTCTTTGTATTATGGTGATGCTTTACCTGATTATAAACTTCCTTTAGTTTATGGTGCTGATTGTGGTAGTAGATATTGTTATATTGGATCTTTAGATTCTTCAAAAGTTAAAGGGAAGATTGTTGTTTGTGATAGGGGAGGAAATGCGAGAGTCGAAAAGGGTAGTGCTGTTAAAAAGGCAGGTGGATTAGGGATGATTATGTCGAATACTGAAGAAAACGGTGAAGAGCTTCTTGCTGATGCTCATCTTATTGCAGCTACAATGGTAGGTCAAACTGCTGGTGATAAGATTAAAGAGTATATAAAATCGAGCGAAAATCCAACTGCTACGATCAAGTTTAAAGGGACTGTGATCGGCGGTTCGGATTCACCGTCTGCTCCTCAGGTTGCTTCATTTTCTAGCAGAGGTCCTAATTATAGAACTTCAGAGATTCTTAAACCAGATGTTATTGCTCCTGGTGTTAACATTTTAGCAGGTTGGACCGGTAAAGTCGGTCCAACTGATCTTGAAATTGATCCTAGGAGAGTTGAGTTTAACATAGTTTCCGGTACTTCTATGTCGTGTCCTCATGTTAGTGGAATTGCTGCATTGCTTAGAAAAGCTTTTCCAAATTTTTCACCGGCCGCAATCAAATCTGCTTTGATGACAACTGCTTATAATGTTGATAATTCTGGTGGAAAAATTAAGGATCTTGGAACAGGTAAAGAATCAAATCCATTTGTTCATGGAGCAGGACATGTTGATCCTAATAAAGCACTTAATCCCGGTTTAGTTTACGATATAAACACTAATGACTATTTATCATTCCTTTGTTCAATTGGATATGATGCTAAGAAAATTCAAGTTTTCACTAGAGAACCAACTAGTTACAATATTTGCGAAAATGAAGGTAATTTTGATAGTCCTGGTGATTTGAATTACCCTTCATTTTCTGTGGAGTTTGGTGCATACAATAGTTTGGTTAAGTATAAAAGAGTTGTTACTAATGTTGGTGGTTCTGATGATGCTGTTTATACTGTCAAAATTGATGCTCCTTTTGGTGTTGATGTTAATGTTTCACCTAGTAAACTTGTTTTCAGTAGTGAAAATAAGACTCAAGCTTTTGAGATTACTTTCACTAGAATTGGATATGGTGGTTCTCAGAGTTTTGGGTCTATTGAATGGAGTGATGGAAGTCACATTGTGAGAAGTCCAATTGCTGTTAGATGGAGTAATGGATTCTCATCAGCATCCTATTGATTTTTCACTTTATTATTATAATGCTTTGTTGCTGTGAAAATGGTAACACGTTATTAATTAGTAATTACCATGCATAGGTTATATTGTGTATGGAGTTAATTAGTCTTTGGATTATTGTAAGTTTTATGGTAGCTTATTGTACAAAGAACAAAATAATAACTTATTTGTATGGTTGTTGTTTTATGAAATTTGTACTCTAAACTTCTAATAGTTGATTTAAGGTCTTTCAAATAATTTATATGGATGAAATGGAATGTATGAAGTAAAATGTGATTTTTAGACTGTTGATTCATTTAGGTAATTGTGGTTTTACTTATTATCACTTCACTGAAGTCTAAGGACAAATTATGAAATGAGATTTCTCTGTATGGTTATTGTAATATTGGAAACTATATTGCTCACCAAAAACATTGTTAACTATATGCACTGTGGTCCAAGAATAGAATATGCTTATATTGTTTATGTTTGCTATCACGGTAGATACACCAGAATTACAGTGACCTACAGTGATTTTTCAAAAGTAATATTTTGTAGTTTCTGCAAAATCACAGTATATTACAGTAATTATGGTGTATCCATCATTTCAAAGTATTGGTCATTTGTATTGGCAGTTTGTGATTGAAAATTTTCTTTGTAGCCAAGAAGTATATGCCAATACAAATTGACCTTAAGAATCTCTAATGCACCAACCAACGCTTGTTTTACCATTATCATTGTGAAATCCCGCGTCAACATTACATTATATGAACTAACCGGAGGTTGTGTCCAGTGTGTTTGCTGCTGATTTTGCTGTTCGGCAGACTGCATTAGAGGTCCACGCTGTTTACAGCATTCCATTTGTTCCATATTCGTTCCATATGCTTTGACACCTAGTTGCTACCCCGTTTCCCTCTCATTATTCCGTACACAATTGTTTCTATTATTCCATAAAACCCAAGCCAATGTAGCAACCTTTCCAACTGTGATTTTATCTTCATAACGATAGATGTGCATAAATATTTCCTTCACCGTATTAAAATTCTGCAATCGCGCCGCAAAGATTGATTCAAATCCAACATTTTGGATTGCCATCTTGCTGTCATGACAATCCTACTAGCTTTGTCCGTGTATATAGTAATTTTAAGGTGTCCAACATAATGAGGAATCATCGTTGATGTTTGAAATACAAATAAGTATTCATTTGGACCAAGAAAATTAATACTATATGGAAAATGAGAAACTAGAAAACAAAAGTTTACACATATTGCAATAAGTTTCAAGATAAATACACAAAATACAAAGTTTACATATATTGCAATAAGTTTAAAGATAAGTAGTACTAATTTAATATAAATCTTCGTTTCTTGTGCATCATATTTCATATGTCATTCCAACTTTGAGAAGCCTTCTACGAGGAATAGCCATCAACTCATCCCTTTGTTGAGAATTTCTTCTCAAAAAGTTATATGTATTGACAATAATCTTATTCAAAATTGATGATTTTGGATTTGCCACTACCTCTATTTCCCCTAGCATATACACCACACCTTTCTCCAATGCCTTATCTATAAACTTTATCTCATTTTCAATTCCTTCGACCAAACCTGATGATTGAATTGAATCCAAAGTGCCACATGACAAAGCTAAAGCTTTTACTTCTTTATTATGTACTTGTTCACACGTTGTTGTTGTTTCAAGCTCGGATACATAATTACTTTCTTGTATAATAAAATCCTTTAGATATTGCACCAATTGTGACTCAAACTCTATAGAATCTCCAATTACATCATTGTAACCATGTCTTACAATGCAACGAAATATTTTGCATTCTCTTGGCTCCACGTATCGAAAGAGAAACCTCTCTTCCAATGCAACATTGCTAATTGGAATTGCTTTAATGGAAACAAACACAACAACTGAATGAATTGATGGTATGTTGGCAATGAAGTGAGCGAATATTGGAGGGACTCCTTGTACAAGCTCAGAATATAAAATTCCGATTCCATGAATGCGTTTCGTGTTTAGGTCATTCACCAATTTTATTAAATTCTCAGAGGAAACTTTGTTTTTGAGTTCAAACATGTACCTTTCTTTTTGTGCATAAAACCATATTCCCATTATCATAGTGAAGATGATTGCAGATACTAGAGGAAGAAAACCACCTTCTTTGAACTTTACCATTTGTGATGATAAATAAAGTAACTCAATGCAACCAAATGGTATAGAAAAGAGAGCTACTTGCCAGATGTTTTTCTTCCATACAATCAACATTACAACGGAAACCAAAAATGTTGTGATTGTCATATCACAAACTATTGCAACCCCTGCATCAAGCATAACATTTGATTTTGTCATAATTAATATCGTAAATTTTATATATATATACTAGTAAAGAAGGAGAGAGTATTGAAGCATAATTACCATATGCATTGCTAAGCTTTTCCGAGGTTCTGAATAGAATAGTAACTGCAATACATGCAAACAAGAACATATAGTTGATTGTAGGAATATAAACTTGGCCTTCATGTGTAGCGGAAGTATGCACAACTTTAACCCTTGGAAAACAACCCATACTTAAGGCTTGAGATACAATGGAAAATGCTCCTGAAACTATTGCTTGACTTGCTATAATGGAGGCAATAACAGCAATAACAAATGTTGGCCAATACAAAGGACCTACATAAAACAAGGTAATTAACACATATTAAACTTTTGATAATTTAATAAAATAATTTTTAAATGTGAATATGAATATCAATGAATCTTTAAAAATTAATATTGTACCTGGTATGCATTCATAGAAAATATTTGACATAGTGTGAGGGAACTTTCGGAGATATGCTGCTTGTCCACTATATGCTGCCAATATTGCTGGAAGTGTAATAAAAGAGAAACTAATCTGCAACATCAATAGTGTAGCTATGTAATTATAATAACAGTATCTAATTTCAGTATACAAAATATTATATTATAGAAAATCTCCCCATTTTTTTTATGATTGATCAACACTTTTATACTTTTGTACTACTCCCTTCATTCCTTATTACTTGTCGCATTTGTAGAATCTTTTAGTTCCTATTTACTTGTCATTATAAAATTTCAATACATATTTGTCTATAATGTCCTTAAGTATTTATTGCAAGGGTATTATAAGAAAAAGAGAAATAGGTATATCAAAATTAACAAATTTTATTGATTGCATTTATTTGTATAAAAAGTTTTAGGGCGACATGTATTAAAAAATGGAGGGAGTATTTACACAATAATTGATCACAAAATTTGCTCATGATTTTATTCTTTTTTATTTTCATTTTAGCATAAAAATTAATCAAATTTTATTAATGCTTACTTGAATGGCTCGAACACTGAAGTGACCTAAGTCAGCAAACATGGCTTCACATCCTGAAATTTTGCATAAATAACAATAATTAAAAAAATGATGTAACCCAAATAAAAATATTAAAATTGTGGTTTGTCAGAGTTTAATGATGGATCTTAACCATTTTTCCTTAAAAAGTGGATTTTATAATAATAAAAAAATGAGAAGAAATATAATATTTTATTAAAACTTATTAAAAATAATAACCCAAAATTTTTAAAATATAAGTCCACTTTCAAACTCCATTTTATAGATTCATACAAGCACTCTAAAATTGTATGTGACAATAGAGATGTGAGCTATACCTGAGATGCATAAAAATACTCCACCAAGTGACATCCATGCTTTTTTACTATTGCGTTGGAAGTAATCAACAATATATTTTGGATTAATAGCACGTAATACCCCAACATCATATTTGAACAAGTTGTAAAGACCAATTCCTCCAATTAATATAAACCACATGGTTATAATGGGAGCGAATGAAAATCCTACTTTATCAGTACCAAATCTTTGCACCATAAAAAGGGAGATCAATATCACTATAGTGATACTGACAACATAATCTGAAAGTGAAAAATAAGCAATATATACACACACGATTAATATATATTTTTCATTAAAAACAGTAGATTATAATAGTTATAAAACAAAATAAATAAATTATTAATTAAATACCTTGACCTAATTTAGAACTGATACCGCTTACTGCAGAAATAACTGCACAAAAACAATTGAACAAAATAAATAAATTGTTAATTAAATACCTTAACCTAATTTAGGACTGATACCGCTTTCCTTCACCTTAAATAAATTGTACTAAATTACATTTTCTTAACATGTATATATGAAACTATATACTTTTACTTGTGACCAAGGATTAAAATTTAACAGACAATATAAATTAAGACAAGAAAATGATAGTTAATACTTAACCTGACATTGGTGGAGTGAAAACTCCATCTCCTATAACCATAGTAGTTCCCAAAATAGTCATAAATAAAAAAAGAACACGTGCAAAATAATTGTTTTCAAGCTTTTGTTTCAACTTTTGATTACTAGATTGTGTTTCTAGTTTATAATTAGAAAGCTCCATGTCTTCTGGTTGTTGATTTGGGATCAAACTCACTTTAGCATGTCTACAAAGTAGTGAATATAGTGCAAATGCTCCACCTTAATAAAAACACAAAACAATCTCATTAGGGACGAAGGTAGGATGTGGATTACATGCGGTTGAATTTCCACTGCAGGGCCACACCGTACACTAAAATATGTTATTCTTATTTAAATAAATAAATAAAACTCTACGGCATAACCATGCAGTGGAATTACAACTGCAGGTTATCTTTTCTGGTATTATTTCACAATTACTTCTCAAAGAAAGTATATTGTCATTAATATAAATGTGTTATCATTTATAGATAAATAACAAAATTGAGATAAAAAATCAAATCAAATATATCAATTTTTATTTAAACAATATATAAAATAAATAAAAGGAACATAAAGCAATTTAATTTATCTTACCATTGCCATTGTCATTAGCCCAAAGTACAATAAAAACATATTTGAGCAATGGGAAGACCAAGATGGTATAATATATGAGAGATAAGACCGCAAGAATGTCATCACTATGATCAATACCATTTGTGAAGGTACTTGCAAACACATAAAGTGGAGATGTTCCAATATCACCATATACAACTCCCAAGCTTTGAAATGCTAATGAAAGAGTTGCCATCCAACTTAACTATTAATAATCAACATTCAAAAGAAACAATTTGTCAGTAAAATAAATAAATTCAAGAAACAAGTAATTGCAAATTTATTCCCATAAACCTTAGAGGAGTGATCATCAGTGATGTTGGAAACTCTTCCGGCTTCCACATTGAGCGAGTTTAAACGGCGATGGCGAAGCTTAGGAGATGATGTATTTCTCTCTTCGACGCTAGTCTCTATTGTTTCTTCCTCCATGCCTATAGAATTTGCTTCATCAGTAGACATTGAAGATTGAGATCCAATCTTAATGTTTTGTTACAAATGAAAATGTTTTGGTCGATTTTCTTCTTTAATGGCTAATTGAGTTTATATATTTCATGAATGAATATTTTCTATTCATTGTTTTGGGTACATTTTTCTAGCACACTCATTATAATCACGCGTTTAGAACAATACAGTATATAATATATTAATATTACCATTATAGGATGTACTATTTTAGCACACTCATTATAATCACTCGTTTTTTCAAAATAAATTACATTCTTCAAAAAGTCAAATCGGTTTACCATTTAAGTTTTTTTTTAGTCAAAAAACGTTATTTTTAATAAATGATAGTAATTGTTTAACATGTAAGTAAATATTTTTTTAAAAAAAATTAAGTTTATATATTTTTTTGATAATAAAATACATAACGAAATAGGACAATGCATAATATATGCAGGGGGCTGGGGTTCGAACCCCGGTCATCCCACTTATCCACTTTTCAGGGTGGAATTTCTAGCCACTAGGCTGCTTAACAAAAAAAATACATAACGAAAAATAATGAGGTTGGTATTATTATAAGAGTTTAATTGTTGTGCACGGTCAGTGTAAAACTTTTTTTACACATTCAGTCAATGATGTGTTATCACATCATTTAATGAATGTGATACATCATGTATTTTTAAACACAATACATGATGTGTTGGTATAGTTTCGCAGAATTTTGTTTTTAGTCCCTAAAGATTTTTTTCACATTTTTTAGTCCCTGAAGTTTTTTCAGTTAGTGTTTTTAGTCCCTACTTTTCAATCAACTCGTGCATATCATTCGAAATTTTAAATTTTTTTCTACGGTCATATTTAGTACATTATATGAATCTCTCTTACAAAAATTAAATTTTTTTTAACAAGAGATGAATTAAATATGATTTTTTTAGTTTTTTACACATAAAAATTCATAAATAATTCATCTTATGTTAAAAAATTCTAAATTTTTATCGGAGATATTCTTATAATATTATAAACATGAATACAAAAAACCGTTAAAAAAATGTGAGAGTATACAAGAATTTGATTAAAAGTAGGGACTAAAAACACTGACTGGAAAAACTCCAGGGACTAAAAAATGTGAAAACAATCTTCAGAGACTAAAAACGAAATTCTGCAAAACTATAAGCACGAAAAATATATTTAACCCATTAATTAATGAGTCAAGGTTTATCTGATCATTGCCTTTATCGTGTTGTTGGTGGGGAGAGGGGAACTAAATTTTCTTCAACTTCTGTGATAATTTATAGGTTCTACATACGCAGGTGCATGCTTCACTCAAAAATAAATAAATTTATAATAATAAACTTGAAACTATGAACTTACAACACAACCAAATAATCTTAGATCTGAATCTGATTACAAAGATATTATGAAACCTGAACCAACACAATCACACTATTTGCGAATTGCAAATATAAACCGCAAGGAGTGTAAAGAAGGGGAAAAGCTACCTATACAAACACACAACCACTCAAAAGAAAAGCTGAAATGTTAACCGAGTTAATTGTCTTCTATTGCCTTCCTTCTTAGCCGATCTCTCTACGTAGAGGATACAACAACAGTCTAGGTCAGATGCATACCGATTCCTGAATTCATTTTCTTATCCTCACACCATGGCCAGCATCAGAAACTCGTCTTCGGTATGCCAGTTACAATGTTATTGGGTGCTGCGTGTTAATCCTCCGCGTGTTACACTTCTGTGTAAATGAGAAAAGCTCCATTAGTTGTCACAGTTATGTGCGAGACCAAAGAAAGCAAAAGGCATTATATATTATGAATTCATGTCTTTATTGAGATAGGTTCTAATTTAATTAGCCAATTAAACAAAAGAAACCACCAGGTAAAATACCAGGTTCAGTAGTATCCACAAAAAAAAAAAAAAGGTTCAGTATGAGTGTCGAAAATAGTAATTAAACATTACACGACAATATATAAACACTAATATCATTATTCAGATTAAGTAGATTAACCAACATGCCAGGAAAATGTGAACTGACAAAGAAGGCCAGGTTGATTTGCATGCAGTTTTAATGTTAGTTAAGACAGCATTGGTGCATTTTCAAAGGACTTTCCCAATCGAACATTAATTTCCATTCAACATTAATCACCAAAATAAGATGCCCGTGAAGGAAAAAGAAAAAGAAACACCATGGTCTATGAGGTAGTAATGTTAAACAAAAACACATCCCGGGGCCTAATACCCAGATGAAAGTAGCAGGTAAAACAAGGAACGGAATTAATATAAACGAAGGTTAAAACTCCCAGCCTCAGACCAGTTACAGATAAAAGCAAGCAAAATGAGAAATATACCAATAAATACATATATAAGTAAGGAAGCCAAAAAGAAAAATAATTACCTTCCAGAAATTAGCTGATTCTGAGCACTGTTTACAGGGCCCTTTATATTGCTGAACCGCTTTGCTCTGTTGTCTTGTTCTTTCTCCACACGCATAGCAGCTACCTCCTTTTCCATGTTAGCTACTTCTCTTCTCATCTTCTTTGCCTCAACTTCCATGGCTTTGGTTAATGTATCTACCTTTCTTGCCAACATCTGACAGATCATTAACATTGGAAATTATTAGCTAAAGATTAATTTTACAATGTTTAACATCCAAAAACAATAATAAAGAAAATGCTAACCTCAATAGCATCGTCTTTATCTTTTAGGCTTTGATCTTTCTCATGACTAGATTTCCTCAGGGCCATGACCTCTTTTTGCAGGAGTTCATATAAAATACCTGGAACACTATCCTCTGTATCCCCTGTTGGAAAGTCATTTGCCTTATCATCTAAGTTTACATCTGCTTCTCTCTCTTTGGTTTCTTCAAGTGATTGGTTAAATGAATAACTTTGAGATGCTCCATTCAGCTGCATTTTACTCCTCTCCAGTGACCTTGTGCCCCCATCAAAAGATTTAGATGTTCCTTTGGCATTCTTCAATACTGTACTAGACGATATGGATGATGACCTTAATTGAAAGGATGGTAACCTCCTATGCAAAAACCCATTAGAAGTTGGTTTTGAGAAATTATCAGCTCCTCCTAGAGATTGCCGACGAGAATTGCTCACACTTCTGCCCTCTGGCATGCTGCGATTGCCGCCGTTAGAATTCCCCCTCAAACTCTCCTCTAGCACTTTAAGCCGTAATTGATATTTTTCCTGAAAAATTAAAAAATATATATAACTTGAATAATTTAAGAACTAATCTCCTATGAAAATAAATATGAGCCAGATTATTACTTTCAACTGTGCTTCAGACTTTGCTGTGCGCTCAACTATAGCAAGTTTGTCACGAAGTTGCTGCATTTCCCCCTATAAGAATGCAGGAAAGTTTATATAAAATAAGAAAAGAGAGGAAGAAAGGAGAGTAACAAAAGCTCAACCACTAAAGACAAGTTAAAAAGCAGGCATCAGAAAACAATATTACCTGCAAGAATCGACGTTCTTCAAGCCATTGTTTGACAGGCATCACTTTATCATTAGAATCTTTCCATTCATTTGCAACCACCACAGCTACTCTGTTTGCTGTTACCTTGGCACGGGCCAACTCCCGATCAAGAGTTTTCCGTTCTTCCTAAAGAAATGTCAAAAAACAATGTTAATATAAATATAAATATAATATATAAATTAAATAGATGTGATATAATCAATAAATCAACTGGAGATTCAAATAGCTAAAGACTTTAACACATTACATTCATTTCTTGAACTTTCCTCTGATAATCTCTAACTGCATTAGCAGCAGCACCACCTGCAAGGACTGCCTCTTCTAGCTCCCTTACAGTTTGGGTGAGCTTTTCAACCTCTGCCACCTTTAGTCTATGCATTCTGTCCAATATTTTATTTTCTTCCTGGGAGACGTGGTGATGAAACAAGATGTTGAAAGTTACATATTTAAGGTGCTATGTGCGCTGGTAAAGAAAAACAAATCATACAAGATTGGGATACCTGGCAAATCTCAATCTGTTTCATTAGCTCTTGATTTTTGTTTTGGAGATCATCCACCATGGAGGCCTTAACCAAGGCAATCTGAACAGTCTTTTCAGCTTCAAGCAGTGCCGCTTCCTTGGATTTGGTAAGACGATCTAAGGCTTTGTTATCATCTTGTAATTTAGCAATCTGTAAGAAATATATGGAGGAAGGAAATTAAGCCAAAAATCATTAATTACTAAAAGACGGATTCAGTCCCTCCATTAATTATTTCTCTGAGGGATTACAACATCAACTCCAAGCACAAGGAAATACCTCTTGCCGAGCAAGCTTTAGTTCAGCCTCCAAAGGAGCCAGAATTGCTTCTATTGGGGGCATGTCGTCATCTTTTTGAGCAGCATGTACCCTTCGAAGAGTAGCTTCAGCAGCAAACTGAGCTGCCATTGCTGCTTTCTTTTCATCGTTGATTTTCTTTATTTCAAGATTCTGCCAGAATATTCAATTTAGTTAGTTTATAATGTAACCAGGGAAACCAAATCATTACTACAGTGGATAAAGGCTCTTAAGTAATACTTTGCTTTCTAGAAGAGACTCCGTTAATTTTAGCTTGCCATCAACCTTTGACAGTTCTTCGGTCAACTGAAATAAAGCAAAAAGAAGAAAGGTGAGTTAGATTTCAAGTTGCCACGAAGCACCTAACAAAACAATATGAAGAAAATGTAGAACTCGCAGTAATAAACATGAACAGGTAAAAGTTTCAATATCAAGTAACAACCATATATAAAACAATGTGAAGAATGATTCAAGTTGCCATAAAGCCTGTGACAAAACAATAGGAAGAAAATGTAAAACTAGCATAACAAATATGAACTAAAAGCTTCAGTGTCAAGTAATAACCATATATACAACTATGTGAAAAATGATTAAACTGGATAAAAGAAAAGCAAATCATCATAACAATAATATTAAATGCAAAACCCACTCAAAAATCACCACCAACAGTGAAAACATAATTACTATCTTATAGAACTATAGTAAAAAAAGGACAATAGAATGTGGATAGAGGAACTGAAAAAAATAGACCGAAACAAAGGAATCTAAATCTAGCAATGCAGAAGAGCAAAATAAATTTTTTGTATCCTGCAAAAAACTATAAATAAGTAATCACATCAGACAACAAAACTGTTATACCCATAATATCATCTATTGCAGACATGAAACCATTAAAAGAAAAATTGATATTATGAATAAATCAACAAAAATGTAGAATTTAGAGTGTGCATACAGGATGTCATAAAAACAAGGGAGAACAAAAAATAGGACAAGGATGAGTTATCCTGGAAAACTGATGAAAACTAAACTAAAGAATACAGAAATTTAGTAGGGTAAAATACAACAACTGTTAAACTCCTTTCCTGCAAGATGGAATCAACTACATGGATCAAACATAACACCAAAATGTCCCGCCATGAATCAAATTCAGTGATAGATCATTTAAATCTAAACCTCTCTTACTGGTTTAGCGTATAGTTTTTCATGGTTTTCCTCTATCTCTAAATTGGACTATCCTCTGCTCAGTCTACCCTCCACAATGGGGTTTTACTGTTCTCCACTATACACAATCTAAAACTAATTAAGATGAGAGACTATCACCTTTTCTACAGTAGGAGATGTCCCAACTTTCTCTCTAATAATTTCAATCATAATTATTTGTCACATAACCCCTCACCCATTATAAGATTCTCACATCTGCAACACTGAATTTACACTCTTGTTGGCTCTTTAATGCCCAGCGTTCAATTCCATATAACATTGAAAGTTCTATAGTTGAGTGGTAAAATTTTCCTTTAGGCCCAAGGAGTACTTTTCTATCACAAATCACCCTCAAGGCATTCCATCATTTCATCAACCCTACTTGGATCCTACAAGCCAAAGGGACTTGTGATGTGATATGTTTTCCAATATTCACCTCCAAGGTAGAATTTTTGTCTCTAAACTTGCACTCCATATACTTTGTTTTACTTCTACTTAGCCTGTGTTTGGTATTTTAAAAATCATGGTGTGACCGCAAGTTCGGTTGAAGCTAACAATTGGAGTTTCAAGAAACTTGCAGTTGAAGGGGCCTTAAACGTGAGGTGGTGGTGAACCACTAGGTTATCTAACAAACGCTTAATCAAAAATCATGTGCTCCCAGAGCTATTCTCCATGTCTCAAATTTTCTATTTATGTCTTCCCTCAACTCTCTAAGACTATATCATCTAAATAAAGCATGCATTGTGGTATTGCCACTCAGATATATTCAATTAGCATCTAGAACCAAAACTAAGGGCACAAATTTAATCTTTGGTGTATATCTTTAGTTATAAGGGAATGTTTTGTTTCACCACCTTGTGTTCTAATGATAGTAGTGAGCTTTTCTCTACTAGGTCAAAATATAGTAGCGGCATAAAAGTACATTAAAAAATTATATAATGACTTTGAATACAATATGAAACTATTGAATCTCCTAACTTCATTTATAGCATGCAAAAAATATTCTAAGATAAACGAAAATGGAGGGAGTGTTAAAATAAAGGTTTTTCCAAAGAGCATCAAGACAAATAGAAAGTATCAGATAAAAAGGAAAATTATTCTAAGTTCCTAATGTGTCAAATGCAGTACTTACATTAAAGACTTTCTAATTTTATTTACTAAAAATCAAAACCAAAGATATAAATCTGAATGCTTCACTGTGCAAAATAAAAGGCCAGTTAGTTTATACTACCCCACAAATTCAAGTTATAAAAGCAGAAACTTCAATGGACAACAACGGATGTATTACAACATCCAAAGCTTTGTCATTCCCATCATTGAATAACGGCTTTAATAAAAAAAAATACCAGGCAATGGATTTTCCACACATCATCAACACAATACAAGAAAAAGCACATCACAATGACTTAATCAGAATGCCAGATTTAACTGAAACGGTTTCTTTGGAAAATCAAAAACGAAATTGCTAAAGAAGTTCCTACACACTACAGGGCACAAATTTGAAACGTAGTAGTATCAATGTGAAAGCCAAAAGGGGCTTCTTCTCCAATGCATTCCCGTGTACTTAGACACATAAAGGAGTAAACCACCAATTTGTTCCCTAACTTTGTAAGACACTCTCAAATAGGTCCCTGATTTTGCAAATATCTCAAAAAGGACCCTGACTTTATTAATTTGACAAGTTAGTCCTTGTATTTACCATCAATTAAGTACCCATATTTAATAACTTACTATCAATTTGGTCCCTAACTTTATCCACTTACTATCATTTAGTCCCTAGCATACTTTAAGAAGGACTAATGTAATATTAAATAAAATTTGACAGAGTTAGAGATCTTTTTGAAGTATTCGTAGTCATAGACCTATTTGAGAGCGCCCTACGAAGTCAACGACCAATCTGGTGGTTTACTCCAAATAAATGGGAAGACTCTATTTTTACAAGTTCAACTTCAATGTTCAAACATGGTTTACAACTTACCATGCATAAATACTTCAAATTTGCTAATGTAATATGATCCAATTAGGAAATAAAACAATTTCATATCAACTCCCAACACATATAAATTACTAATCACTAATCAGTAATTAATGTAAAACATAATCAAAAAAAGAAATGAATAAATTATAGCAATAATCTACAATCAGAAATCCAATAACAGCAAGTAAGAAATTAGAGTAACCTCTTCAACCGCCTTTTCTCTGAGTCTTTCAGAGTGCCTCAACGCTTTGATCTCAGCTTGTGCTTCTGATAATTCCCTATCCTTATCTACACAAACACAGAAACAGTTAACACGAAGCAATCAATTTCATAAAACAAACAAAAAATTAGCTCAAAAACGCTTCGGATCGAGCAACATTTTCTCACCTCGAACTTCATTCTCAAGACGATTAAGCTCAACTTTCACTGGATCCGAACCGTGCAACAGATTCATAAACTCATCAGCATCCATACTCGGTTGCCTAACAGAACCGCGTCTTCTCGACGAGGTTTTCCCTTCCTTGAACGATCCAGAAACTGAAAGTGGCGCCGGCGTCGCCATTTCTCCTCCGTCGCCGGAAACCTCCTCCATCGCCGATCTAACTGAAATTTCTTCTTCTCTCGTGTTTTCTCGCTTACATTCAAATGCTGGTGATACGAGATTTGGAATCACGAAGAGAAATGAAATCGAGATTGTATAGAGAATATGTATAGTGTAGAGAGAGAAAGTGTAAGGTTGAAAATGGTGGATTTAGAGAGAGAAAGTGTGAGAATAAGATGCTTTTGGATTTTTCTTTCTTTCTTCTTTGTTTTGTTTGTTTTCTTCTTTGTTCTTCTTTTCTTCTTCTTCTTCTCTGTGTGGTGTTTGTTTTGTTTTGTATAGATTCTGATTTAAACAAGTGAGATTTAACGAATTAATTAACGAAAAAGTGAGTGAGTGACTGAAGCAGGTTTTGGTTGTTCTGACAGTGAGTGTGGTGAACTGCAGGTAATGTTACTATTAGTGTTAAATTAGTGATTACTTTCCTTAAACAAATTTTGCTACGAGTTAGAATAATTTTTTTATTCTTATAAATATGTTAAATTTCATTTTAATTTTTATAGAAAAAATTTAACAACTTTTGTTCTCTTAAATTTTTGTTGTTGCAATTTTTACTTGATACTTTTAAATCAATTCATGTATTATTTGATAATTTAAATTTTTTCTTCCAATCATATTTAGGATTATAAAAAAAAAAATCATGCAAACACCAATCTAATTTTTCTTCCACTTCATTTAGTTGGGATTGAGTCTTAAAATATCTTTTTAATTGTTAAGTTCCTAAGAGAGATATTGCTTCAACAAGTTCTAGAACCTAATTTTAAGCAATTTCACTTGATTACTAATTATCAAACACCAAGTTATTGGTAATCATACTTTGTACATTAGCAACCCCATCAGCACCTCCTCCATTACCAATACCATCATCATATGCAATCTCAGAACCTACATTATTATTCCCATCATCATCTGCAATCTCAACACCTCCTCCAATAATACCATAAGAACCACAAGCAAAATTAGTCGGTATATCATTGTGGTGGTGGATAATTCTAGTAAGTACTCCAAAAATTAATAAACACTATTTATCAACCTATCATAATTATTCACCTTAATGGTATACCGGTACATATCCAAATAAGATGTGTACCGAAGTGTGTTCATCCTATTTTTATGCACATGGGCAAAAAGAAAGGAAAATACAAAAGAATAGATTAAAACAAGTAACAGACTAAATAATAGATTTTCATTCAAACAATAAAATATTACAAAATTTTATGTAATTAGTTAAATATAGTAAGTTAATTGATAGTCAATGTCTCATAAAAAAAATAGATACAAAAATATAAGGAGTTAAGTTCAAAAAATAAATTAACTCGGGATAAAAATTTACAATCACCTTGTAATTATTTATGATATTCATTCATTTTCATATGACATGCATGTATGATTTCAAGAATCATATTTAATACATAAGAAATACGAGAGTTACGTATTATTTGCAAAATATATGGGTATCATGTATATAATTGTCGGTATTCTTTGTGATTGAAATGCATGATATTCTACTCATATGAAAGTCATGATAATGAGATAAAATCAATTGTGTATAATTTATCTGATAATCAAAATTGATTATACTAAGTGTTTGTTTGGTAAACAAAATAAGCTAGCTTATAGCTTATTATACTAGATTATAAGTTTGTTTCATAAAATTAGAGGTGTTTGGTAACAAACTTTTTTCACTAGCTTATAGTTTTTTTCCAGATGTTATTTCAAGTAGCGTTTGAGCTTATAGTTTTTTACCTTTCATTCCAATTTTAACCTCATCATTTTAATTTCTTTTTTAAAAACTACTCAACCACAAAAATAACTACCCACTCATCTAAAATAATCATGTACTTTTATGTTATTTTATACTTACAACAACTAAATTTATCAAACACTTTAATTTTATTCTACAAGCTTTTCGGCTATCACCTAACTTATAACTTATTTTTACCAAATAGAGCCTAATTATTTTTTGGCTTAACTAAACATTTGATCCCTTACGTTTATTTTAGGTTTCAATTTGGTCATTTACGTTTAAAAAGTATCAATTTGATCTCTTACGTACAAGGAATAATTAGCCAAATCATGCAAAGCATTACATACAAGGAATATTTGACTGAAACTAACTTCGTAATTCATTAATATATCAATAAGGATCACATGGTTCAAGAGAAATTATAATCACAATCTCCTGACCAAACATAAGAATTTAGCCAGACATGATAAATTCAGAAATTACATCAATAAGATTGAAAAAAAAAAGAATAATTACAAGAAGAAATTGGATGTGTTTCCACACTTGAATCCTTGTTGGGTGCCTTTCTGAACACAAAAGTTCGCCGTCAAAAGTCATTCTTTGATCAGTAATTTCGTAACCTAATTCTGCAGCTGCGTTTTAAATTTATAGAAGCAAAATCCCGCACCTGAGCTGGGCTCAGTTGACAGAATCCAATTTTTTCCGTTTCAAAGTGTTTGCGCTAGGCTCAATTAGCAGAATTAAATTTGTGTAGTTTTTCTTCTTTTCTTGTAATCCAAGCCATCTCATACTTCAATGCAATTTCTTCGTATTTTTGTGCTAAAAACATGGTAAAAAATACTGGTTTTGCTTGCATTTGTTTCAAAAAGATAATAATGATATGAAGTCATCAGTTACCCACAAAAGCAAACATGGTTACTCGAGGCATTATATCTTCGGAGGCTCATTTTTGCGTGATAGGTTGTGGAGCAGTCGAATCGGCACAACACTTATTCCTCTCTTGTATTTGGTCTCTAATCCGCTTTTAGACAGGTTTCTCACCGGTGGATTTCCATGCCTTACCTGATCACTTCGTTCAGTTCACACATTTCGCAGCTAGTCTTGAAGCGCGCCGGTCTTTTATGCAACTCATTTGGCTAGTTTGCGTTTGGGTTATTTGGAATGAGAGAAACCATCGACTGTTTAGAGGCTCGACACACTCAATACATAAGATGTTGGACAAGATCAAGTTTTTTTCCCTATAGGTGGTTGAATTCGACAAGTAGCACTTTAGCTTTAAACTACAATAATTGGTGGTCTAGTTCATTGTTTTGTTTGGGCATTGTATAATTTGCTGATTGTGGTTTTCTTTTTCTGACTCTTTTGTAACTTTTCTTAATCTTTCTCGTACACCTTGTGCTGAGGAATTTTTTTATTCTTTTTATAATATATCTCATTTTGCCTTCTTAAAAAAATATTTTTTTAATAATAAAAATAAGTCTTTAATAAAATATATAGCACAAAAATTATTCGTAATTTAGAATGAGAGTATTGACTGCCTAGTATTATAAAAAAAAATAAAAAATATTGATTGCCTAGTAGTTGAGTCCAAGCCCAATATCTCATGGTCCATGGCCCAAGTACTTAAAACCTAGATATGAACCAAGACAAAATCAAGACAATATTACACAAGTGATAATTCATCCATTTGATGACTCTCGAGGTGCAAATTTGAATCGGAGCTAGTCATCTAAGTGGTGATTCTCATTTCAAACGGGAGCTTTTACGAGGATTTCTAAAATTATGAGGGCGCGAGCCAAAATTGTTGGGTATCCCTCCTATTTTGGAGGTGTTAATAGCATTTGGGCTTGTTTTTTGTCTTAAGCCCATGTTGCCATGTGACATGTCACGTGAGAAGAAGATGTGGGTTCTTTAATCCCTAGATTCAATTTATTGAACAGTAACCTGCACAATAACAACAACACAAAAACAGTAGCACTAGATGTTCAACAAACAGTAGCGGCGGCAGTACCAAGAGAGAAGAAGAGATTTCAAGTTTCTAAGTGATAATGAGTGTGTAGCAAAGTTGCTTGTTTTAAGCTACAACTTGAGTATGTATTTTCTATCACTTAGTTAGTTTTTCTTTGTTGTTTAAATCTCTCTAGGTTGTGTTAGTTTACCCATTTGTGTGGAAGTTGAGTTGTTGTTTGATTCCACCTTTGGTGATGATTATTGGTGTTCCTAGTGTTTACTAGAAGAATATTTGTGTACCCATTATTAATTTATATAGTGGAAGATTTATCTGGCTTGGCCCGTGGTTTTTTATTCTCTCACATTGAGAGGATTTTCCACGTTAAATTTTGGTGTCTTGCTATTTCTATTTTTTGCTCTGCTTGGAATTTTCTGGTTGTCCATTTAATTGCACAGGTGATTGGGAGAATTAATTCCGCATTTTTAAAGAGACTATTTAGTCTAGTTTTCCCCAACAAAGTGGTATCTAGAGCCGTGGTTTGATTTGTGCAACGATGGAGACGAACACAACTAGGATGGTGAGTTTGAATGGCTCCAACTATAATGTTTGGAAAGGGAAGATGGAAGATTTGCTTTATGTTAAAGGATTTCATTTGCCGGTGTTCTCTAATGAAAAACCCGATGGAAAGAGTGATGAAGAATGGAATTTGTTGCATAGACAAGTTTGTGGTTACATTCGCCAATGGGTGGATGATAATGTTTTGAATCATGTGAGCTCGGTGACTCATGCTCGCTCTCTTTGGACCAAACTTGAGGAGTTGTATGCAAGAAAGACGGGTAACAATAAGTTGTTCTTGTTCAAGCAATTGATGTCTTTGAGGTATAGTGATGGTTCACCAATGACCGATCACTTGAACACTTTCCAAGGGATTCTAAATCAATTGTCGGAGATGAAACTTATTTTTGATGATGAAATTCAAGGTTTGTGGCTTCTTGGTACTTTGCCTAATTCTTGGGAGACTTTTAGGACATCCTTGTCTAACTCCGCTCCGAATGGTATCATCTCGATGGACTTGGCTAAAAGTAGTGTATTGAATGAGGAGTTGAGGCGTAAGTCACAAGGTTCTTCTTCACATTCCGAGATGTTGGTTACCGAATCAAGGGGGAGACAACAAAGTAGAGGTCCAAGTAATCGTGGGACATCACGTGATAAATCACAAGGAGGCTCTAATAGATTCTCTAATATTGAGTGTCATCATTGCGGAGAAAAGGGACACATAAAAAGGTTTTACCGAAAGTTGAAAAGGGAAAACAAGAAGAAGGGCTACAACAACAACAACAACAATAAAAAGGAAGGTAACAATAATGAAGATGTTGCTATTGTTGATGATTTCTTTATTGTTTGTGATAATTGTGTAGAGAATATCAATCTATCATGTGATGAGATGGATTGGGTGGTTGATAGTGGTGCATCCACTCATGCAACCTCGAGACGTGATCTTTTTTCAACTTACGAGACCGGTGACTTTGGGGTTGTTCGTATGGGAAATAATGGGCAAGCTAATGTCATTGGAATTGGAGATGTTTGTGTCGAAACTAGCAATGGGACTACTCTAGTTCTCAAAAGTGTGAAACATATTCCGGAACTTCGATTCAATCTTCTATCCGTTGGAAAGTTGGATAATGAAGGATATGATAATTCTTTTTCGGAAAATGAATGGAAGCTAAAGAAAGGCTCAATGGTGGTTGCTAAAGGAAAAAAGAATTCGAATTTGTATGTCGTCCAACTTGGGGTTTCAAAGTGCTACATCAACACTTGTGACAATGATAGCTCATCCGAATTATGGCACAAGCGTTTGGGTCATATGAGTGAAAAAGGTTTGAGCATTTTGGCAAAGAAGAATGTGTTGCATGGTGTTTCCGATGCGAAGTTGAGAAAATGTTCGCATTGTTTGGCGGGTAAGCAAAGACGAGTTTCCTTTAAGTCATCCGAACCAAAGAGGAAATCGGAAGTGTTGGATTTAGTACATTCCGATGTGTGTGGTCCGATGAAGACACGGTCACTTGGTGGTGCTTATTACTTTGTGACTTTCATTGATGATTATTCTCGGAAAACATGGGCTTATACTTTGAAGACGAAAGATCAAGTGTTAGATACCTTCAAGTCGTTTCAAGCGTCAGTTGAAAGAGAAACGGGGAAAAAGCTCAAGTGTATCCGAACCGATAACGGGGGAGAGTATGTTGGTCCTTTCGACAAGTATTGTCAAGATCAAGGTATACGTCATCAAAAGTCTCCTCCAAAGACACCACAATTAAATGGGTTAGCCGAAAGAATGAATAGAACTTTGGTTGAAAGGATGAGATGTTTACTTTCTCAATCAAAGTTGCCGAAATACTTTTGGGGAGAAGCATTGAACACGGTTGTGCATCTCTTAAATCTCACTCCATGTGTTCCGTTGAAGTTTGATGTTCCAAATCATGTTTGGAATGGTAAAGAAGTTTCCTACGGCCATCTTAGGGTGTTTGGGTGCATGGCTTATGTGCATATTCCGAAGGATGAGAGATCTAAATTGGATGAGAAGTCGAAGAAATGTGTGTTTGTTGGGTATGGACTTGATGAGTTTGGGTATCGTTTCTTTGATCCGGTTCAACGGAAGCTTATTCGTAGTCGTGATGTTGTATTCATGGAGGATTATACCATTGAGGACATCGACAAAGTTGAGAATAAAGATCCGACTTTTGAAGACGAAGAAATTGTTGATATAGGCTCAACTACTATTGCTCCTACCCCTATCATTTTCGAAGATGCTCCAATTGAAAATCAAGGTATGGATTTAAATGTTGATAATATTTTAAATCCTAATGATATTGTTGATGTAGGTGCTACAAATGATGTTGTTGAAAATGAGGTAGTTCAAGAAGTTGCCTCTAATGAGTTGAGGCGGTCTACTCGTGACAAAAGGCCTTCCGTTCGATATCCCTCGAATGAGTATGTTTTTCTTACCGATGGTGGAGAACCCGAAAACTTTAAAGAAGTTTTGGAGGATGAGAACAAAAAGGAGTGGATGGATGCCATGGAGGATGAAATGCAATCACTTCGTGAGAATAATACTTTTGAGTTAGTGAAGTTGCCCAAGGGTAAGAGAGCATTGAAGAATATATGGGTTTATCGGATTAAACAAGATGAGTGTACTTCTCAAAGAAGATACAAGGCTCGCTTGGTGGTAAAAGGTTTTAAACAACGGGAAGGTATTGACTTTGGTGAGATTTTTGCCCCGGTTGTGAAGATGCAATCTATTCGAATGGTTCTTGGGCTAGCCGCTAGTCTTAATTTGGAAGTAGAGCAAATGGACGTGAAGACGGCTTTCCTTCACGGTGATCTACATGAAGAAATTTACATTGAGCAACCGGATGGATTCCGAGAGAAGGGCAAGGAAGACTATGTTTGCAAATTGGTAAAGAGTCTTTATGGTTTGAAACAAGCACCTCGCCAATGGTATCAAAAATTCAACTCGGTGATGATTGAACATGGGTACAAGATGACTAAGGCCGATCATTGTGTGTTTTTCCGGAATTTCTCCGAATGTGATTTTATTATTCTCTTACTTTATGTGGATGATATGCTAATTGTTGGAAAGAATATTTCAAGAATTAAAGAGTTGAAAAACACTTTAAGTGAATCTTTTGCTATGAAGGATTTAGGAGCGGCTCGGAAAATTCTTGGTATTGAAATTGTTCGAGATCGAAATGAGAAGAAGTTGTACTTATCACAAGAAAAGTATGTGGAGAAAGTCCTTCGGCGTTTTAGTATGGATAAGGCTAAAGCGGTGAGCATTCCACTTGCTTCTCATTTCAAGCTTAGCCATAAACTATGTCCATCTACGGATGAAGAAAAGTTGAGTATGAAGAGCATTCCGTACTCGTCGGCCGTTGATAGTTTGATGTATGCTATGGTTTGTACAAGACCCGATATTGCTCATGTCGTGGGAGTGGTTAGTCGTTATCTCTCAAATCCGGGAAAAGTTCATTGGGAGGCCGTGAAGTGGGTGATGAGATATTTGCGTGGCTCGTCGAATTTGAAGCTAACTTTGGGATGCAAGAAGCCTATGTTGGTTGGTTATACAGATTCGGATCTAGCCGGAAGCTTAGATGATCGAAAATCTACTTCGGGGTATATGGTGACTTTTGCCGGGGGAGCCGTGGCTTGGCAATCAAAGTTGCAAAAGTGCGTTGCACTCTCTACTACAGAAGCCGAATTTATAGCCGTGGTGGAAGCGTCAAAAGAGTTGCTATGGTTGAGGAAATTTGCAATGGAACTTGGTGTGAAACAAGAAAAATATGTCTTGTTTTGTGACAATCAAAGTGCCATTCATTTATCGAAGAATTCTTCCTTTCACTCGAGGTCGAAGCATATTGACGTTCGTTATCATTGGATTCGTGATGCATTAGATTCCAAGTTGATGGAGCTTGAGAAGATTCACACCGATGACAATGGTTCGGATATGTTGACGAAGGTGTTGCCTAGAGGAAAGTTTGAGTTTTGTCGTATGGAAGCCGGATTGGTGTTGCCCTCCAACTAGTCGGTCGGGGGAGTTTGTTGGGTATCCCTCCTATTTTGGAGGTGTTAATAGCATTTGGGCTTGTTTTTTGTCTTAAGCCCATGTTGCCATGTGACATGTCACGTGAGAAGAAGATGTGGGTTCTTTAATCCCTAGATTCAATTTATTGAACAGTAACCTGCACAATAACAACAACACAAAAACAGTAGCACTAGATGTTCAACAAACAGTAGCGGCGGCAGTACCAAGAGAGAAGAAGAGATTTCAAGTTTCTAAGTGATAATGAGTGTGTAGCAAAGTTGCTTGTTTTAAGCTACAACTTGAGTATGTATTTTCTATCACTTAGTTAGTTTTTCTTTGTTGTTTAAATCTCTCTCTAGGTTGTGTTAGTTTACCCATTTGTGTGGAAGTTGAGTTGTTGTTTGATTCCACCTTTGGTGATGATTATTGGTGTTCCTAGTGTTTACTAGAAGAATATTTGTGTACCCATTATTAATTTATATAGTGGAAGATTTATCTGGCTTGGCCCGTGGTTTTTTATTCTCTCACATTGAGAGGATTTTCCACGTTAAATTTTGGTGTCTTGCTATTTCTATTTTTTGCTCTGCTTGGAATTTTCTGGTTGTCCATTTAATTGCACAGGTGATTGGGAGAATTAATTCCGCATTTTTAAAGAGACTATTTAGTCTAGTTTTCCCCAACAAAAATGTGTCAAAAGAAGAGTTATGAAATCATTCGTTTGAAAATCCGTTTTGTGTTAGTTCAATTGGTAATATTTTACGGAAGTCAGACGGGACATTTTCAAAACGATACAATGTTTTTCGATAATGCTCTTTCAATATTGTCATTGTTGGGTTTTTTACTGGCTTATGATATGTATGGCAACTATTGTTTCCATTTTTTGGCTTGATACTTTTCAAGATGACCACAGATTTAATTCAAATTGAAGAAAAAAAATGACCTATTTATTTTTAGCCGAGAACACTTCAATCTCTTGGCAAATGTAACTTCTTTATGGAAGCTTCTTTTCTTCTCATTGTTTTTTTGGCTTGCCATCTATGGATAATAAATGAACACTTGTGAGTTCAACACTGCTTGCTTGTTACCGGACTATGGTGTAACAGCCATATTGGTTCTATTGGGGTGGGACTAGGAATCAAACTAGTTATGTTAGTTGAGCTAAGAGTTAAGGATAAGGAGTTGGAGTGGAGATTAATGGTTTAAGTTTCCGATAAAGAGAAAAAACTACTAACATAATACTGTATTACAAATCTTTGGTCCTTCTACCTTTTTAGATTTGTCCAAATTTTTTAGTTCTTTTAAGAAACCAATGCACAATTAATGACACTTTACGATTTGCACCCTTACTAAAGCTCAAACATTAATTAAATATATTTTTTCTTTCTTAATAAAGTAAAAGTAAAAATGACTTATCAATCTTTATTATTTCTTAATCTCAATGGAAAACTCTAAAAAAACTAAAGTTTTGGGACGAGAGAGTAACAACTAACAATTTACAATTAAAAAAATGGGTCCATTATTTGACTAGAAGCCAGGGTTGTTGCTGATTATTATAAAATACATATTAAACTACCTAAAAGTATACTGTATTTTTTTTTAAATGGTCAAAATTAATAATTAGTTGTTAATGTTAGAATTTTTCTCCTTCACCAACCTGAGATCTTTTACACCTTAACCTGAAGGAAGGAGTTGGTTTTTTGCAAACCAGTTGATTTTTTTGCTTATAATTTGGGACAATAAAAAGTGATTTTTTTGCTTATAATATAGGACAGAGAGAGTATATCACGAAGTTAGCGATTGAAATGACAATTTTTAGGTGAGATCTTCTCTACCTGTTTATAATTTGAGAATATTTATTCATCAACCAATAAAGAAAAACCACATAAGTAAATTTGCATATGATATTCACAACTAACTTGTAACCAACTTTTATTTCACATACATATAAGTATTCTCTTTGGTTAATAAATAAATAAATAACGTTGTCAAAAAAAATAAAAAATAAATAAATAATTAACTTCAAATTATGAAATTATGAAATGGTAGTTTAGAAAAATCCCAATTTTTAAACTTTTTAGTATTACAGTACATGTAACAAAAATCGAAAGAGATATAATTCTTACTATGGTAGTTGAGGTTGATTTGCACTATGAAAATTATTTTTGTGTTGTGTGAGTCATTATGTTTTGGATTTCTTTGAGTTTAATTCTCTTATTGCTCAATGTAGTGCTTTCGCTATGAAAAGATTGGATTTCACTATGAAAAGATTTGGTTCTCATATATTTTTTCTTTTTCAATTTTTTTAATCTTTTTCAAATCAAGACAAAATCATTTAAAATATATACAAAGCAATCAAACTTTTTGTCAATGATAGATTTTTTTTAATAATGCCCAACTTTTATATAGACGAAATACCTCAGGTTTTATATATAAGTAAAATTTAACTTTTTAAATATATTATTTTTTCAATAAATTTAATTTTTTTTTTTTATATATAGAATCGGAGAAAATGCATAATTAAATTTAATAAATCTAAATTTAATGAATCTAAAAATTAAACTTTTACTTATAATTAAAGATAAATGAGTAACTTAATTATAATAAATAAAGATATCCTATTATTAGATGTTGGTGATTGGAAGCTACATCCATGTGACAAGTCTATGCAATCACCTGTTTGTGTTTAAATATGTAAGCTGTTACACGCAAAAAAAATAAACCAGTAAGCATGTGGAGTGTACACTAAGCCCTACATATAGTTCCAAATCCCAAACCCAAAATGCCAATAAATTTTTTTCTCTTCTTATTAAAGTGTCTGCCACAATCCCTGACCCTAGTAACCAGCTATTTTTATCAAAACTAGTAATGCTATGTTTACAAGTAAAATGGTTAGTAGTAGTACTACTAAAATATTCTACGTGGTGCTCAATGATTGTCATGCGGGAAGGTTAGTTAAAGCATGAACCATGATGTGAAGTTTGCTTGCTTGTTTTCAATTTCATTAATTATATCATCCCAAGCAAAATCATGGTGAGAAATACTCCATCCGGTCTCATATATAAGAAACAAAAAAAATTACAAAGTCTTAAATATAAGAAAAAGTTACTACAATCATTACATTTATTTTGAATATTTCAATTTTACCCTTTGTTTTACTTTTCCCCATAATAAATAATAATTTAATTTAAACAAAAAGTAAGGGTAAAAGTGGAAATGACATGTTTTTCCTAATCATTTACTCCACTTTCTTAAAGGGTGTGCCTTTTTTTTTGTTTCTTATATATGAGACCGGAGGGAATACTACTCACTAAAAATGGAACTAAACTTGGATAACTTAATTTAAAGATATTCATACACTCACTAAAAATGGTCAGTCAGATTCTTAATAGAGATCGATCATTGTCAAAATCAGTTGATATTAGCACACATTAATATTTTTTAATTTACATTTTAATGTGAATCACTCACTTTAAAAGAGACGAATTTGTTATTAGCACACATTAGCAACCCCTTATACCAAATATAGATTAAATTTAGAGGAATTATCCAAACCCAAAACTCTCCAAAACCCTTATCCAATATAATCTTTATTTTCTCCAAATTAAGAGGGTTTTGTTTTATATAAAAAAAAAAACCCAAAAACCCTCCCATTCCCCAAAACCTTTCATTCTATCAATCAAGTTTCTTATTTTTATTTCAAAATTTTTCTCTCCCTTTCAAACTCTATCCCAAACAAATGCTCACTTAATTCTTGTTTTTTTTTATTTGAATAAAATCACTTAATTCTCTTTTATGCTTGTTGAAACTGAATTTGATAGGACTTTTTTTGGGGCACAAATAGTTAGGACTTCTTTACTCTAATCTAATGAACCGAAGATAACACCAAACTATATATATTATTTATTTTTCCTCTTTATCAAAAAAAAAAATTATTATTTATTTTTTGGACGAGGACAAAATATATTATTATTTAACTTTGTGTTTGTGAGGTAAGTATATATGTCATCTCAAAATTGTTGTTTAAGTAAGGGCCCCTTTACTTGAACTAAAATATGATAAACAAGCTCTAGAAGAGAAGAAAAAAAAAATTAACATCAACAAAGAAGAAAAAAAAGATAACATAATGCATGTAATTGGCATGAACGATTAGTTTTGAACAAAAAATTGTCACTAACTTTCCATGTTCTAAATATATATATATATTATATTTTTTTTTATACACCGACAAACTCAAAAGTGTATAACATACTAGGTTATATTCACAAGAGTGTGAAACTAAACACTTTTTTTTTATTCAGAAACTAAACAATTTTTAAACTTGACATGAAAGTATTTTTATATATGATATTTATTATTTAATAGAGCATTTAGCGTTATTGTGTTAGGGGAGTAGTAAATAGTAATTAACAATAATTGAAGTTTTTTTGCTCGACTATGTTAAAAAGATGAGTTAATGGCAATATTGAGAATGATTAGTTGGAAAATGTACAATATGATGAGGACTAAATGGACAAATGTGCTTAAAAAACTATTAGAATCAAGGCTTTTCTTAAGTATGTATATAAGGTATTTTGTTGTTATTGATTAAAATAAAAATATTTTCTTATACAAGAATAAAAATATTTTGTATGTTAGTTCTTAGGATGATTATTTTTAATATTGCTTAAAATTTAAATGAGGATTTTTTTTTGAAAAATAAAAAATTTAATATATATATATATGAACAAAAGGTAGACAGACAACAACCTGCGCCGCTAGACCTTTCTGTATAGCAAAATCTAATCTTTGAAAAACTACATTCATAGACCTAGGCGACACAATATTATTATGCATGACTCTTTGAACTCTTTTCAAAAGATCTACAGCCTCTGGTGCTAGAAAGCTAAAAGTGCCAAAAGAAACGATATAAAAACGTGTTGATTGTCAGAGCACGCATTATCATGTTTTACCATTTTGCTTATTAGTTTATTCTTTATAAGTTTTTTACATTTTTTTATTAGTTTATTTTTAACTTTTGAGACCGAACATTCAAATAATCGGAGCGACCCTAAAAATCAGTGTTGTGATTCGTAAATGAATACTCTTTCTACAAATACAATGTTGAAACAGTTAACGACATAACTCTCATATAATAAAAAAATATTTGGATTAAAATCATAAAGTCACATATTAGCCCGAGATGGTTCAAACTAGATAAAAGAACAGTTAAATACTTCATCCGTCCCAAAATATAAGACATATTTTGACTACTGCACGTATGTTAACGCACAATTTTGATCGCTAACATCATTAATTCTTTATTAGTAAAAATTATGAAAACTTGATATTTTGAAAATACTCATCAAAACAAATCAAATAAGATTTTATATATTAATTAATATTTATATCTATATATTATTAAAAAAATATGGTCAAAACAAGACAAATTAATAGTGTCATTTAATCGAAGTAGCTCTTATAAAATGGGACGGAGGGAATATTCCACCACAAATTTAGGGATTAGTCCATAACATGTCCAAAGAGCATAGCTGTGGGAGATTCTTTCTGGTGCTAGTGTGGTAAAAAATTTCATTTAGTCTCTTAGGACTTCGATACAGGTAAAATTTAAAATGCATTTGGTATTAAGCTAAATATAGTTTGATTTTTGCTTATATTTAAAGTTAGAGTATTACATACAATGGATTAGAATTTATGAAGAAGAAAAAGAAGAAAAAGTCACATGAGCTTAGCTTAGCTCAGTTGTAAGTGATGTTATATTATATATACAGAGGATTGAGGTTCGAATCATTAATTCTATTTGTCTATTTTAAGGGTGAAATTTCTAATCACTAAACTACAAGAAAAAAAACTATAACAGTGAAATCCAATGAATTGGTAATTTTAACAGAAAAACACTCGTTAAATTAATTGAAAACCTAGATAATTTTAAGTAAACATTATTTATTACTTATACTCCGAGTATTAAGTTGAATATTTTCACCCGAGTTAGAAGTTGAATATTTTTTCGTAGTTAATGTTAAGCCCGAATTTAAGTGTATTTGCCGCTATATCGGTAAAAAGTGAGAGAATAATTTGTGATGTTTCCCCAAAGATGCGTTACTTACCAACTTGCTTTATTTAAGTCAACCCTTCTGTCTATCCATGTCACTCAACATCATCATACGTAAATATTTTATTCTTCCTATCATAGCTTATCATAGCTTATATTTTATGTAACTTAAATAATCTTTACTCTCTCTCAATATTCTCATTCTCATACCCACATGTTCTTACCATGGCTCTAGATCACAAACAACCATACCATCACCAACCCACCACCACCATCATGACATGGCAGCCCCGCCGCAAGGTCACCCTATATAGACGGAGGAAGGTACAAACGGTTAAGCTAGGTGGCAAGAAACCAAGGAGGAGATTAATTGGTGGAATAGTTAGAATATTTAGAAAGATGCGTGTAAAATGGCTTAAGTTACAATATCTTAAGTTATTTAAACGACTTAAGGAACATTATAGAAATCTTGTGAAAGATCTTATTGAAGCTGGTGCTAGTATTGAAACTTTTCAACAAAGGATTTTTATGGAAAGCACTTTTGCTATTCCTCTTGGTGTTAACTTATCTACTTATCCTTCTCGGTTTGGATCAGATTATCCTCGAACCATCTTCATGTAAATTATTTAATTAAGTACTTTTTTTTTAATTTCCCTTTTTCTTTCTATATATATCTATAAGGAAATTCAAGTTCCTTATTTTCTTTCCTTTTTAATTTGTGTAATATAGTAATCTGTTGGAATATTTTCCATTTTTTTTCTTGTCTTTATTTTTTTTTCTCCCAATTTAATTTTTACTTTTAATGAGAGATATTGTGGGGGATTTTTTTGTACATGGTGAAATATTTTGGCAAGCATATGTTTTTTTTAAGTAGTGCCCCAGCCACTAGTTAACATTTTTTATGTTGAATAGTTTGTGTCTATATTCGAACATTGAGAGGTGGAGCTAGGGGTGGCCCGGACGGGCCGCGGCCCACCCTAAAAAATTGGAAATTACTTGGGTATCTCTGCAGGTATATAAAATTACATATATTAGTATTATTTATTTTGAATTATATCATTGTCTTTTTAGTGTGTGTGTGTATATATATATAATAAAAATAATAATTTTTTATAATCAATTTTGTGCAAGTATTAATCCAAAGTTAATTAATTATTATTTCAAGTCACTTGTACGCGTAAATATTATATTAAGGTATGCAGTTTAATTTTTCATGAGACTAAAGTCTCATTCCTACAAACTTTGAGGTTCAACGTTTATATTGAATCTGCTCACAGTCATGAGCTTGACAACATACTCAATCACATATTAATGGTCAACAATATGATACGATTGACAATAGTAAAACTCAAAATATATTATTCATTAGTTTTATTCTTCAATCTATGTGAGTTCCAAAAATAAATATATTAATCAAGTTACACATTTTGATTATTATTCTCTTCACCAGTTAGCCTATGTCCTTCAACAACATTAGGATTCCATTTAAAACATTGTATAGATCCGATCTTCACCTTAATTACATGGTCCGTATGCATTTATTTGTCAACGACATTCTTTGTTGCAATTATCCTCATCTCTTTTTTGAACATAAATGTCAAAATATTTTTTGTTTGTTTTCACCACCAGTTTAATCTGGTTCGGGGGTCAGTTTTGGCATCAAGTGGTTCCAGCCCCCTCCTGATCGCAGTTGCGGGGGATCGAACCATGGTCCTCCCTACCAAGTTCAACGTCAATCACCACTGAACCAACTAACGATTGGTTAAATGTGAAAATATTTAGATCCATTAATCCATGAAAAACTACAAAAGTATAATTTATTTGGTATTAAGAATGTAGGATGAAAAGTGACGATGAAACTTTCTTTAAAATGTATGACTCGATATCCAAAATCATCATGCTTGTCTTTACAATCAACAGTACATTGAACCCACGTTTGTGTTGCATCCATAATAACGTTGAGTGTGCTTTGTAAGTCTAGAATCCACCTAACTAACAAGCCAGAGGAAGAGGTGTGATAGGTATGGTAGGTATGGAGAAAGCATATTTGATATGTATACCAAAGGATTTTTGATTTATAAATATTATAATGGTACTGCTATGGAACTTAACTTTGTGATAGTTGACTTTTTACAGTACACCATCACGAATCCAATGTTATGACTATGATCGTGTCTCTTGTAACACCCTACTTAATCTACCCAAAATATCGCGACCAAACAATAATAAAATAAAGTAGAAACAAGCAGAGTATTACATGTCAATTAAAACATTCAACAATAGCATTAAATTCAATTCAATCATGCTTATCACAACTATCGCAGCGGAATAATTAAAACTTCTTCATTCATACTATTATGATCAGAGTTTGAATATCATTATTAAGTCACCACAATTATAATCATCAACATAAGTCTCATCATCAAAACATCAAGATAAATAAGTACTTGGCATAAAGCCTTACATCAACGAAAATGAGCAAAGTCTAAATAAGACACTAGGCAAAACCCCAAAACAACTAAATCCCAACATGGTGTTACAACCATCAGAGTAAATGGACAAGGTACGACAACAATAAGTAAATAAGCTGACTCCTCACCCTGAATACTAGTACAAGTGCCGAGTACGCCTCCTAAAACAAAGCAAATCCTCAAGCCTGAGAATCTGAATCGCCAAACGATCCACAAACACATAAAACAGAGAGTTAGATATATATAACCGACATATAATAAATGGAAGTAAGACGTTCAACTCAACTCATCATATTATAATCATATATAGACATATATCTATCTCTTATTCATTTCTTTACCACATGTATAATGAATCAATATTAGTAACAAGATAAGTACATTTAATAATTAAATATACATAAATCCTATCTACATCCATAGACAATCAATAAGGTCATATATCAATTAATATACACTTATTCATCCAACAAATCATCAAACACATAGCACAATTAAGTGTTCATCTTCCTAATGCAACTAATGTCACCTTCAATTTATGTCCCTAGACACATCTACATGTGGTACCAAATCACCATCTATATCGGATACAAGAATCCTTTCACCATCCATTATGAATATAAAATTCACTCACCATCTATTAGACACAACATATGAATGAATGATGTATTACCACAAATTGTAATATAAATTCATATATATAACTCACCAACATTGCATGGAACTTCACATGACTTCACGAATTCACCATCTATTTATTTCGCACATACATGTACACATCTACACACTTACATTTACATTCAATTCAGCTCATCATCATTATCGTCATACATAACCAACAAGCATATGGAAATACTATCATTAATCACACACATCCATAAGGAACTAACAACTTATGCATTAATCCATCATCATAATCATCAAAGAATAAAAGAAAGTCTGACTGTTCTCGCTACCTCTCGCCTAACGAGCGTCTGGTGAGACAAGTCAGAAGCTTGCACTCCATCTGGCGAGCTCTGGCGAACTCTCGCCATCCCTCGGTAGCTCTTGCCGTCGCGAGAAAAAATAGAGAGCACATGGTTTTGCTGGCGAGCCTCAGCGAGCTCCTCGCTAATTCTCGCCCAGCGAAAAACACGCAGAAGCTCTGCTTTATTTTCGCGACCGCTCGTATTCCACCACCAATCCACCCAAAACGTGTTCCAGTTCTAAAAAGGTGGTTCCTTTAGGTTATAATCATATTAACATGCATAGAAGTACAACTTACAACACTTAAAAACATCACAATCATCATCAATCAAAGATTATTCATGGTTTTCATCAAGAACTCCATGAACATACAATTTCATATAAACATCTTTAGATTTTCAAATTTAAAACTATCAACATGTACTTTTAGCATCATAAAGCATAGATAACATGAAATTAACATGAAAGGTAGCATTTTGATTCATACAAGTTCATAAAAATACTAAATTTCTTAGTACTAATGAGTGAGAGGGTTTGAGCAAAGAGAAATGAGATTTCTCCCTCCTCTTAGTCACTCATTAATCATATATATCTACTCTCTTACCTTGTTATCTTCAAAAATCCTCAACCTCTACCTCTTTCTCTAGCTTTTCTTCTATGTTTTTCTCCTCTCTTCTTCTTCTAAGTTTCTCTTTCTTCCTCCTCCAAAGTTCATGAAAAAGGAACACTCTCTCTCTAAATTTAGCTTAAATACCTAGGTTTAAAATCCCCAAGGCCCAACTCTCACTAAAAGCCCAACTCTTACTTAAAAGGGTAATTCTCGCTAAAAAGGATATTATTCACTAGTTCACCGTAACTTAAAATGCCACATAAGCGAATAAACATACATATGAAAAATATAAAATAAAACAACACAAAATAATTAAATAAATATAATTTAATAAAAAGTGGGCGTGACATCTCTCCCCACCCTAATGTAGTCTTTTATGATGTGTGTGTTGTGTATGTGGGTGATCATGTATGCATGCGTGCGTGCATGCGTGCATGCGTATGTTAAAACTAGATGTTAAAACTAGCAGTATGAAGAATCAACAAAAGGATGATGAAAGGTTACAACAGGAAAGGTAAGAAAACAATAATTTCTCACAAAAAGAACACTTTCATCTCTTACCCTCATTTGAAACAAGACATAACAATAAAGCTAAACCTTGAGCATATACTACAAGTTCATATGTTGGATTATTTGGGAATTTTCCTTGTTTTAAAGAACATAATTCAATTCAAACACATGGCAGGGAAAAGAGAATGCAACTGAGAGACTGTCTTACATTGTCTTAGACGAACAAATATAGACGACAAACCGAGCAACTAGATTTCCCCCTTTGCAACCAAGAACAGAGACAACTGCGATGGAAGTCATGTTCGCAAACTCCAAAGGTCTGAATCGACTCTCCTCTCGTGTATTCCTCCATGCATATCGGACACTGCCTCATGTCTTCATCACTCTCAACACTCTTGGCAGGGGGCAGTAATCCCATTGCCCAAGTGCCAATCTCAATCTCCGCCCTCCTCCTGGCAGAGTCTTCACCTCTTCTCAAATAAAGCACTGGCAACTCGAAGTCATTGGCATTATTTTTTGTTATGGTTTCGGCTTTGTAGAACTTGATTGCCAAAAACAGGATTGCCAGGCCGACGACACAAGCTAGATATATTAATCTACCGGTTAGATGGGTTACAAATGAAACCAGAATCAATAAGGCAAAGATCACAAATGTGATACACCAACAAGTTGCTGCCATTACTGTGATACACCCTTAAGGTGGATAAGTGAGATCACCAGAGCTCGAACCCCGGCCCCCTGCATATAAAACGCAATGTCCAACCAATTGAGCCAAACTCATGAGACTTTGTTTTAAAAAGTGATATTACTTTCTTTTTTTTATATCAGAAATGGAATCTTGCTATTTTAGTGTAATTTGACGGTGATTGATACCAGAAAAAAGGGATATTACATTTTGTTTTGATTTTTTTAACATTCCAGCCCTTTACCGTTTTTATATGTTATTTTTCTCTAGCTTTTCTTCTATGTTCTTCTCCTCTCTTTTTCTTCTAAGTTTCTCTTTCTTCCTCCTCCAAAGTTCATGAAAAATGAACACTCTCTCTCTAAATTTAGCTTAAATACCTAGGTTTAAAATCCCCAAGGTCCAACTCTCACTAAAAGTCCAACTCTCACTTAAAAGGTTAATTCTCACTAAAAGGATATTATTCACTAATTCACCTTATCTTAAAATGTCACATAAGCTAATAAACATACATATGACAAATATAAAATAAAACAACAGAAAATAATTAAATAAATATAATTTAATAAAAAGTGGGCGTGACATCTCTCCCCACCCTAATGTAGTCTTTTATGATGTGTGTGTTGTGTATGTGGGTGAGCATGTATGCATGCATGCATGCATGCGTGCATGCGCATGTTAAAATTAGATATTATATTAAGGTATACAATTTAATTTTTTAAAGACCATCTTTTTTTTACACAAATAAACTTATGTTATTTCATCTTGAATAATCAACTTTATACTTATTACAACTTCAATTATTATATGTAATATAATTTTTGTATTTAATTTATATGTTATAATTTTTTCACCGGCCCACCAAATTTTTATTTTCTGGCTCCGCCGCTGCCGACGACACAAGCAATATGTTAATCTACCGGATAGATGGCTTATAAATGCAACCGAAATCAATAAGTAGGTAATAAGCTGCCATTCATTAATCAAGATAACTATGAATAACCCCTAATTAAACCCTTTTAGTCTGAATCAGTCACACTGATGAACCATCACATGCTAAAGAGGAACTACATATATGACATTTTTATAAAAAAAGTAATGAAATAGATCATAGTATTTCAATCAAACTGCAGAAGTAGATTGATCTTTCAATTCCCTTTAGAGTATGAAGAATCAACAAAAGGATGATGAAAGGTTACAATAGGAAAGGTAAGAAAACAATAATTTCTCACAAAAAGAACACTCTTTCATCTCTTACCCTCATTTGAAACAAGACAACAATAAAGCTAAACCTTGAGCATATACTACAAGTTCATATGTTGGATTATTTGGGAATTTTCCTTGTTTTAAAGAACATAATTCAGTTCAAACACATGGCAGGGAAAAGAGAATGGAACTGAGAGACTGTCTTACATTGTCTTAGACGAACAAATCTAGACGAAAAACCGAGCAACTAGATTTCCCCCTCTGCAACCAAGAATGGAGACAACTGCGATGGAAGTCATGATCGCAAACTCCAAAGGTCTGAATCGACTCTCCTCTCGTGTATTCCTCCATGCAAATCGGACACTGCCTCATGTCTTCATCACTCTCAACACTCTTGGCAGGGGGCAGTAATCCCATTGCCCAAGTGCCAATCTCAATCTCCGTCCTCCTCCTGGCAGAGTCTTCTCCTCTTCTCAAATAAAGCCCTGGCAACTCAAAGTCATTGGCATTATTTTTTGTTATGATTTCGGCTTTGTAGAACTTGATTGCCAAAAACAGGATTGCCAGGCCGACGACACAAGCCAGATATATTAATCTACCGGTTAGATGGGTTACAAATGAAACCGGAATCAATAAGGCAAAGATCACAAATGTGATACACCAACAAGTTGCTGCCATTACTGTGATATTTTGGAAGAAGATGGATTAGTGTGAGTTTCGCGATAGAACACTAATATCCTTTTTAATTCTCACTAAAAAGGATATTATTCACTAATTCACCTTAACTTAAAATGTCATATAAGCTAATAAACATACATATGACAAATATAAAATAAAACAACACAAAATAATTAAATAAATATAATTTAATAAAAAGTGGGCGTGACATCTCTCCTCACCCTAATGCAGTCTTTTGTGATGTGTATGTTGTGTATGTGGTGAGCATGTATGCATGCGCGCGTGCATGCGTGCATGCTTGCATGCACATGTTAAATGTAGATATTATATTAAGGTATACAATTTAATTTTTTATTGACCATTTTTTTTTACACAAATAAACTTATTTTATTTCATCTTGAATAATCAACTTTATACTTATTACAACTTCAATTATTATATGTAATATAATTTTTGTATTTAATTTATATATTATAATTTTTTCACCGGCCCACCCAATTTTTATTTTCTGGCTCCGCCGCTGCGAACACTTTAAATTTGAAGAAATGAGGGTTCTTGAAGTTAAAATTAGGCAATAACAATTTCTTCCCGGTTATCAAGTGAACTATACATATTTAGATCTTCTTATGTACTTTTTAGATCTTCTTATGCACTTTCGGTGTTGCCCTCACTCATTTTTCTCATTTAAGGATGATGATTCATATTTTTACTCTCTCTCATTCTCTGTCGCTTTATTGTTTTTTGTGCTAAATGAAGAAGGAACAAAAAATTGTCCAAACAAATTGTTGTACAAATAACACAACTCATACACTATACATTGGATAAATATATAGACATTAGACAAGTGGAGTGAACTGACCCCATAACCCATTGCCCCACCTTCAATTATTCCATCTTCAATTTTAAAATATGAGGTTCATATTGTCATTGGATTTCACACGGTCACCGCATCAACATAGTTACTGTGTCAATGCAATAACCATTAATTATAGATCGTCTAATATAAAACGAATAGATGAGATTAAAAATTGTGTTACACTATTGTGTGGACAATACCAGGGTCGGAGCTACGTTGTAGCCCCTTGAACTTAAAAAAATTGTATGTATATTCTTATGTATTTTGCACCTTGAACCCCCTAAAATTTTACTTTTGCTCCACTAATGAGAAGAAAATAATACAAGAGAAGGAAAATACAGAAGATGCACATTTAGTATGCAAATGTGAGAAGAAGAAAAGAACCAATGTTCAGTGCAAATGATAGAAAGAAAAAGAAGTAAAAACGGCGGTCATTAAAGCTATTAATTGGAAGATGATATTTAGGGTTTTATCTAATTTGTTGAGTCGTTGGGCTTACTATGTGGGTGGGCCAAAGTAATGCATCGTGTAAAAATATACTAGTAGTTAGGAGTGTAATTAGACTGATTTGTATCGATTTTGAGTGAATCTAATATTCGAACCAATGAACTCTCGATTGGAGTTCTGCATGAAGCAATGAAACCTAATAAATATGTCATTTTGCCATTAGATAGTATTTTTTTTTTTTTTACGCACATAACCATGTAGAATTCTCCAGGGTCATTTTGCTCGAAATAAAATTATTACTAGGTATTATTTTGCCATCAGCATCTTCACAGATATCATCTAGGTATTATTTTGCACAATGTTTAACGAAAAAATGCAAGCCATTAGCACAAAAAGAAGAGTCCATAGCCAAAAATGAAAAATATCAAGTTCACAAAAGTAATTTTGATGTACTCAATCAAGTCATGTGGTTTAGCAATATTAAGTATTCAAGTTTTCGTCAAAAAAAAAAAAAAAGTATTCAAGTTATATAAGTTGTAACTACTGTTGGAGTCCAGCCAATTTAGTCCACCGAATGCAATGTTGAAAACAATTTTGAAAATGGTTATGAAAATGGTGCAGCTAAGTTTGAAGTTAGAAACTATGTATTTAATGTATATGAATCACTTCATCTATAAATAGAGACTTCAGCAAAACAAACAAACAAACACAACAAAATGAATACAATTTTGGACTCATTGAATATGAAGATAATGAATTGGAAAGTGGAAATTGATATGGCTTTGGAAAATTTATACTATTATTAGATAGGTAAATATAGAAAAAATGATTATGAGCATTCATCGTAAATTATCAATAGAATCATGATAATATATTTGTATGATGTATATTAGTGTATATATGGTTATTTGATCGATGAAAAACCACGGACTAAATTATCTTACGTGGTATCAGAACATAAATAAACACACATGTTGAACTGCATATGAGATATTGGCACTGCATTGACGACATGAGTTTGGTGATATGGCTTGGGACCAAGGATGTCAGACTCTTCCTTTGAATTTCTTGCTGTCGAATACAGACATGGTGGTGTCGCTCATGGCTGCCGGATATTGATTTGGGTACGAGGGATAAACCCATTGCTATTGTGAGTAGTACAATGAAGGCCACTATTGTTGTGGAGCACGACCTCCATCATGTCCATTGGTTCGCCCTTGTCCACTACTTAGATAGAACTAACTAGATAAACAATATTGGTGTGTTTACTATTTTGCTCTCTTTTTTGGGAAATTTTGTTATGTTACCGCGGCCACTTTTTTTTTTATTTTTTTATACTGTAGTATGTTATTATACTATTGACTTAATTTCATATTTGATCCCTCAATTTTATTAAACTCATGAAAATAATCCTTTTCTTTTAATTCAATTTTGTGGGGTTCTATTATTATATTTAATTTGATCCGAGCACACTTTTGTTCCCTTTAAAAAGGTATTTTTGTAACAAACAAGTGCATTATTGTCTAATGTTGAATTTAATGATAAAATATCGTTTCATACTTAGAATTCACTTTTTTTAAGCAAAACTTCACAATTTTTTACGACAAATACGCATGGTTTGAGACCAAAATTAGAACAAATGTGAATTGAAAATGAAGGGGGCAAGAACAGATTCACAATATGTTAACTTTAAATTTATCTTAAAATTTCTTATATGATTCTCTATATAATTATACATTTGTAATTTTATTCATATTTAATTTTAAATCCAAGATGCGATTGAAGTGGAATGCAGTGTGGGGAGCATAAGTGCACAACCGAAGCATACTGCATATTAGTGCGTTAAATGTTAATAAGGTCTTTACTGCAATAATAATCACCCTGAACAAATAACAATAAATTAATAATTACATGAACATGGAACCAAATAAACAAGCATGTAAATTGGTTAAGGTAAAAGCAGAAAAATATCTTAAATATTGTGCTTTTAATATTTTCTATATTAAATTTCTTGCATTATTAAATATAAAAATTAGTTAAATATATTTTTGATCCCTATAAATATCTCAAATTTCGTTTTTAACCCATATAAAAAAATTCAGTAAGTTTTGGTCTCTACAACATTTTCTGCCATAATTTTTTATCTTTGCTTCTCAGTTAACTCATATATATCCAAGGATGTCAACGGGGTGGAGAATGTGCGGAGGAAGCTTCCCCGTTCTCCGCCCCAAAGTGTCTGCAGGGGAAGTTTTGTCTTTATCCCCGTTTCCACGGGGAAATATTTGTCTCCATCCCCATCCCAACAGATCCCCACGGAGATAGAATATTACAAAATTTATATATTTTTCGGACAAAATTATGATAGTAGTATGACGTTATTTTTTTATTTTTTACTTAAAAAATAAATATTTTGCATCTTTCTTTTTTTAATGATCAAAACAACACATAATGTATTTCATAACCAAAAAACAATGCAATGTCATTTGGCTACTAATTAATAATCATACAAAAACTAATAGGCAAAATATTTCATATTGTATAACAACATATTCATAATCATACAAAAATTTATAACCAAAATATCTTATAATCCATTTAATAATAATAAATTATCAAAAAAAAAAATTTGACAAAATAATAATAATATATTAAGTATATATGGACGGATTCGGGGAATCCGCGGGGACGGATGCGTCATCCCCGATCCCCGTCCCGAAATGCCCGCGGGGGGTTTTTTTCCTCCGTCCCCATCCCCACGGGAAACCGCTTTCGGATCCCCGACGGGACAATTCCCGCTGGGATCCGCTCTGACGGATACAAATTGACATCCCTATGTATATCATTCAAAATTTTAAATGTTTTTCAGCGGTCATATTTGGTTCACTATATGAATCTCTCATGCAAAAGTTTAATTTTTGTTAACGAAGGATGAATTAAATATGATTTTTTTTGTTTTTGCACATAAAAACTCATAAATAATTCATCTTATGTTAAAAAATTCTAAATTTTTGTGGGAGAGATTCTTATAAACATGAATACAAAAATCATTAAAAAATGTGAAAGTAGAGACTAAAAGTTATGATAGAAAATATTTGAGAGATCAAAAGTTGATGAAATTTTTTATGGAGACAAAAAAAATTCAAATTTATAGGGACAAAAACTTATTTAACCCTATAAATTTTTTACATATATAAACTTTTGATCAAATAGCAAAATTTCTATATTTACCTTAATATGTTCCCTTATATAATTATCAAAATAGAAAATAGACTTCAAATATGTGTTCGTGATGAAAGATAGTCTTCCAGCCTCACATGATTCTTTTTTCCTCTCGAAAATCAAATTTCACCCTTGAAAAAAAATTATAATGCATTTTTCAAAGTTTTTCTAGTTCAAGATTTTTTTCAAGGCAAAAAAATTCAAAAAGTGCGTTCCGAGATTTTTGTTTAAGGGCAAAAAAGAAAATCCATGGGGAGAAAAAGAAACATGGGGAGCCGGATGAGAAAAAGAAACATGGGGGGAGTCATGGGGGGAAGAGAATTCTTCATCCCCTCGTTAGATTTTGTTGGTTAACAAAATTTCCCAAAAACAAACGTAAAACAAAATAAAATTGGATCCAAAAGTAAATTTTGCTGAGCCAACCAAGATTTGAGAAGCATAAGAATTCAAAGAAAGTTAACTCACTTTTATAGTTATTAATCTAGGATCTTGAGTTAGGGGCGCAATATGTAATATGTTAATTTTTTTTTTTAAATCTCAGTAAATTCAGAACTCTTTTATATTTTATTAGAATTCTATTAAAAATATGTATTTTAGATGAATTTTTGTTTTTAATTCTATTTTGGATTATTTTGATACTTCTTTAAATTAATTCTCAATGTTTGAAAATACCAAAAGTTCAAATAAATTATTGAATGAAAACAAAACTAATTCAAATGTTTGAAAATACCAAAAGTTCAAATAAATTAATTTGGATGAAAAAAAAAATTTCAACATTACTTACTGTTATAGTGTTTGGAAGACCTCTTCTTTGTACACAACATTGGTAATATTAAAACATGATAGTTTGTCCTTATCAAATGTATATGTAGAACATGTTTGATAATTTTAATTCATGATAAGGACAAATTTGATGACCAAATTTTAACTTCATGATAAGAACAAAACTTAAATGCGGTTTTGCCCCCCTGTTTTGATTAAGTCGAAATTTTACTCCGTGTTTTAAAACTCGGATTTTTACCCCTCCTATTTTGATTTTTTTAGGATTTGGCCTGTAACATCCTAACTCTAATTAATAGAAGAATATTAATTAGAGGTAAATGTCAGAGACTATTGGATATAAGTGGACAAGAAAAAGGGATAATTATTGAACACTAGTACCATATGTGACCCATAACTACACACTTATGTGATAAGGAAAAGAAGAACCAAAATACTATTTATTTCTTCCTACAATAAGAATCAGTTTACACCTCCTTTTATTTGCTCTCTCATGTGAAACAAGAATTGAAACAAGTACTAGATGGACCCACACTTATTAAAGGAAGACAAACCATAGCAGGGAAATCGATTTACCCAGGTTCTGGAAGTTTACGAAAATCGTATTTTTCAACAGGGTAAATCGATTTACCAACAGGGGAAATCGATTACCCTGTCTGCTGTTTTGAAAAATTCATTTTGTCTTTTAATAATGGTTTCAGCACTTGAAATGTAGTTGGTTCAGGTTATTATGATCCTCAATTCATAACACAACACTTCACACCTTGCTAAATGTAGTGTTAATCATCCACACAACCAATTGGAATCATGATTAAGCTTGATACATAAATGATAACATGAGTTGTTTAGGAATATTTACTAAGAAGGATCATGAAAGTATGTTAATTAGGACAATATACATTCCTTTAATCTAGTCAGTCTTCGCGTACGGATAATTTGGTACGTTTTGTGATAGCTATGCTATTTTTGGGATTTATTTTACAATCCAAATCTTGAATAAAATTGTAAGCTGTTGCCGTGGCGATACTTTATATCGCAGACGGATTTGTGAGGCCTCTAAGACCGGCTTACCTCGGAGTGTCCTTTTTGTAAAATTGAACATGATGTTTGTGTTACACCTTATGATATTGTATTATGCCATAAAATTCTGTTTTGTGACTGACTATTAGGATTGGAATACTCTTGGTGCACTAGTTGGTCCCGGGGGTAAGGATTATAGTAATTTGGTAGTATGGACCTACTGAGACGAAGTGACTGTCTCATCCCCCATTATTTATTGATTTCATTGTTAGGATGCTCAGAGAACGTTCTCCACAAAACACAATAATAAATAACTTAAGTAAGTGAGTTGTGTGTTAAGTGTTTGCTCAAGATAAAAGAGTAAGGAGAAGAAAGATCAAACACACAATCTTATCCTGGTTCACCCCTTAATAGTATGGGCTACTCCAGTCCCCACTTGCGTGAGATTATCCACTATAATCTAGACCAAGATTACAATCATTCCTTTGATCTAAACCAAGATCAAAATACTTCCAGCTTAACACAAGTTGATCTACCTTAACAAGGTACACTCAAACAATTATACCCAATTGACTTGAGTGAAACTTTACAAAGATTATCAAAGGTTTTGGATCTAAGCTTTAACACACCTAACCGGTTGTGAAACTTACAAATGAATTACACTCAAGATACTCACTGAAATATAGATTCTATTTCTAAATAGAGCTTGGAGTATGAGTGAAAAAGAAGAGCTTGATTGCTTGTGAGATAAAACAAGTATGAATGTTTTTGTGCTTGAAACTCTTGCTCTTCAAGTTGAACCAAACGTGCTATTTATAGATGGAGATGTTCCTTTGTTGCTTGGACATCAAATAAGTCTGTTGTGAGTCTAGAAATAGCCGTTGCAAAAGAAACAAAACAGTCCAATAAAATCTGTACTTTAGATGCTTCTGGAGACCATTCTTTTGGTGGTCTTTGACATTGGTACTGCAAAGATGGCAGAGATATTCGTTGTGCCAACTGTAATGAGTTGTTTCTGATGATATATAAGTTGTAAAGTATTTCCCTATGTGTGGAAATAAAACTTAGGACAGCTTGCTTCTTCTAGAAGAAAATCTGGGAGACCATTCTCTCAGTTTCTGGAGACCATTCTTCATGCAGATGTGGATAAGATCAAAGAGCTCAAGGAGCTGTTGCAAGCTGTCTTGCAGATGTTAAAATGTAGAATAGAGTAGTAGTGCAACTATTCATGTCGTCCTTTGCAAGTACAATTAAATAGTAAAGAAGGACACTTGTTATGGGAGAATGTAGCCACCCATTTTTCCAATTCTGAATTTGTTCAGCTACTATACATTAGCAAGCTGTTTTGTACCTTGTTGTTGAGTTTCTATTGGTCTAGATTACTTCTTAATGATGTTCTTGGAGAACATAAAGTCTTTGACATAAGATGTGAGCTTGATATTCTTAAAGACCCTTCAAAGAGCAAGTCCATGAACCAAAATTGATTCCTTGCCTTAAATGACTTATTCTTACTGTTGTGATTCTTAAATAAGTCCTGGATAAAGTTCATTCTTGTCTTGTATCAAGTTGACTCAAATAAGTGATTATGCTTATGAACACGTGAGCCTTGGGAGACCATTCTGCTATGGTCTGAGACCATTCTCTTGAGCAGTTTTTGCATAAAACATGTTTTAATTCTTTTCTTATGAGTGAAACATAATGATATTAACCCATTGCATCTGTCTAATATTAAATCACTCAAAAGCACTTGTTAGATCACAAAATGATCAGAATCAAATTAAAATTAATTAATGATGTTTGTTATCTTTAAAACATCAAAATAGGATTTTGTCTCAACAATCTTCCCCTTTTTGATGATGACAAACTCTTAATTAATTTTTAGATTGTGATTCTGATTAAACCAAAACAGTAATAATACTTGTGATTTAATCAAAGAGCTCCCCCTCAATTTATGCATTTAATATCATAGTTTATAAAAATAATGCATATGCAAATTGAGTAAATATAAGAACATATATTTTGAATCAACCATTAAATTCATTAATCAAATCTCAAAAACTGAGAATATAACATTGTTCAAGTACAAGATTAATGATTGCCAAAAAGGGATTCAAAGCATAATCATAGTTTAGAATAATGCAACATTTAAGGAGAAGTTCTACAAAAACAAAATACAACTTCTCATCACATCTTATCAAATTCTAAACTTAACAACAAACATAGTTAAACATCACAAGGATTAAAAACATTCAAAAGTCAGCAAAACAACATCACAATCTCCCCCTTAATTCTACATCTCTTCTCCCCCTTTGTCTTCATAAAAAAGAAATGAAGGATTAGGGCAAAATTATTGAGGAACAGTAGGCGAGGAATCATCAGAGCTGGATGCAACATCAAACTTAGGAGCTTCTGGAAGTGGAGGTGCAGTGACCTTGGGAGGTGGATTCACTCTCATAGCTGGACATAATTCATCAACCAACCATGTCCTAAATGTTGAGAATTCAAGCTTCATGTAGGAATACATGGTGTCCACAATGTCATACTTCTTAGCCATGTTTTTCTTGGTCTGAAAGATATCATTCTCAACTTTTGATCTCTTCAAAGATCTAGAGTCAAAAGGAGGAACAACTTCAGAGTTGGGATGCGCATAATTTGTGTAGGAGTTGGTACAGAAAGAACCAAGGGATGCAAAATTTTGTGGAAAAGATGGAAGCGAAGGACCAACATCAGTAAACATTGGTTGGGGCATTTTTGAGAATTCTGGTGGAGGAGTTCTAATGAGATCTCTCAGAAACTCAGAAGTATGGAAGGATTCAAAAGACATATGAGGTGAGGTTATCAAGGGTGTGAACAAAGATGTGTTAACAGGATTATCAAAAGAGGTGTTTTCATCAAGAAAAACAGGTAAATTTGTTGACAGTTTCATTCAATTTTTCTCCAAGAGCAGCATCAAACTCTAATGATACAAAACTGGTGTGAGGAATAGTTGGATTACCTTCAGTCATGACTTCTTTGCCTTTAGTACATGGTACTGAGGCAGGGAGAATGTTCTCCAAAGAGTCTTCCTGAGTTGTGACCACTTCAGCTAGTAAATCCTGATTGGTGTTTTGTTCAAAAATTTCTCCTTTTCTCTTCAGACCATGGTCTTCAGAGGGCAAATCTTCTGCTCTCTTCATCCTATCAATGTTTTTGGTTGTGAAGGTGGTGGAGGTATTTTTGCCTTCTTCTCCTGTAAAGCTCACCTTGAACTCTCTAAAAACCCTTGTTAAAAACATTCCATAGGGAAGGATTACCTTTTAGTTCTCATTTTCAATGGTGTTAATCATGTGTTGAATGAGAACGTATGGAAGATTGAGTTTAATCTACTGAGACATGTGGTACATGATCATCATATCATTATGAGTGACCTTGTCTTTGCTTCCTTTTCTGGGAAAAATGGAATGAAGACACATATTGTGTATCATTTTGAATTCATGTCTTAGTTTCGAGGAGGGTGGATCTTTGGTTAAGGTAGTTCCTGGTTCAAAATTTTGTTTCATGAAAGAGGTTCTGTCAACACCAAGTTTGGAATACCAATTAATTCCATACACTTTGTTTCCTTCAGCAGGAATTTCCAAGAGCTTTTCAAGCAAATCCTCAGTGACTCTGACCTTGATTCCTTTAAGATCAGACACGATTTAATCTTTTTCGGACAACACAACAACATTGAAATAAAAAGCAAAGATAAAGGATGGATAGTGAGTTTCCTTGATATTGAACAATTTGGTCCAGCCAAGAGGGTTAGTGTATTAGGTTAAATCATGATCAGTGTTGATCAGATCATTGAAATTAAAAACACGACTAGGAAGAACAAGTTTTCTTTTTGAGAATTTTTCAAATCTCTGAACTGTGTTGATTGATCAAGGGGATAGGTTTTTTGAGATTTTTGACCAATACATCTTCTTCTGGAGATGGACCAGAGCTTTGTGAGGTCTTAGGTAGAGATTTTGAAGAACCGGGTCTTCTTGAGTAGGTTCTGATATCTGGAGCAGATTTGGTGGGTGGAGAGTCAGATTGAGTCTCTTCTGAGTCCTCATCAGTGATTGTGTAGACATTTGTGTCAATGGCAGCTTTTCTACCACAACCAGAGGCAGTCCTATTTGATCTTCGAATCTTAGAGGAATCAACAGATTTTGATTTCTTTGATTTTTTTGGATTTTTTGGAAACTGGAGAGGGTTTGGATTTTTGAGTTTTGACCTCAACGTGAGGAGGGTGTTCAGTATTCAGAGGTCGGATATCAAGAGGTTGACATGATATTGGAATGGTTCCAACATAGATTTGGCCAATGTCAAGAGTTTTGACTGGAGATTGCTTTGCATGTTCAATCTCTACAGTACCATGAACAGTGTTGGACACATTTTGGACATGATCAACAGGTTTGGTTTGAGCAGAAAGTGAGGAATCAATTTCAAAGTCATTTCCATGATCAGACAATGACTTAAAAGAGGTTTCAGATGAAGATTTGTTACCTGAGTGATTGATTGGAGATGGAGGAGATGGTGGTGATGGAGAACGTTTAGGAGATTGAGAAGCTGAGGAAGACGAAGCATTTTTGTCATGGAGGAATTTTTTAGCAGCTTCTTTTACTCTGGCCATTTGAGATTTTTGACAGAAAAGTGAGGGTTTGGAAGATGAACAGTGGAAAGGGAAAGGTTTGTTTGCTTTTACGGAGGAGATGAGAAGATTTGGGAAGAGAGTGAGTGGTTAAGTAGAGAGATTTGAGAGAGTGTATAGAGAATAGGAAAAGATGTGGTGATAGGTTTAGGTATAGCTAGTACTCATTGAATAGTGTATAATGTGTACTTAGGAAAACTAAAAAATTTATTATGACAGAAAGAGAGAGAGAGAGAGTGTTGTCAGCGAGAGAGAGAAGAGAAATGGTTTTGGAAGAAGAAGAGTTTTATTAATTTTTTAAATAAAACATACATTCACTTAGGGATAGCGATATGATCATTTTAATTTCTCTTTTGGCGTAAAGAGAAAGATCATTCTCTTGACATTCTCTGAGCACAAGATTTTGCTCAACAATACTTAGTTAAGATTTTTGATAATTTTCAAATTTTCTTTGATGAAATTAAAACGATCTTAAACTAAAGGTTTTGTAAAAATATCAGCTAATTGATATTCAGTATCAACAAATAATAATTCAACATCTTTTTTTGCAAACATGATCACGAATGAAATGATGCTTAATTTCTATATGCTTTGATGTAGAATGTTGAATGAGATTCTTTGATAAATTTATAGCACTAGTATTATCACAAAGAATTTTAATATTTGTGTACCTTAGAGAAAAATCTTCAAGTTGATTTTTGATCCATATCACTTGAGAACAACAATTTGCTGCTGATACATATTCTGCTTCATTTGTTGAGAGTGCTATGGTATTTTGCTTTCTACAACACCAACTTACAAGAGCTTCACCAAGAAATTGACAAGCACCACTCGTGCTTTTTCTTTCAAGCTTATCACCAGCATAATCAGCATCACAATAAGCTTTTAGGTCAAAATGTGATCCCTTTTTGTACCAAAGACCAACATCTGGTGTTCCTACTAAATATCTGAAAATTCTTTTGACTGCTGTAAGATGAGATTCTCTTGGAGAGGTTTGAAATCTTGCACAAAGACCTACTGAGAAAACAATGTCTAGTCTGCTTGCAGTCAAAAGTATAGGAGTGATCCAATCATTCCTCTATATTCTTTTTCAGACACATTTTTACCTCCTTCATCTAAATTTGTTGAAGGATGCATTGAAGTGGTCATAATTTTTGTTTCATGTTAAAGTACAAAAGTAAGTATGATTATATCGTCTCCACAGGCACTGGTGCGATATCGATGCCGTTCAACAATTAATATAATTTTAAGTAGGGTGATTGAAAGATATTTGTTTGTGAAAATTCAGGAAACTATAATAACGATAACAGATGAGTAAATTAACAAAGAGTTGAGATTGATGGGATTAGATTTCATCAACTCATTCATACATATTTCCCTGATCATTAATACAAATTCTAGCTATCTATTAATATTATCATGTATCGCTCGTCGAACATTTCCGTGTCCAGGTAACGCCGAGATATCTATTGTACCTATTAACCTCCGATTTCTCGGATGATCAATCAATACTATAGCATTAAGATTCGATACTCTAAGTGAATATTAAATCTAAATCTATGTCTAGAGTTTAGAGTTTAATCGATATTATCCTAGTTCTTAGATTCAAAAGGTATATGTCTATAACAATTCAAATCTCAAGATTAAAACATAAAAATCAAGGATAACACCAATATTAATGGATAAACTAGAATCATATATAACAATCAAAACAAATACATACTAATAGAGTTAGTTACATCTAACCCCAACAATGGTGTCTTTAGCTACTCATTCTCATGGTAGCTTTACACAAGTGAGAAGAAAAGAGATGAAATAACAACACCGGTTGATTTCTCGAACAGTTGGTGCGCATCCACCATCATTTTCCTCCACTTCTATGGCTCTGCTCTTTCTCTCTGTTTGCGTTCAGCCCTTCTTTCCTCTGTTTCTATGTTGTGCGTGTTGCAAGAAATTGAATGGTATGGAAAGGCAGATCCATGCCTTTTATAGGCTTTGTAAGCTTAAGCATCAAGTTGTCATATCTTTAGAAGTAAGTAAATAATGAAAAAGTTGATTGCCACTTGACTTATTTTCCTTGTGCCAATTTCAAACCGCCTTTGCTTCTTTTTCTTTCTAAACCACGCGGTTTACATGATGATGCTGCCTTTCTTACTCATTGATCCACATTTAGTACAATTGGTTTACACTATATAATTAATGATAATGCAGATGTGGTCAAATACAAATTGTTCTTTATCTCTTTAAACAAGAGAAAAATTGTGCCTCTAAACCTTTGGGTTCAATCATGAGCTTTCTTAGTCTCCAAGTACTTTCTTTCAGTTTTCAATAAACTCATAAAATATACAAAAATGAGGGAAAATAGGTGAAAATAGCTAACATACTAATTTGCTAGTAAAGATTAAATATTTATAAATAGTTGAGGTTTTTTTTATATAAAATTACTTTTAAACAAGTCAATAAGTGCTTAAAATATATATGTAAAATTACCATTTTTTGACACTTATCACTTCATTCATGTTATATTTCTTGAGAAGATCTTTGATATATTTTTCTTGACTAATAAAGATTCCATTATCTTGTTGCTTGATTTGCAATCCAAGAAAGACTCTAAGTTCTCCCATCATGCTCATTTCAAATTCACTTTGCATTAACTTTGAAAATTCTTCACACATTTGTTCATTAGTGGCACCAAATATGATATCATCAACATATACTTGAACTATCAAGAGATCTTGATTGTTTGTTTTTCTAAAAAGGGTTGTATCAATTTTTCCTCTAGAAAAACCATTTTCAAGTAAAAAGGTGTTCAACATTTCATACCAAGCTCTTGGAGCTTGTTTTAGTCCATAAAGTGCTTTGGTGAGTTTAAACGCATGATTAGGTTTATGTTCATCTTTGAAACCAGGAGGTTGATGCACATAAACTTCTTCATTTAAAAAGCCATTTAAAAATCACTTTTGGCATCCATTTGAAAAAGTTTAAAACATTTATGTGATGCATAAGCAAGTAATATTCTTATAGCTTCTAACCTTGCCACTGGTGCAAAAGTTTCATCATAATCTATACCTTCATGTTGGTTGTATCCTTGAGCTACAAGTCTTGCTTTGTTTCGAGTTACCTTGCCATCTTCATCCATTTTATTTCTAAAAACCCATCTGGTTCCAATGATAGAGTGATCTTGTGGCATTGACACTAGCTTCCATACTTCATTTCTTTCAAATTGTGAAAGTTCTTCTTTCATGGCTATAATCCATGATTCATCAATGATAGCTTCTTCAATGGATTTTGGTTTAATTTGAGAGATCATTGCTAAGTTATTTTCATCCACTTGAAATGATCTTCTGGTTCTTATACCATCACTGGTATCTCCTATGATCTGATCTTGAGGGTGATAATCCACTAATCTCCAAGATTTTGGAGGTTCTTGAGGAGGTGGTGTATCTTCTATTTCTTTTTCTTTTGACGAGCTTTCCTCATCTTCATCATCTTTTTCTTTTGTTAAAGTCATATCCTCAAATTCATCAAATTTAACATGCATGCTTTCTTCTAAAATTTTTGAAGTTAGGTTGTAAACTCTAAAAGCTTTGGAGGTTAGAGACTATCCTAAGAAGATTCCTTTATCTGATTTAGAATCAAACTTTCCTAATTTGTCTTGGATATTTAATATATAGCAATAGCAACCAAAGATATGAAAATAGGAAATGTTTGGCTTTCTATCTTTCCATAGTTCATATGGAGTTTTGTTCAAAATTTTTCTAATAGAGACTCTATTTAAAATATAGCAAGCAGTGTTTATGGCTTCAGCCCAAAAATATTTTTCGACATTTGATTCATCAATCATAGTTCTTGCCATTTCTTGTAAGGTTCTATTTTTCCTTTCAACAACTCCATTTTGTTGAGGAGTTATTGGACAAGAAAAATCATGCGACATACCATTTTCATTAAAGAATGTTTCAAACTGAGAATTTTCAAATTTCCCACCATGATCACTTCTTATTGAAACAATATTGGTACCCTTCTCATTTTGTACTATCTTACAAAAGTTTTTAAAAGATTCATCTTTATGTTTTAAAAATATGACCCATGTGAACCTAGAGTAATCATCAACAATAACAAAACCATAATTTTTACCACCTAGACTTGCAGTTTTGACTGGTCCAAATAAATCTATGTGAAGTAGTTCAAGAGGTCTCTTTGTAGAGATGAATTCTTTAGGTTTAAAACTATTTTTTACTTGCTTGCCTTTTGTGCAACTTTCACATAATTTATCTTTGTCAAAACTTATCTTTGGTAATCCTCTTACTAAATCAAGTAGAGAAAGTTTTGCCATTGTTCTCATACTTACATGACCTACCCTTTTGTGCCAAATCCATTTATCTTTTTCTAGGGATACAAAACATGATTATGTAGGCAGTTCATCCAAGTATATAACATACACATTTTTCTTTCTTGATCCATTAAAAAGAATTTTTCCAGTAGATATTTGCTTGATTTCACAGGTGTCAGTTTTAAAATTAACTTCTAGACCATTATCACATAATTGACTAATGCTAATTAAGTTGTGTTCTAGACCTTCAACATAATGAACATTTTCAATTTTTGCAGAATTAATTTTACCAATTATACCTTTACCTTTGATGCTAGCTTTTTCATTGTTTCCAAAAGTGACTAATCCTCCATCCTTTTTCTCAAAGGGTAGAAAGCTATGTCTGTCTCCAGTCATATATATGTCTTGAGCAGCCATTGTCCAAGTACCAAGGCTTTCTCTTGATTGTCAATAGACATTCCTGCATTTGATTTAAGTAAGTTTTTTGGTACCCATATAGTTTTGGGTCCTTGAGAGTTAAATTCCTTATAAGATATCTTCTTATGATTGTAAGATGATCTTTTATAAGGTTTATGATTTTGAAAATGTCCATGGAGATCATTCTGAGACTGTTCTCCTCTTTGAAAAGTGGATTTTCTTTTAAAGCAAAAGTATCTACTATGACCATATTTATGACAGAAGGAACAAAGTAATTTTTTAGTTTGTTGTTCCTTTTTATGAGCAAGAAGATTCTTATATAATTTTTTATTTTGATAAGTTTTAAAACCTACTCCAGTTTTGTCCCTAAACCTTAGTTGAGATCCTACAATGTTTTCAAAGGTTTCTGTGGATGTAATAAATTTTTATATATCCTTTTCTAGAGCAGACACACTTTGTTTTAAGCTAAGATTTTCTTTTTGAATAATGGATTCATCTTTAGGTTTTTCTATTTCCTTTTGTGTTGATTGTTTAAGAAGTTCTTTCAATGTTATAACCTCAGATTGATATTCATCTCTTTCTTTGGTTATTTTGGCAAGCTTATCATTTAGTTGATCATTTTTTTGAGTCATGATTTGAGCATCATATAAAAGGTTATCAAAGAGATGTTCAGTTTTTATACATGATGCACAAGGTTTAAGAGGTACCTCATTAGTTTCTGACCTAGCCATTAAACAGACATTTGCTTCTTCATCTTCTGGTAATTCTTCTAGATCATCCCATGTAGCCATCATAGATTTTTTGAAAGGCGGTTTCCTTTGTCTTTGCTTAGGACACTCATTTTTGTAATGTCCAGTTTGATTACAACCATAACATGTGATTTGACTCAAATCTGTTTCAGGATTTCTTTTTGCTGGGAATGATTTTTTGATTTGATTTCTTCTCATCATTAGCTTTTGAATTCTTCTTGAGAGAAATGCCAGCTCCTCTTCATCATCTTGTTGAATAACATCTTCTTCAGCATAGGATGTGTCTATCTTTGATTTCTCATTTATTTGTGATTCTAGAGCAATCATCTTTTTCTTTGCTGGTTTCTTTTCTTGAAGAATTGTTTCGTGTGCTTTTAGAGATCCAACAAGATCTTATAGATCCATTTTATGAAGATTTTTTGCCACAATTATTGCAGTTACTATATGTTTCCATTCTTCTGGTAAACATCTAAGTAACTTTCTTATTCTCTCATGTGAAGACTATTTCTTTCCAAGAGAGTTTAACTCATTTATAATGACTGTGAATCTTCCATACATCTGGTCTATGGTTTCATTTTCATTCATTTCAAATAGCTCAAATTTTCTTACCCCTAAATCAATTCTTGTTTCCTTTATATGACTGGTTCCTTCATGATGAGTTTGCAGAGTATTCCATATTTCCTTAGCCGTCTTGCACTCCATGATCCTGTCATATTCTTCCCTGCACAAAGCACTTTTAAGAAATAATTTAGCTTTAGTGTTTAGAAGTACCCTGTCATATTCTTGAGTTGTCCATTCAAGCTGAGGCTTTGGTGTGAATGAATCTTTGACTAATGGAGCGTATTCTCCAACTTCAACAACTGCCCACATGTTGTTGTCTTGGGATCTTCGGAACAATTCCATTTTATATTTCCAGTAATAATAGGTATCTCCTTCAAAGAGAGGAGGTCTAGTTGATGAGCTTCCTTCAGAGATAAATTTTGCAGGTTTCGACGTTACTTCCTTCCTAAATCTTTTCCTCAGGCACTTGTTAAATGCTTAGATCTAGAACCAGGCTATGATACCAATTGAAGTAACAAGGTTTGTAACAAGAAAGGGGGGTTTGAATTGTGACCTTTTAAAATTTTAGCTGCAAGTAAAGTTAGTAACAAACTTTGAACAATAAAATTGTTAGGATGCTCAGAGAACGTTCTCCACAAAATACAATAATAAATAACTTAAGTAAGTGAGTTGTGTGTTAAGTGTTTGCTCAAGATAAAAGAGTAAGGAGAAGAAAGATCAAACACACAATCTTATCCTGGTTCACCCCTTAATAGTATGGGCTACTCTAGTCCCCACTTGCGTGAGATTATCCACTATAATATTTTACTTAATATTTTTTTGTGATTTTTAGAATTTTTTTAGTAATTTTTTCATTCAAAAAAATAAAAAAAATAATATTTAATAATAAATAATTAATGACATGGGAAATAATATTACACATCACCACTGCCACGTAAACAAAATATGTTAGGGGGGTCAAAATGCAAAAAAAAAATTAAAACAGGAGAGGTAAAAGTCCAAGTTTTAAAACACGGGAGATAATCTTCCGATTTAATCAAAATAAAGGGGGCAAAATTGTATTTAACCCTAAGGACAAATTTTAATTCATGACCACATATATAGAAACTAATCAATTGTGAAAAATATATTAATCAAATGTATATGTAGAACATGTATTATGATTCGTATTATTTTTTTTCCTCTTCTTTAGCCCTCTTTTATAACAAAAAAATAATATAATAGCATGGTTTCGTATTTTGTTATAACATTCCACAAGGCCATCATCACCAAATTGCTATCGTACTTTCTTTTTCCTTTTTTCCTTTCCAAATTTTGTGCACTCACACTTGGATACTACTACTTGTGGAATTTCTTTTTCGAATACAAGATTTGGATGAATATGTTTCTACATATACATGAGTCCCTCAAAAAATTTTAGTCTAGTATAATATGAAGTTTATACATGAGTTGATTTAGAAGTATGGACTAAAAGTGTTAATTGAAAAATTTTGAGGGACTAAAAGTTGAAGAAAAATTTTAGAGGGACTAATAACAAAACTTGGAATATTTATAGGGACCAGAAAGATATTTATCCCTATAAAGTACTTACCAATATAATTTAATTTGGCAAGATATGTAAGTACGTAACTATACTAGCTAAGCTAGAATAAATATATTGTGGTTAATCGTTTTGGTCCTGCTAATTAGTCTTTAACTATAAATAATTATTAAAGCTTATCATTTTTAGTCTACTATGCTTCTCAGCACATAGAGTTAAAACTTGAAATATATTTTATTTGTCTTTGTGATCATAATAATTGATAGAGATATTATAATATATAGAGGTCCAAATTAAAACTTGAGATTGTCAATTCTTTTTTCTTATTTTTTGATATAAATTGTCAATTCAATCGCATTAAAAAGTGATTATTTTTGTTTACAACGGAATAGAGGATTGAATCCAATGCCCATGACCTCGTGCATACTAGCCAAATCACTCATCAATAGATCAAACTTATTAACTTTTAAAAAAGTGAAATTTTGATTACTAGATAATTTGACAAAAAAATATATACTCCCTCCGTCCCAAATTATAAGCAAAAATAAATCAAAGAAAATTGATGTATTTGGTTAAAGATTTGGACCAAATACATTCACTTTTGTTAACCAACTTTTGCTTATATTCTGGGACGGAGGGAGTACCTTGTATATCTTGTTTTATAAACTTTTTTTTTGTTGAGAAAATCTTGTTTTATAAACTTGCTTGCCATTAAAAAGAAAATATCGATGATATGCTAAAGTACCATTGAAGTGGAAAGCTTTTTTTTCTTGGGTACATGAAGTGGAAAGCTGTTAATTAGGAAAGATTGGAATCATTTTTTGTATGTATATTACCATATTTGACACCTTATATTGAGGATACTAAAAAATATTCCTAAGGTTTCAATCATTTGCTTAAAGTATGAAACTTTTCATTGGTTTGAAACTTATCTAATTTTCTCTCAAAAGTGTGTCTTGTGTCATTAAAATGTGTATTCCATCCGGTCACTATTATAAGTAAATTTGACTTTTTTGGTACATTGAAAAAATGATGTATGTAGTCCATAATTAAACTTACATCATGAATATCTATGAAATTCAAATTAGCATACTTCGTCAAAATACAACAATTAACAATTCCACTAATTTAACCAACTTTGCCTAACTAAGTACAAGTACGGTCTATAAATCCTACTTTAATTGATAAAAAATATCGAAATTGTTAAATCAGACGTGTGTGTGACAGATAGAATGTTTAATTGTATGGTAAAAGATCAAATTTTGATCGACGGAAATAAAGATAAAAATAAAATGATGCATTAAATAAATGTGGAAGAATATATTGTAATAGATACACAAGTTTGATGTTTTTTTGAAGTAGGAATATTTGTCCAAGTGCTCACCCCTTTCTCCTTCTTTCTCGGGATATAAGAAGGTCACATCCAATACGTCACTAAGATCATGCCCACTATATAACCTTTTAATCACAGAAAGTAAAACTTGATATTGAAAGTGCATTGAATTTTGGAAATAAAAATAGGCACTACAAACATGGGCGGTTCTACGGTTCGGCTAGTTGGGATACTTAGTACTTTAGGGGTTAGTTTAAGATATCATAAGACTGATATTTTTGAGGATTTAGTTTAGGGTAAAATATTTTTTTTTTGTTCATAACAGAAGTTTTTCACTACAAAATTGAGAGTTTTGTTTAAAGTTGAGATTTTACCGAGACTATAAATTTTCTGACTCTGCCAATGCCAATGACTACGAATATGTGTTTTATAATCTAATCTTTTTTTACAAAATATTATTGACATGCAATCGCAAAAATAGCTTGATTCGGCTAGTATATGTGGTAAAAAAAAAAGGAAACTATTTTCCGACTATATATTAGCTCTAACTAATTCTTCGATAAGAGATTGCTAGTAAAAAATATTTAGTTTGTATTTATCTTTGCAGAAACAATGAGCTCCGCAAAACTGAAGAGCAAAAGGAGTAACATTGTTGGGAAGAACTCCTTGCACGCCTAACCACTAATGTCATTCCAAACTGTTGAGTCATCACGAGGGGGCAGCCAAGGGGATCATCCACATTGGGTCTAAGAACAAACTACAAGTGAGTTGGACACCACACTCTAAACTAAAACCTTAAGGTGTTAGGTTTATGGGTCATCTCACTTATAAATTGTTCAACCTTCACTATTCTAAGCAATGTGAGACTTAACACTCACACTTGCCACAACACAAACTGACCCAAAAAAGTCACAATTCAAAAATAAGTGGTTTAGATCCTCTAATGCACCACACTCAAATGAGAAAAGTAATGCATCAGTATGCAAACATCCACGTAGAAATAAGTTATTCTTAATCGGTAACCTGTCAGAAAGAAGTCTCCATGCAAAAATGGAAACTTTCAACGGAGCAAACTTGTTCCAAATAAAATCAAAGTGAGTTGACAGAGAAAAACGAATATCTAAGACCAAATGTATGATTTTGTACACCATATTTCATGTGAATTGTTACATTCGAATGCAATTTATCTTTCGAGTTTCTTTACTTGATTTTCTTATAAAGTTTTTGCATTTTACTTCTTTATTTGTTTCTGTCGAACAATTTTTACTTTCAAAACCTTTAAACTATTACTTGTAATTCATTTACCAATTTTTTTTTTTTGCAAATTTACTTTGCAAGTTCTTTTACAATTTGAACATTTTAAAGCAATCATTCGACTCTGTCGAAGCAATTACCATTACTGCATTTAATTAGATTTTTTTTTCATACCAAAATTTATAAATAAAATGATGAACATTTATAACTTTCTAGAAAATAATACACAAATATGTCCTAGAACTTAATGGCCGATCCTTCAAGTATTAAATTTAAACTAACGTTTGTTTAACAAAATTCAATGTAAACACACAAATCTTCTAGAATAAGCAACTCTAACCATTCCGTACTTTTCTCCTAATATTATCACCAAACCAACTCTCCTCTCCCACCTCCACTATCCACCTGACTATCCTTACTCCTATATTTAGTCTTCAACACCTTACATCATAAATCCTCTAATTCATTCAACAATCTCCAACACCATTTATCAAGTAACGATAAATTAAACTCCTTCACTCTATTTACCCATAATCATCCACACTCTTTTTCCACAATTTTTTTTTTCATTTAACCAAATTAATTTTCCTAAATTCCTCATGGTAAATAGCTGTTATTTTTCAGCTGCTAATTTTTTCCTCGATTTCCCGTTTGACCCATTTTATCCTTGTAAATATAACTTTTTATTTTTCATCTATAGTGTCTATACATTTTTTTTAATTTTCTCCTTACTACAATATCATATATGACATATGCACTCTCTATTAAGGAAACGATAACATAATAACACGTCAAATGAAGCTCCAATAGAAAAGTGACATTTTCTTTTCTTACTCCCGCAATTGACAAATTTTTTTACCCCAATAAACAGAAATTATATTCCAGTACTAGCTATGAATATTGTCGTAAAGAACCAAAAATACCTAATTCGTTTAAAATTTTAACCTAAAGAGACGATGTTGTGATATAATTTTATTCATATTTTTAATTTTTAAAAAAGATATTGTGATGTAATATATAAAAAAACATTGGGATGTAATAAAGAATATATCAAATACAACGGAATTTAAAGTATAGAAAAACTTTATTTTTCTTATTGACTATACAAAATCAATAGGAATTTAATTGGACCAAGTTTCTGATGTTATACGGAATTGGAACTGGACCATCCATTTGGTACCGGCCATGAATATCTATTCTCTCTCTCCATGGGTCAACAAGTACTTCAAAATTCAAGATCTTTGACCAAATAAAATTGAAACAAAACCAAGTTATCGTTAAAAAGTCTCACATCGATTGCGATATGGTCTGAATGTATGTTTATAAGTGAGGGCAATTCCCACTTTACAAGCCGGTTTTGTGAGATTGAGTTAGGTCTAACACCCAATTCTAAAATGGTATTAGAGTATCTCCACGATCCGTTGAGCTACCTGTTATCAGATTTTCACTATCGGATCATCCACTGTTTATATCCACGCACCATGCCCGATAGTGTTTGGCATTATGGGTGTATTAAGAATTCTCACATCGGTTGTGAGATAGTCTCAATGTGTTTATAAGTGAGGGTAATCCTCACCTTACAATCCGAGTTTTGTAAAGTTGAGTTAACCCATCATCAATTATAAGAGTTATAGAGACACCACTGCAATTATTTACAAATACTGCTACTAAAATCTAAGGACATACAATCATGTAACACACTTTCTATGTTGTTTCCTAAACACCGCGTCTTTTACTTGGAAAAATCTCATTATCCTTGTTTTGACTCACAATCCCATAGATTTTGAAGTTTATGACATGAATACATAAGAAAAGAAATTTATAATAGTTGCTCCCCTTAGAAAAGCAAAAGTCAAAATACAAAAAATTATCAAAGAAAATAAATATATTTGTAAGTCAAATCAACATCTTATGGGTGTTCAAAGTATGAGCTACTTAAGCACATAGATACGTATTCCCACTAGCCTTTTATAATATAAATAAAAATAGGTTAAAGAAAATTAATATATTTGTTTCAAATTTTATATTGAATATAATTTTTTTTTGACCTATTATTGTTTATAATTAAGATTGTAGGAATGCATTCAAAAGTCCAAGCATCTTGATTATTTGGGCTCAAAATCTCAAATACAACTCTAATATATATATATATATATATATATATATATATATATATATATATATATATATATATATATATATATATATATATCCATTTTCATGTCTAGCGCTTAAGTTCTATATCCGATTCTTGTGTATAAAAAAGGTTATTGGAGTAATAATATGTATTAGAGTTTTACATATTTACCGATATATAATTATTGATATTATACTCTCTCCGTTTTATTTAGTCATCTCATTTGAGTTTTGCACATTTTTAAAATGAAATTTTATTTACTAAAATACTCTTACCGATATTATAAGTAGTGGAGTAGTTATGTGAGTTGAAATACAAAATAAAAGTGTATTGGTGGAATTTTTTTAATAAATGTTGGATTGATATTTTAAAATGAAATAATTTGAAACGTAAAAATATTGCAAATACGGCTTATAATGAGACGGAGGGAGCAAAAAAGAGAAATTGTATTTATGTTTTTCAATGAGTATAAATGTTTTTATATACTCCAAAATATTTTAAATTTTTAATTAGTAATGAAAAAATTGAGATAATAATAAATGGAAAGAATCTAACTTGTACTATTTTCCTAAATAAATCATTAATATGTATGTAAAATTTTGTAAATGGACTTATATTAAGAGACAAAGAAAAAATGATTTATGAATAGGAGGATGAGTCCTCAGCGGTCATCGCAGAGTGCATTGAAATCGCATCTTTCCATTTTAGTCAATTAATAACCTAGTTGAAATCTACATTTGACACCCTCCGGTGAGAAATACATCCCCTCTCCTATAAATATGAACTAGGAAAAGACCCTAAGCACGGGTCACATAATATTATGATAATATTTATGTCCCAAATATGATAAATCAATACGATAAAATGTAAAAATTTAGGGTTAAATATATTTTTGATCATTTTAAATATACTAAGTTTGATTGTTAGTCTCTTTGAATACATTTCCAAAAATCAATGCAAAAGATAAGAGTGTTCGAACACTTTCATATACTTAAAAACTTCGCTAAGACTTTATTATTAATACAATTCCACAGGAGATGCCTTGATTTTTCTAATAAATGAGACATTTTCCTCTTCCACTGTCTCAACCCATTAAGATTAATGGTGATGCTAACAAATATTCATGTGATATACTTATTAAGAAACTATAAAAAAGAATAAGAGAACAATTTTAAAAAAAAAATAAAGAATAAGAGAACAATTATATATATATCTTAAGAAAATATTTTTCAATTTGAATTATTAACTTAAAATAAATCACACGAAGCGATCAAATTAAAGAAATTCATTCCGATAATTTTATTTTATTTTAAAGAAAGGAGAATGTTAACATGTGCCCTTAAGGGCACATGTTAAGAATACAAATGTGGTAAAAATTTATTGAATCTTGCGTATTCATCAATTACTTTTTTTTTTTGAACCAAACAAACTTATTGCATTTCATTAATTATTAAATGTTCAATACATAGGGGAATAATCTCAAATCTATGGAAACTAGCCCAAGAATTGGCCGCCCTAACAAGAGTATGGGCAACCGAATTCGCTTGCCTCCTAATAACCTTAACCTCAAAGTTTACATAAGATGACATACAAAGAATAATATCGTTAACAATTAAATTAAATTCTGAATTACTCGATCTTCTCGAATGGATAGCGTCAACTAACAACTTTGAGTCACTTTCAAATTGAACTCGCTCAAATCCACGATGTATAGCCTCTTTCATAGCATGTAATAGTGTCCATGCTTCGCCCTCCACTATGGAATAAACAGTTTGCTGTCATTGAGTCAAACCAGTCACAAATCGCCCATTGGTGTCGCGAAAACAAAGACTCATAGAAGTAATACTGGACCCGGTTACAAACACATCATCAGCATTACATTTTATCCATCTCACACCGAACTGGTCTAGGATCCTCAACAGGAACAATATTCTGACGTCGCAGCTGATGGACTGTAAATAACTCATTCCAGACGGCGAAGGTCATTCTTCCAACTTGGCTTGGTAACTGAATATTGTCATTCCAGATCTTATCGTTTCATCAATTACTTGAACATTAAATATTTTGTATCATTAAATGTAAAATTTATACTTTTAGGTAGCTTAACATGACCGTAAAAAAAAAATTCATAAACGCATTGGATATCTTTTTGTATAGATTCATTAAAAAAACGTTTTGTATAGGACAGACTTATGACGACAAGGGAAGATACTCGAACCTATTAGTATAAGATTCTATTTGTTTGACATAAGAACTTCACATAAAGATTCTAAGCATTTTTTGTACCCAAAAACTAAAAAGAAAAATGCTAACTAGTGTTTTTTTTTTTTTTTTTGAAGAAGCTAAAGTAGCTCATCTAAATTGACACTAGAAAAAATCGAACCTGAGACTTTAAGGAGAAGTATACTCTCAAGTTCCAAGTCAATATCATCAAACCAACCTAAGTAGGTTTTAACTAGTCTTCTTGGTAGTAAGATATTAATTAAGGAACTAAATATAACAAAATTGTTTTGAATTTGTATGGTCATTTTTTAAAAATATTATTTTTTTGGACAAGTAGCCTAGTGGCTAGAAACTCACACATTTAAATGTAGAGAAATGTGGAATCCGGGGTTCGAACCCCAACCACTCCAATAATATCCCCGGTAACTACCATTTGAGCTACATTTATGGGACTTAAAAATATTATTTTTAATAAATGTGACCTTATCCTTACCCACTACTAACATGAACCCATTAATATTAAATAGGGTGTTCACTAATACAAGTTTTTTTTTTATGACAAACAAAATTTTACTAATGAGTAAATTTGGGCACAAGGTGTGCTAATTCACAACACAATAAAAAAGTCTCATACAAAGATTTCACCATAAAGAGCCAGAGATCTCCATTACAGCAATTATCTTAATCAAATCTAAACTAACAACCAAAAGCGACAGTAGAAGCATAATCACTTCCGTCCCAATGCAATCGAGCAATGATCTTATGAGATGCATCCAAAACAAAATATTAAGACAGGATACAAGTGACTTAATCCAACATTTATTTTACTCGAACTTGTTTAAGTGCAGATCCAATCTGAATCAACCTGCATTGGGCTTTTAAACCTAATGGTCGCAGGTTCAAGTCCTGCTATACCCGAACAAACCTACCTTACACTATACCTATGAATTTATAAGGATGTGTAGTAACGTTCAAAGATCACTATTTGGCCTTTAGACTCGCTTCTGTTTAATTTGAAGTGGTTTGATTCGGGTAATGAGTTTATAATTTTAAACTCATGAACTCATGAACGCATCATTTTGTTTAGTTGTTTTATTTTTTATAATATAGTGTAACATCTTTATGTATAAAAATCTTAAATTTTGATATATTTGAATTATTTCAATCGCTACTATATTTAAAGTATTTCAAGTAATTTTAAGTGTTTAAATTTGAAATAGTAAATTTAGTGAAATTTTGAAATTTTCATGAAATAAAACGTCATTTAATTATAAATTAGTTTGGGAAATTTTGAAAAAAATTATATGTAATGACTCGTTGACTCAACCCAACCCAATCCAACCTGCTATTACCGAGTTGGACCGGATCAAATTTGGTATAAAAAAATTTAAAAATTTACTCCAAACCCAATTAATTTTGATCGGGTCAAATAACAATGATCTGAGTGCATATACGTATATGTTGGCTTACATGAGGATATGCATAACAACCTTATAGGCTCATTTACGTGAGTGGAATTGAAGATAATACATTCCATGCAAGGGTTATTATGTTGTTGTGGACATTGTAGTATAAGAAACAGGGTGCCCTCAATTGGATATAGATGAGTCATATTGAGTCTCAAGATATATTGAGCCGATAATGAGGACTTTAGTCCAGTCCAAAACAACAAGTTTGACTAAAATCAGTCCAACTCGATCTGCGAACACATAACAAATTATGTTACTCTTAAAAATGTGTAGAAATATTATCTCGACAACCAAAATATTGTCCAATATATATTTGTCTCAATTTGATTGCTAATTTTTTTTATAAATTAAGAGCATCTATGCAACAAAGATTGAGTAGACATTTCAACTAAGTTGACACCTCTAAATACTCCAACCATATACATATAACTCATAATAAATAATATAAATAAAAAAGAGGAAAACAATATGTACATGGAGTGGGACTAGATATTACCCGAAAAGTAACCAACTATAAGTAAAAGGAGAATAAAATAGCAATCCCTCCAAAGAGAATCCACAAAAAACTCTCGATTCAAGTTTGTCAAGCCCCTCACATTCCAATAGAGTTCATAGGAATATGTGAGATGTGACACCCTTAAAACGAATGTTATAAGACTGTTCAATACTTCTAGCCAATCTTTATTTTGTTTTTTTTAATTTTTAGTAAGATAAGGGATCAAAGGTTTCTCTCCTTCCACCATATCAACCCAAACTTTTGTTTAAGCACTTGAATATCTGTTTTTGTCACCTCATCTAGATCATCATCTTGCACCATCACAATATTTTGCTTTTCGGATATAGCCCAGGAGGAGCCATTATTAAGTGTTGCGTTCTTTTGTTCCGACTCCCCTACTTCAAGAATAGTGCTATCAACCAATTGTAGCACGAAATTAATAGTTGCAATATCATCACGGATTATCTCATCCTTTACATTATGCGGAGCCATATGAAAGAAAGTATTGACTATAGGTATAGTTTGTTGAACAACCAAATTGTGTCTCACGTGAGCATCATTAAACAGATTTTCCTCGTTAATATATTAATTGGCACATCCAATGTGAAGTCTACACAAACAAATGAGACAATATCTTTGTTTCGATTTGTGACATTGTGATTATTATATGAACCTTGATAATTTAGAGTTCAACAATTATTTCAGCTAGCATTTAAACTTGATATTATCAATTAACTCAACTTTAAAATTAATTAATTAATTCAAATTTTTAATTCAAATTTTAAACCAAATACATCAAACTAATATGGAGAAAATTAAAGAAACGAGTCAACTATAAAAAATCATAAGCTGCGGGAAAATAAACGTGTGTGGACGGTGAACAGAGATTCATGATTCATATTTAGCCACCTTTAATATAATCTACTTTTCTTCATAATCTTTTTTCTATATATATAAGCCAGCTATTTACAATTACATTAAAAAACCGACACAACCACTAAACAATTTCTCACTGTTCCACTTCCAATTTTTTTCATTCCTCAAACTAAGCAAAACAACCTTAGTAGAAGGAAAAAAATCCTTAAAGAAACCATTGATTTATGGCTCTTACAAATGAAATAATGGGTTCATCATTGATACAAAGATCATTATTTTCATCTTCTTCACCAATTTTTCAACAGAAAAATGGGAAATTTTTCATCAGTCCTGTTTTTGTTCCTTTTGGAAACAAAAAAGTTTTGAAGTTAAGAAAATCTGCAAAGTTTCCTATTGCAGCTATAAGTGAAGATTTGATGAAAGGCTCTTCATCTTCTTCCTCTTCATCTTCTTCTTCTTCTGTTCCTTCTGAGAAACCAGTGAAATTCAAAGTAAGAGCTGTTGTTACAGTAAGGAACAAGATCAAAGAAGATTTCAAAGAGACTTTTGTGAAACATCTTGATGCTTTGACCGATAGAATTGGAAGAAATGTTGTTCTTGAACTTTTTAGTACTGAGATTGATCCAAGTAAGACTTTTCTTTAATTTGATTAAAAATTAATTTTTAGTTTAAAAAAATTAATCTTTTCAATTTTTAAGCAACCACATATTTTTTTCTTTATAAGGGTATTCTAGAAATGTCACTAATTTCCTAAAATAATGAGATTGATCCAAGTAAAACTTTTCTTTAATTTGTTTAAAAATCAATATTTTATTTCAAAACATTCATCAATTCAATTTTCAAGGCATCCCATAAATATTTCTCTATAAGGGTATATTCTAGAAATGTCACTAATTTACTAAAATAATTAAAAAAAAAATCATCTAAAAATAATAAAAAAATAACATTTACTTTAAAAAAAATCATCATTTCAAATTTAAAGCCACCCCATAATTTTTTCTCTTTGAGGGTATCCTATAAATGTCACTAATGTCTAAAAAAATATACTTTTTTTCATCTAGATATATTTCTTTAATTTTGTTCATCATGATCACTTTCAATAATTCAAAATTTTAATTTTAATAATTTTTTATTTTATTTGGAATAACCTTGAACTTTATAAACTAAATTAAATTAATTGACTTTTTTTTGGGTATGATCTGCAGAAACAAAAGCTCCAAAGAAGAGTAATGAAGCTGTACTTAAGGATTGGTCAAAGAAGACTAATGTTAAGGCAGAGAGAGTTAGTTACACAGCTGAATTTACAGTTGATTCAAATTTTGGAGAACCAGGTGCTATTACTATGATAAATAATCACCAACAAGAATTTTTTTTGGAAAGTATAACTATTGAAGGTTTTGCTACTGGAGCATTTCATTTTCCTTGCAATTCTTGGGTTCAAGCTAGAAAAGATCTTCCTGGAAAGAGAATTTTCTTTTCTAATAAGGTATTTAATTTAATTTAATTTAATTCTCTCTTCGACTATTTTTTATTATTGTAAATTGTATATATTTAGCTCGCGATTATTGCATTTCTAACTTCGGGTTCGAGTCTGAGACCTGAGTTAAGCTAGAAGAGAGTATCTGGTATATTCTATAGGCTCTTGGGTTGTCCTCAAGTTCAACTACAACTACTATGTGTTTGTTTTATGTTATTTATTATTTAGTTTAACTTATTTTTATTTGTCATAATAACATGGCCCAGTAGGGAAAAAAATACAGTATAGTCAATAGCAATATGATAAAGCAAAAATATTTGTTTAGTGTTTGTGTTTTATTGTTATTCATTTTTCAACGTGAAAAATATGAAACTGAAAAAAGTTAAAAGTTCAAATAATAATTTTTCTTTTGAAGAATCTTGAAAAGGACAATACATCCAAAAGTTTATTTTACCCAAAAATAAATAAATTTCAAATATATATTGGTAAACAGCCCGTAATTCTCCCGCTAGTAGACGATAGGATTGATCTCTTCGAATTAGTTGGTCTTAAGACTGAATACTGAGTTTTTAAATAATTATCCTGGATAACGTGATTATAATAAACAATGAAATATTTTTTTTGACTCAATAAAAAATTAAGCTTGAAAAATATTTAGTCAGATTTATGCATGGACCAAGCACACCATTGAATTGACCTACCAACTACCGTTATGCAATTGGCCAAATACGCCGTCTAATTCAATGCGAATAGTACTGCTAATAATGTTCATATTCTTGTTCATATGAGCCTAACTTAATCTCCAGCAACATCACTTTAGTGACGTCACATTATATATATAAGAGTTAAAATTTAAAATTAAAATTTCTCATTTATTCAACTTAAGAAGTTGAAATTTTAGCCACGAATCCTCTTCTCAGGTCAATTTCACATTGATAACATATATGCTGTCACATGTCCACACCGTTCATGCGACAAATATCGCTCTTTAATTATTGTTGTTTCGTCACAAATAGAATCAAATTTTTCTTTTGGTAACATATGATAATTTATTGTGATTTAATTTGAACAGGCTTATTTACCCAATGATACACCTGCTGGGATTAAAGTTTTGAGGGAGAAGGATTTGAAAATTCTTAGGGGTGATGGAAGAGGAGTTAGAAAATTATCCGACAGAATTTATGATTATGATGTATACAATGATTTGGGAAATCCAGATAAAGGACTTGATCTTGTTAGACCAACTCTTGGAGGAACTAAAATGTATCCATACCCTAGACGGTGTCGTACTGGTCGTGAACCAAGTGATACAGGTAATCTTAAATTAAATACATAAGCAATTAAAGTGATACGACCATTTCTGAAGGGATTTGAACATTGTCTCTTGATATTACAATGTCAGACTCTTAGGACTTAGTTGATACGTCATTGATAGTTGTACGAATCTTTACTTCGTTGGTTACAATTTGATATATTTTTTAATTAATTATGATTGTAATTTTATTTTTGTTGTTTATTAGTAATTTAATTTGATTCTAAATAACTAAGCAAAGTTGAATTGGATGGTGCTGCAGATATTACATGTGAGAGTCGAATTGAGAAGCCACTTCCAATGTATATACCAAGAGATGAAAGATTTGAGGAATCTAAAAAGAACACATTTTCAGTGAAGAGGCTTAAAGGAGTGCTACATAACTTGCTTCCTGGCCTTAAATCAAGTCTTTCTGCACACAATCAAGACTTCAATGAATTCTCAGATGTTGATGGCCTTTATAGTGTAGGGTTACTCATTAAGTTGGGTTTGCAAGATGATGTTTTGAAGAAACTTCCATTGCCTAAAATTGTTAGCAAGATCCAAGAATCCAGTCAGGGTATTCTTAAGTATGACATTCCCAAGATTATATCAAGTGAGTATGCAATTCTTATTGTCAATTTCTTGTCCTTTTTACTAATAGTTTTTCACTTTTTGTACCATAGACTTGTACCGACCCACCGGAGGAAAATGGCACGGTTTCATCAGTTTGCGGTTGGGTCGGGTCTGTTTTATTTGTCCAATCCCTAGTTTTAGGATTTTGATTTTGTGCGGTCACTAGCTACATGCAGTCGCGCAATCACGACTTCTTGACCGTCCGATCTCGATCAGATAGTCTAAAATTTTATAACCGATACTTCACATTTTATAAAATTAGAATATTCCATTACTCTGAACCGTCTGATCAAGATCAAACGGACAGGAATCCATGACTGCACGACTGTACGCAATCGGTGACCGCACAGAATCCAGATCCAATTGATAAGATAGCTGATAACGGATAATAAATAAGTAGCAAATTTTTAGATTGAATAATGTCTTTATAATTTATTCTCTCATTCAGATTTCAAATATTTCCAAATAATATATCAATTATATTAAAGGAAAGTGTCTATTTTTTTACTTTCCTTTCATTTGCAATGTGGTAGGGTCTTTGGTCATGAATATATCTATAATGGCTTGCATGCCATAAGCATGCTATAAGTATATGAAAAGATAGTGCTCCAAAGAGGGCCACATTGCAACATGTTATTTGGCTTTTAGTGTTTGTCACAGTTGAGTTTTACCAAAAAAAATAGAGTTATTTTTTCAGTCCAAAACTAGATCTAATGTTCATATTATTCCTTCTCTATATACTATACTATACTATATGTTTACAATTGGACCAATTTGTTATTATTATATAAAATTAAGCTGTATCCAAAGTTGTATTATTCAATTGTTAATTCAAAATGTTTCACATGTGTCTAGTTATTATAAATTTTTTATTTTAAAATAAAAAGTGACACTATCTATTATTCTGTCGATTAATTATTAACTTATTGATCAACTCATGTGACCAATGTGTAGAGGACAAATTTGCTTGGTTAAGAGATGATGAATTTGCACGTCAAGCAGTAGCTGGAGTTAATCCTGTTACCATTGAGAGACTTACAGTTTTTCCACCAGTTAGTAAATTAGATCCTGAAATCTATGGTCCACAAGAGTCTGCCCTTAAAGAAGAGCACATTGTCCATCAACTTAATGGCATGACTGTCCAAGAGGTACTCATCAAATGAATCATAAATTTACTAACCATGTTATGTAATCAATTCACTAATGAACTGTTTTTCATACTATTTAACCAATTATAATATTCCACATAAATTAATTTATTCACTTGACATCAAATTTTATAATGGTCCTAAGCCACCAGGTTTAATCTAGTGGTGAGGGATCTGGATAATATGCATTATGTGCTTAGTTCAAACCTCATTGACTCCCATGTAACCAAAAAATTATAATGGCCCTATTGAGGTCACATTTGCATTGACAGTGAGTTTGACAATTTTTTTTTTTAAGTTTCATAATTTAGCTTTTGTCGTAATCATGACACATGGTGATATGTCAAATTCATTGTCATGATTGATTAAATACATAACTTATATATTAAATGGATTTGGATTAGACGCATATAGTACTTCATCTTGGTTGTCTGATCTAAATCGATGGTCAAGATTGATTAACATTATGAAACTGGCCGTGTAATCTAAATCATTCAATCTCAAACCAACGGTTGAGATTGCATACTGTGTGAAATTGTACTAAACTCCCACTTACATTTTTTTTCTTTTGAAATTTTGCAGGCAATAGATGAAAATAAGTTGTATATAATTGATTATCATGACATCTATCTTCCATTTTTGGAAAGGATCAATGCTTTGGATGGTAGAAAATCATATGCTACAAGAACTATATATTTCTTGACACCACTTGGTACTCTAAAGCCAGTTGCTATAGAACTTAGCTTACCTCCATCTGGACCAAACACTCCATCAAAACGTGTAGTTACACCAGCTTTAGATGCAACTACTAATTGGACTTGGATGCTTGCAAAAGCTCATGTTTGCTCCAATGATGCTGGTGTGCACCAACTTGCTCACCATTGGTAAGAAAATACCCAAATTTTCATTTATTAAGTTAATCAACAATTTAGTCCTAAAATTACATGTCACAAGTACTTTGACATACGAAAACACATGACACGAACACGACTATGAATCATTGACACAAGACTCTACTATGAAGGATTGACGCATGACACGAACACCAGACACAACTATGTGGCATTGACACAAGACTCTACTACGAAGTATTGACACAAGACACAAACATCGGACACAATATTTACACTGACACATGTTGATATTATATTCTGACACGTGTCAGACACCAAACATGTATATGTACCTAGGGGATTAGATAACTCACATTAACCTTCTTCTTTTTTTTTGTGAAATTTATATAGGCTACGAACACATGCTTCCATGGAACCATTCATATTGTCTGCTCATAGGCAATTAAGTGCAATGCATCCAATTTTCAAGTTATTGGATCCACACATGAGGTACACTTTGGAGATCAATGCTTTAGCTCGTCAGAGCTTGATCAATGCAGATGGTGTCATTGAGTCTTGCTTCACTCCCGGTCGCTATGCAATGGAGATTAGTTCGGCTGCTTACAAAGCCTCTTGGCGTTTTGACAAGGAAAGCCTCCCTCAAGATCTCATCCGCAGGTAAAATTTCTTATACTACCTTTGTTCCTAAATATAAGATCTTTCAAGAACCATTTCTTGTCTCTAAGAAACTAGTTAAGGACTCACAAAGGTCGACCCAAATTTTTTGGCCGGTTGCTTCCTTTAGGCCCTCGCCTATATTTACTCGGTCTCATTATGCGACTATGAGTCTTTCTAACTTTTAATGAAAAGATAAAGAGACCCTACATTTTTCTCAACAAGCTATTGATGTTTGCTTTATTTGGTGTAAGAAAATAACAGATAAATCTAACTAAGATTTTCATTTTTTAACATTGCAGGGGAATGGCTGTTCCTGACCCAACACAACCACATGGCCTAAAGCTAACAATGAAAGATTACCCTTATGCAGAAGATGGTCTTCTAATTTGGTCAGCAATAGAAAATTGGGTCCGGAAATATGTGAACTATTACTATCCAAATCCAAGCCTAATAATCAGTGATAGAGAGTTACAAGCTTGGTACTCAGAATCAATCAATGTAGGCCATGCTGATTTAAAGGACGAAACATGGTGGCCGAAGTTGAACGACAGTGACAATCTTGTTTCGGTCCTGACAATCTTAATTTGGAATGCATCTGCGCAACATGCCGCACTTAATTTCGGACAGTATCCTTATGGAGGGTACGTGCCAAATCGTCCACCGTTGATGAGAAGATTGATACCTGAAGAAAGTGATCCTGAATATGCAAGTTTCATATCTGATCCACAAAAGTATTTTCTCAATGCATTGCCTAGTTTGTTGCAAGCTTCAAAATATATGGCTGTTGTTGATACGCTTTCTACTCATTCAGCTGACGAAGAGTATTTAGGTGAAAGGCAACATCCTTCGACTTGGAACGGTGATGCTGAGATTGTCGAAGCGTTTTATGAATTTTCTGCTGAAATTGGAAAGATTGAGAAAGTGATTGATAGTAGAAACAGTGATAGGAATTTGAGAAACCGTTGTGGTGCTGGTGTTTTGCCTTATGAATTGCTTGCTCCAAGTTCTGAACCTGGTGTTACATGCAGAGGGGTTCCAAATAGTGTGTCCGTATAATAAAATGTTAGAAAGTAAATAAATGAGTCACATATATAAATCACATTTTGCTAAGGCATTATGGTTGGTTGGTTTATTTAGTAGTAGTTATGATAAGTGACTCAGTGGAACTTATGAGGATAATTCACAATTTGTACTTAGATTTGATAAATATTACAAGTAGACATTGGTGACTTAATTATGTAGTGTTGTATAGCATTATAAAATCATTATCAGTGTGTGATTTGCACCATTTTTCAGTTATTGATTGCAATATTAGAAACCAAGTTTCCCTAATGACATTCTTTTTTTTCTTCTTTTCTTTGGCATAAACCGGATATCTTTTGTGCGCAATTGCAGAGACTAATCCCTCAAACCTTGTGGGACCTAAATGGATGGCAAACTCTCCCGAAGAGTTTGAATATTGTTGTATGCTCAAGTCAGAGATCGAACTCAAGACTTTAGTTGAGCTAAAATTAACAAGACTCACACTATCTCATCTAAGGGCTCTTGGGTATGACATATTCAAACACAATGACTGATGACTGATGACATTAATAGCTATGCAGACTATTGGTTAACTCAATGAACTTCAATATATTTTCTTTTATTGGTCCAAAATGTCAGCACAACCACTTCCACTATACTTAAGATAGAACAAAGCAAGAAAATACTCCAAAAGAAGCTACCATGGAACCCAAAGAGTCAAAGCTGATACCAACTATGTATCATCCCATGTTGCCTGATATGTAGAGGCACAAGTCTTCAAGTTTAGGTGCGTTGTTGTTGCTGAGTGTGCCCCTTGTGTTTATTTTATTTAGATTTCTTTTAGGAGATAAAAAAAAAAATTAGGCTCAACAATGAACTATTTTGATACTGCAAAATGTCTATGATTTGAAACTGAAGATAAAGGGTTGGAAGGAGTGTGTGTGGAATGGTTTGCATATGGTCTTTGCAATGTGGCATTGTAAAGAGTTGTGTTATTTAATTATTTATTAATTTGAACATCAAAATAAAACACCGCATGTGGACACCTTGTATGTTCATATGTATCTATTGATTTTATTCAAGTTGATAGAGGGTTGGAATTATAATGAATCATCAAGACTACTCCATAAATCACATACACAGAAAAGTTTTATAGCATACCAAAATGGTGGAAACTGAACTGCTAAACCAACACAAACACATTAAAAAAGCATCTTCCATTCTCTTTTACATTTTTTTAATATCGGCAAAATATTATTAAGACTAAATCCGAGCACAAGACGTACCGGATGATAAAAACAAGACGTTGCAGATCCTGCAGGATAGTTCCGCGACTTACAAGAGCAAATAAATTAACTAAAAGACCAACTCTAATAGCTCCATAAAGAAGAACTACCAGTCAAAAAACAACACCAGAAAAGAAAAGCTATAGGGCCAACTAGAACAAAACAGTGCCGCTTCCTATATCACCCAAACTCCAAAAATAAACCAACCGTCAGGCTCCAAAATCGACTAGGGACCTAGAAGAAAACTAACCATCCGTGGCCAACAACCTGAACAGCAGCAGAGCAACCTGACAGCAGCAAAATAACATCCCACATTGGCAACAACACACAGAACCTGCAGAACTCGTGGACAATTCTCTTTTACATTAAATGTACACATTCCAGCATTACACATTCTATCAAACTCATGGACAAATTCCCACAAGCCAAGATTCCTAACTACTCTCCTCAATGTAATTGACCAAGATAATAATATTTCCCATCCGGTACAGATACAAGCACAGATGTTTGCAAAAAGGTCAGCTATTGACAGTTGAGTAAAACTGTAAAAGCAACAGGACACACTGCAACAAGGACAAAAACCTGGAAGCCTTATACTATAGACAATAGCAATGAAATCAACAAAAACCTTCCTTTACCTCAAACACTGAAAAGAACAGGTTGCCTTAATTGTTATCTGTAGAGTGTTTAACAGGTGTACCATTAAATTTAGGCCAAGTAATTTGGGTAGATATACTCCATGGATTCATTCCACTTCATTTCACTGCACACTATTAGTTTTATTTCATTGGAGAAAATGGATTTGTACTGTTGCTACGAAATAACATGCAATAAAAATATTAACATTCTCGGTAAAAAACTGAGAGCATAAGCCACCAAGTCCAGACAAATCACCTGACTACAACATGAACGAATCATAAAGATCAAAATAAATCTACAATTCAGTCCAAACAATCTATAACCCATGCCAATTCAATCATATTGTTACAAAACACACTGGTTCAGATAATGAAATTCATAAACTTCATGGTATAGATTTAAAGGTTGCAGATATATTGTACATAGCAGTATAGCACAGTAGTGTTAAAAGAAAGTCTGATGCATATTCTAAATAGTACAGATGTCAGGATGGATGGTCATTAGATTTCATGGATTACAATTTAAATTGCAGATATAAGCCAGTTGCATTGAAAGAAAAATCAGTAAACAAGGGATCAGCACCTTTCAAATTTCCCCTCTGTAACCTCCGGATCCAAAATAATCCTTTCTATTATTTGCAATTGCCACACTCTTCTGGTGTTCTAATTTGGGACAATCACCAATACGATGACCGAGCCCTCCACAATATGCACATCCCTTGACACCACTTATGTCTGTGATGTCATCATTATCTTCCATTGGATCATTAAGCTCAGCCAAAACTGGGGGGATTCTTTGTTTTGCTTCTTGCAAAAGATGTTTCAAATCAAGCAATGTTGTCTCACTTTGGTTCTTGTTTATAAATGTTGTCGCTATACCAGTCTTGCCACATCTTCCAGTACGTCCAATCCTATGAACATAATTTTCTATTTCAGCTGGCATGTCATAGTTGATCACGTGCTGAATATCAGGAAAATCTAAACCTTTGGATGCAACATCAGTTGCAACCAACACATCTTTCTTTCCAGCCTTAAAAGATGAAATGGCATACTCTCTCTCTTCCTGATCCTTGCCTCCGTGAATAGCCACGGCTTCTACTCCTTTCAAGAGAAGATACTCATGAATGTCATCCACATCAGCCTTATTCTCACAAAATATCAGAACAGGAGGCGGGGTTTTCTGTAGGCACTCAAGGAGGTAAACTATTTTCGCCTCTTGCTTAACATACTCTACCTCCTGAATTACATCAAGATTTGCAGCTCCTGCACGTCCCACGTTGACAATAATAGGTTTTACCAAAGCACTTCTAGCAAAGTTCTGAATTTTTGTTGGCATAGTAGCAGAAAATAAGAGAGTCTGCCTTTGAGCTTTGAAGTGATCAAAAACTTCTCTTATATCATCTTCAAATCCCAAATCTACCAACCGATCAGCCTCATCTAATGTTAAATACCTGCAATTATCAAGATTCATTTTCTTCTTGGCCAACATATCCTTCAACCTCCCAGGAGTGGCAACAACTATATGAACCCCCTTCTTCACAATCTCGAGTTGTGATCTCATATCAATTCCACCGATACAAAGCAAAGGCCTGAGCTCCGGATATCCAGCTTCCTTCAAAGGTAACAAGAATTGCTCAATGACTTCATATGTTTGCCTAGCAAGTTCCCTTGATGGACAAATAATCAGACCAAACGGACCTTCCCCGGGAACTATAGGCATCATAATTTCCTCCTGCATTGCCATCATGATCATCGGAAGCACAAAGACCAAAGTTTTACCAGAACCCGTGAAAGCAATTCCAATCATATCCCTTCCAGATAAGATAACAGGAAGACCTTGCACTTGAATGGGTGTTGGCTGAACAATACCTTTGGTTTTCAACATCTTCAGAATAGGATCCGGAAACCTCATATCCTTAAAATTCTTAATCGGGGGTGGAATTTCTTCACCATCAACTATTATATGCCACTGTTTTTGAATCAAATCGCAATCTTTCTTCGACATCCTTCTTATATACAAAGGAGGTTTCCACCCTGTAGGCAAAGGTTCTGTATAAGTGATCCCCTTAGCTAATTCACGAACCGACTTTAGAGTCTTATTATCTGGTAAATTCTCAATCATCTCCTTCTCTTGTTGAACAATCTGTTCTGTGACACTGATCTCAGGTTGATCTTTTTTTAACTGTGACGCCTTCACAAGAAGACTTGGCTTACTTTCAACTACTCTTAGTTTTTCAGAATCATCGTCGATTGCAGCAGAGGCCTTCCCTTTTCGTTGGAGAATTTTCTGAGCTTCCATAGCGCGACGCTTGGCCACAGGCACATACTCCTCATAATCATCTTCTTCTTCCATTTTCTCTACCACTGAGTTCAAAATAACATTTTAGTTTATTTGCATTTCAAAAATAAATTGAAGCAAAAAAGTAGTCACAGATGATAAAATAGCAAGTAACACAATCATCTCTTTCTCTTAGTTGAGCTTATCTACTAACATAAGTTTTGTGAGAGCAATGAGAACTTATAAAAACAGCTTATGAGTTATGACATGTTTATAAGTTGTTTTCAGCTTAATTTCATAAGTTATCAAAGATAGCTTATAAAAACAACTTATAACTTATTCGGAAACAATTTAACTTTATTTTATCATTTTTCTACGGAAATAGCTTATACATAGTGGCGGAACTTAACTACAAAATTGGGATGGCCAAAATAAACTATAATGCAAATATTCCTCTTGAAAAAAGAATCAATTTTTCTACTCTTCATACAATGGTGGAACCAGGGAACTTAAAAAAATTCAGCACCAAGAAAGCAACCAGCGGTAACAACGATAACAAGAATCGAAAATCGGAAAAAGAACAAAACAAAATCACTCAATTTCGATAGGAACAAAATCAAATTGGAATCGTGGATAGGATCTCATTCATTCAAACAGAACAAAATCACTCAATTCATAACAATGTGAAATCACTCATCAACAAAACAATCCCAAAAAAAACCCTAAGATCAATTCATAACAATATTCTCAATTCAATTCAAAGTTACTTACAACAAAAAATCAAATTTCAAACATCCATGACCTAACTACATAAATACCCATGACCTAACAACATCACAGATTCGAAAATAATGGCAAGGGAGAAGAACAACTTACAAGAAGACTTGTAGAGGCAGAGTCGCAGTCAGTAGTGTGGTGCAGCACAAAGCAAGGGAGGTGCTTAAACGGCGGAGGAGGAGCAGAGAAGCGGCGTCGTGAGTTTGCTGGGTTTGAGGCGGTTGGTTAGGGTATATGAGGATAGGTGTTTCTGCGAAGATGGCAGAGATAAAATGTCTGTCGCGTGTGTCTAACTTATCTAAAAAAAAAATATGTCTTATGTTATTGTGGGTTTGTTAATAAAAAAAAAATTGCACCAAAATGTAGTTATGTTTTTTATTGTTACAGTTGAATTGAAGTTTTTAAAGGGAAATTTAGAAATATAAAAATTCTACACCAAAACAAATGTATCATTTTCATATATAACATAGAATAGATATACGGAAGGGTAAAATTAGCATTAAGAAAAGTCCACAAAAAAAAATAGATATATCCTTTTTATATACAGGTATAGATAAAATATTTAAAAGTGTGTTATAAAATATTTTTTTGTATCCAAATGCACTAGTGGGGCTCGAATCCGGGATCTCTCGGACTCAAGACCTTATTAATATTAGTAGTTGATTCTTATTAGAGTAAAAAATTAGAGCATCCACAATGGAGCTTCCCAAGTTTGAGATCTTAACTTGGTCCACATGTACACATCACTCATTTATTATTTTTTAATAATAGTTCTTAATAAGCACTCAATCCCTCCAACTCAGCACTTCTTCAAAAGTTTTAAAGGGGTCCCGTCAATAACTCCATATCACAATAACTTATTATTTAATAATTCATAAAAGTAAGCGGGTTCCATAAAAAAATTTGTTTTAATTAAAACTAAGGTGGCCCCCAGAGGAGAGAGAGAACTCTTATTTAAGAATCGGTTCCTATTAAGAATTCAAAAGTGTACTGCTCCAATGGTAGATCTTATTAAGAACTAGTTTTTAATAGTATAAGATCCACCATTGGAGATTGTCTTAGAATTATGCTAACAACACGCCATTTAATGCACTTTTTTCAACACACTATTTTTAATTGATTGAATTTCAAATTTGGCTCACCAAATTTATGTGGGGTCTACATTATTTAGTGGGGTCAATTTGAATTTCAACCAATTAGATAGATTGTATTGGGAAGAGTGTGTTAAAATGTGTGTTGTTAGCACTCCTCAAAAAATTATATAGGGTGCATTTGATCTGCTAAAAAACAGGGAACCGGACTGGACAACTTTTGTTATACTATGTTTGATTCATAAATTGTTTATGGGACTGGACAAATAGGTAGTAAAGGACATTACAAAACAAGAATTTTTGTCCCCCACTAAACCACATCACAACTTTTTGTCCACAGTCCAACTATAAAAAAATACGAAAATACATATTTTATTTTCGAATATGAAAAATATTATCTCTCTCCAATGTAGTTTAGTCATGCCTTGTATTATCTTGTTCTGTCATGTGTTGTACTATTTTATTATGTCCAGTATCTACTGTTTTGCAAATCAAACCCACCCTAGAATAGTATAAAACTCAAATTTATTTATTATAAAAAGATACATGAGACAATAGATTTAATAAAACAAATTTATTCATTTGAAAAGTTTTACATGAAACTACACAATAGTTTCACTTATATTTTAAAACTATTTTATAACATATTTCTAATTACTTTATCCTGAATAAATTTTATTATTGTAGAATATCAAACTTAAATATGAAGTGAAAATACATGGGTCTATGCATTGACAAATAGTTTTTTTTTAGGCAGCAAAAGAATTAGTTCTTATTGATTATAAATATAAAAAACATCGGACAAATATTTATCACTGATACATAAATAAAATAAGTTGAACAAATATTTGCTATTGATAACTATAATTTATAAACAAAAATCATTGCTAAAAGAAGTTAAATATTGTCATTTTATAAAATCAATTACAATTTATAAACTCCAAACTTTAAAAAACCATTTTTTTTACGTAAACATCTTTAAAAAATTTAAGTTGCAATGTCTAGTTAATTATGAAAAATACTAATCACAATAAAATATTACAATAAAAATCACAATAAAAATTGATCAAAGGGTTCTCATTTAACCCTCTCACACTCTCATTTTAAAATTTCTCTCACTTGAAAGCTCTCCATTATATATATGGAGCTTTATATATACTATATATATAAGATCCTCTTTAGACTTTTCTTTATTCTTTTTTATAAGACCCTTTTCAAATTTTCAAGGGCGTTAATTTTTTTTTTTTGGCTGATCATTAATTATTTTTTTGCCAAATATCGTGCAATTATCATTTGATTTGATTTTGCAAATAATTATTTCTTTGCCTCATATATATAAAATTATGAGATGACATCTCATAATTTTATATCAAATAAAAACAAAAAAAAATTAAATTATTTGATCTTAACCGGACAATCTATAATTGTTGACTACACGAGGTCCGACAACATGTACTCAAATTCCTCTCATAGGTGCTAAATAAATTTAGTCATTTAAATTTCAAAATCAATTAAATATAGTGTGTTACAAAATATCAGCCTATTCATAAACCCACTATGACAATCTTATGGATGAATGAGTAGAAAACAAAAATAACACCATCACATTTGGTGGATATATGGACCCAAAATGAACAAAGTCAATGTAATAAACCATTTTGCAAATACTAAGACCATTAATCAATATTGAAATTTCTGTGAAATTGCAATGGCAACAACCCAAGAATTAGGGGCAGTTATCGAGTCTTCTTTAGTATGACAAAGTCCAAGTCTTTCTTAAAAGATAAAAGTATATTAGTCAATGGTCTTCCACTTATTCAATTGATTTAACTAATAAAGTTTTATAGATTTGCCAAGAACATGCTTACAAATCGACAATGAAGTTCAAGTTGTTTGTAATACTTTAAATAAACATAGTTAAAATTAAAGTTAAAGTAAATATAAAATTAAGCTTCAATGGGTTTGGTTATATGTTTATAGATTTTTATCAATTATTACTGATCATGCATTCCATATTTGTAAAGAAAGAAATAACATATTGTTTATTTATAAACTTTTTAATATGGTGATGGTTGAAGTCGCGCAAACATGACTTTACATATATTTTGAATTTTTAATATAGTAAGGATTAAAACTTTATAATGCACCATTTTTTGAGACAATTTCGTTGTTTCATTATTTTCGTCCGTAAACTCTTAAGCACACATTGTACTTAACTTGTTTTTATTATATTCATTTAGCTTCTTGAAAAAACAAAACAAAAAATAATCATTTTTTAATTAAAATTGGTAAAAATGTACATTTAAACTATTTTTAAGAGGTTCATATTAGACACACTTTAAGAGCATGGACGAACCTATATATGTACGTTTAAATTGTCAATCTTGATCCCCCACTATATTTTTAGAGTGAAAAAAATTCAATACAATAGTACTTTAAAAGAAAGAATCGTACTCTGTCAAAAAAAAAATCGCACAGAAAGTTATATAATTTAATTAATTGACTAATTAAGGTGTTTTTACATTAAAAAGTTTACACATAAAAATTCTTCATTCTTGTGATTGTTAGTTATTTATATAGAGTAATACTTTAACTACATTGAAAATAAAAAATTATTAAATATTATTAATTAGAATATAAAAAACTGTATATGATAATCTTATATAAGCAAATAAATCTACTCTCCACCTGTATATGATAACTTTGAAATATTATAATTAATAAGAATATGTTTGGATTCACCTATTTTAAGTTTATATGAACTTATCCACTCAAATAAGTCATTGTATTAGTGTTTGGGTAAATTAATAAGTGTCGGTGTTTATTCTAGGTAATATTAGCGAATTTTGATTTATCTCCTTGTAATATATATATATTGAATTAGTAATATATATATTTTGAATACTTACTATAATGTCAAAATTCTGTCATTTTATAGTTGACTTAAGATTTTATCCTTTTGCTCCTTTAATATTAGCGAATTTTGGGTTACCTCTTCATTAAGCATGCCATGTCACATGTTAACAAAACTTTATGCCTTAATTGCATATTTGGTCCCTTATGTTTATTTTAGTTTTTAAGTTAGCCTCTTATGTTTATTTTGTTTCAAGTTGGTCCTTGTGTTTTAAAAGTTTCAAGTTGATCCCTCAAATTTCTAAAATTTGAATTACTTAGTCCTATATAAACATAATTGTGAACTAAATACATCAATATTTGTTGACTCAATTGTCTCTTATAAAATTGGAGATGTGTATCCATCTCTTCTATTACTATATTTCTTTTATAAAAGATTATATTATAGATCAAATATATCGATCAATAAATAAATAAAATGTAAATTATTTCTTATAAAAAAATCTAAAAAAATATTTAATATATATATATATCCACTACTCAAAAGGAAATTCATTTGCTAACTTAAATCCACCTAAAAACATGAAGGTCTAAGTTAACAAGGTGCACCTTTTCACTTTGGACAAAAAAACCAATTACAACTACTCAAACATGTTGTAATAGAATGGTAGTTATGTCAATGCCATTTAATTAATTAAAGAAAATAATTAATTGAAGTGGGAAAGTCATGTGCCTTTCAAACAACTTCCTCTGTCTGATAAATTAAGTGTTACATGTTAAGTCATGTGTCCTTTTCTAAAATAAAGTGGGTGTAAATTAGCAAAGTGGGTGCAAATTAAGGAACATTTTAAATGAAAGTTACAAAACTATCCCTCAAGTTACTAGTTTTAAATAATAAATATCAACGATTTTTTTGTCCAAAGTGAAAAGGTGCACCTTGCTAACTTAGACCTTCATGTTTTTAGGTGGGTCTAAGTTAGCAAAAAAACCAATTACCACTACTCAAACATGTTATAAATAGTGTTTTAAAAAAAAACATGTTATAAATAGAAGGATAGTTATGTCAATGTCATTTAATCAATTAAAGGAAATAATTAATTGAAGTGGGAAAGTCATGTGCATTTAAAGCAACTTCCTCTGTCCGATAAATCAAGTGTTCCATGTTAAGTCATGTGTCACTTTTTAAAATAAAGTGAGTGTAAATTAGCAAAGTGAGTGCAAATTAAAGAACATTTTAAATAAAAGTGACAAAACTATCCCTCAAGTTACTAGTTTTAAATAATAAATATGAATGATTTTTTGTCCAAAGTGAAAAGGTGTACCTTGCTAACTTAGACCTTCATGTTTTTAGGTGGGTCTAAGTTAGCAAACCCCATATATATATATATATATATAGGGTAATGCTAATGCACACCCACTCACTTTTGTGAAGGTGTGCATTAGCAACATACACCTCATAATAAGACAAAAAAATCTTTAGTTTTAATTTAATAAAAAATAGAATTTAGGGATAGATATATAATTTTAATGTTGTTTTCTCTCACTTCTCCATTTTTCTTTTTAAAGTCATTTTGTGACAAAACTATTTGTCATTGGTAAAAAAAACTTAACACAAAAAAAAAACTAATGCATGCATACCGTAAACTTCATTAAAAAAAATACCTTCTTAAAAAACAAACCTATAAACCAAATATTTTAAACGAAAAATAATAGAGCACATAACAAAAAATACTGTTGAAATGTTAGTAAAAAATGATTAATTTGAAAACAAAAAAAAAAATTATATACATTTATAACATGCAATAGACAAAAAGAAGTACTATTTCTTATAAGAAAAAATAATAATAGGGAAAACAAACTCAATCAAGATCATGCTTCAAAAAAAAAACTAAATCAAGATCAAGTATGCATGAGTTGGTTTTTTTTTTTTACCAATGACATAATGAGTTTGTGACAAAATGACTTAGAAGAAAAATGGAGAAGTGAGAGAAAACAACACTAAAATTACATTTATATCCCTAAATTCTATTTTTTATTAAATTAAAAATAAAGATTCTTTTGTCTTATTATGAGGTGTATGTTGCTAATGCACACCTTCACAAAAGTGAGTGGGTGTGCATTAGCATTACCCTATATATATATATATATATATATATATATTCAAAAGGAAATTCGTTTTGGTCCGTACCTCTTAGCATCTTTCACACTCATGGGGAAACTGATCCTTTACACATGCTAATGTGATCAATAATTGAAGAAAACAAAATTATTACAAGACTTGTATGTTTGTTTTTAAGGTGAGAAAAATTCATTTTGACAGAATCGCTTTTGTAAAATTGATTTTGATCAAAATTGAGTTGTAGATAAAGTGATTTATGTTTGAATATATTCATGTAAAAGTGAGTTGAACAAAAAATTTAAGGGTAAATATCAATTATATAAAATTAAAAGTTACAATTTCTAGCTTAAATATAATCAATTCTGATAACAGAATAAATTATACTATTAAATTCTTAAATAAAATCAATTTTAACCGCTCTGTCTAAAAGTAGAAACGTGCTTTATGGAAGGTTTGTTGAACCTCACGAGGGTCCTTTAGTCGTTATAGTAGTTTGTCACTATTATAAATATATGACCCATTCCTGCCAAATTCTTATCACAATCACAATTCTCCAATCTAACTATAGCAATAGTGCCCCAAAATCCAGCAAAGATGGCACCAGTACAATTATTGGAGCTTCCTAGTTGGATAACATTGTTGATAACATTTGCCATCCTCCTCCTCTTCCGCCACCGTCTCCGCCGTAGCAGCAAATACAATCTACCACCAGGCCCAAAACCATGGCCCATAATTGGAAATCTAAACCTTATTGGATCCCTCCCACACCAATCCCTCCATGCTCTCACCCAAAAATATGGACCAATTGTGCATCTATGGTTCGGCTCTAAACCCGTCATTGTGGGCTCGACCGTAGAATTAGCCAAAGCCTTCCTCAAAACCAATGATGCTGCTCTAGCCGGCCGTCCCAAATTTTCGGCTGGTAAATACACAACTTATAACTACTCTGATATAACTTGGTCTCAATATGGTCCATATTGGCGACAAGCCCGTAGAATGTGTTTATTGGAATTGTTTAGTGCAAAACGTCTCGAGTCTTATGAGTACATAAGGAAACAAGAGTTACATGCTTTTTTGCATGAACTCTTCAATTCGAAAAACAAAACAATTGTGTTGAAAGACCATCTTTCAACATTGAGTCTAAATGTTATAAGTCGTATGACGTTGGGAAAAAAATACTTGGAAGAGACTAAAAATGCTATTATTTCTCCAGAGGAGTTTAAGAAGATGTTGGATGAGTTATTTTTGCTTAATGGAATCCTTAATATTGGGGATTTTATTCCTTGGATTCATTTCTTAGATCTGCAAGGTTATGTGAAGAGGATGAAGACTTTGAGTAAAAAGTTTGATAGGTTCATGGAACATGTGTTGGAGGAACATATTGAAAGGAGAAAAAGTGTTAAGGATTATGTTGCTAAAGATATGGTGGATGTGCTTTTGCAACTTGCTGAGGATCCTAATCTTGAAGTCAAACTTGAGAGGCATGGAGTCAAAGCTTTTACTCAGGTAATTAATATCAAACTATAGTAATAGACAATTCTTTAGTATGTATGAGAAAAATTAACCTTAAATTTATAATATTAAAAATTAGTAATTGATTAAAAAACTGATATAACTTCAAATGATTTTTTTGTTGTTGGAATAACTTCAAATGATTAATGTCCCATGAGTTTGGTTCAATTGGTTGGACGTTGCATTTTATATGCAGGAGGTCGGGGTTTGAATCCGGCCATCTCACTTATCCACGTGAAATTTCTAGCCGCTAGACTACTTGACAATTTTTTTTTTAAATCATTAATTAATTAAAATTATTAGATACGGTAGTTGTCACCTGAATAAATTAATAGATGTCACCTGAATAAATGTACATATATCGTTATAAATGCATAGATGGTCCAATAGATGTACAATATCTGGATAAAATATTGAAAGAAAAAAAATTCCTATATTAAAAAAAAATACTCTCTATATTCACCAACAAAAATGAAATACGTACTCTTTTCTGTCTCAATTATAAACAACACATAACTCTATAATATTTTTTTTACACAAACAAACTCAAGTCAACTCATTTTTTTTTTTTTAAAGGCTAAAATATTATATATAACTTAAGTAAAAGGAAGGACAAAGTACAAGGTCTACTAAGTTCCCACAAGAGATACACAAGGAAAATAGTATTCGTAATTAATGATTTATTTTTTTTGGTCCACCTTATCAAGGACACTTTTATAAATTACGAAACAGACACACTAAAATGTTTAGCAAAAAAAAAAAGACATAGTTAAATGTGTTGTGGTAGTACTTATAGAAGACACAAGATAATGACTAGCTTTTTACCAATAACATTACATGTGCTATAAATAGTACTAAATATTTGGGTCATTAGTTTTGAGTTTGATTTCTGACCCATCCGTATGAAAATGGATTCAATTGAAAAATACCTTCACTTTTTTACTAGCATTATAAAAGACTAGCATCTTTTATGTATTTATTTTTTCAATCTACTTATTTGTTATATATCTATTCCTCAGGACTTAATAGCAGGTGGAACAGAAAGTTCAGCGGTAACAGTTGAATGGGCAATCTCGGAGCTAATAAGAAAGCCAGAGATATTCAAGAGAGCAACAGCGGAGCTAGACAAAGTAATAGGAAAAGATAGATGGGTTGAAGAGAAAGACATTGTGAATTTACCTTATGTGTATGCAATTGCTAAAGAAACAATGAGGCTACATCCTGTTGCACCAATGTTAGTGCCAAGAGAAGCTAGAGAGGATTGCAATGTTGATGGTTATGATATCCCAAAAGGAACTCTAATTCTTGTCAATACTTGGACAATTGGAAGAGATCCGGATATTTGGGAAAATCCATATGAATTTAAACCGGAGAGGTTTCTTGGTAAAGATATAGATGTAAAAGGACATGATTACGAGTTATTGCCATTTGGTGCTGGTAGAAGAATGTGTCCGGGTTACCCTCTTGGTATTAAGGTGATTCAATCAAGTTTGGCTAACTTGTTGCATGGATTTAATTGGAGATTAAGTGATAATGTGAAAAATGAGGATTTGAATATGGAGGAGATTTTTGGGCTCTCTACACCTAAGAAAATACCATTAGAAGTTGTTGCGGAGCCAAGACTTGCGGATCATCTTTACTCCCTTTGAGTATTTTTTTCTACTTAGGTTTTGTCTTTAATAAAATTTTGGAATAATTGGTTTTGTTGTGTGAGTTTAATTATCTCTCATCATACTCATTATCAAGAGAAAGAAATAGTAATAAGCATGATAATGAAGAAGAAAAAAATGATGTTGGAATGTTGGACTAGTTTAGTAATGAGTGTAGTAGTTTATGTGTATCCCTTTGTAAGCTCTCTCTACTAGTTGTAGTAGCATTTGTAATGCCAAGTTAAATTATGTTATGTTCTCTCTTATTTTTTGGTCGCATAATATTAATTTAATAAGTATAAATTTAGTTTGTGATTCATTTTTTTGGTCGCATAATATTAATTTAATAAGTATAAATTTAGTTTCTGATTCATTATAATAAAGGGACTAATTTGTCCTAGATATGAAAATGTCAGTGACTAATTTGACTTTTATTTTTGTCAGTGACTAAATTATCCTGTCAAAAATTTATGAGGGACCAAAATGGATCTTCACTCTTAAAAGAAATTAAATTACATACGTTAAAATAATACTAAATTTCCCTTTGATAATACTCTGTACTTTTAGAAAAAGAAATTAAAAAGAAAGAGTATAGTTTCGTGAAATTCGCGTTAAACATTCTTTGCTGTATATTGCATCTCTCTATATGGATTGTATAAATGCAAAGTAAAAAATCTTACTCTTTTTCACTAATGCAATTTTGATATTTAATAGCGCATATATTAGATAAAGAATTACTACCTCCATCCTTAAATATAATATAAGATTCTCTTAAGATTTTTCTTTATCTTTTCTTATAAGACTCATTTCATGTTTTCAAGGGTATTCATTTTTTTCCCAAACATACCTCTAATTATAGAGCATATTTTTCTACAATATCCGTAATAAATACTCTAAAAACACATTAATTCATTATCTCTCTTGAAAGATATAAAATTGTAAAACCAATATTAATTGTTAACACATAGTGTATTTAATATTACAATCAATTTTATACCAATCGTTAGTTGGTTCAGTGGTGATTGGCGCTGAACTTGGTAGGGAGGACCACGGTTCGATCCCCCGCAACTGCGATCAGGAGGGGGCTGGAACCACTTGATGCCAGAACTGACCCCCGAACCAGATTAAACTGGTGGTGAAAACCAAAAAAAAAAAAAAATATTACAATCAATTTTCTTAATCTCAATAATTTTTTTAAAGAAGTCTCATATTTTAGGCACCAAAGTAGTATTAAAATTCGGACAATGACACCAATAATAGCACTTTAAGAAAAAAGTGTTATTAAAGCTTCGTCACAAAGCCTATTCAAATGGTACCAAATACCAATACAATCAAGGTTGTTAAAATTCCGATTTAAAACCTAAAAACTATAGATTTTACGTTTCTAGGTCATCATTTCGAGTTAAATCGCTAGTAGAATTCTTTTTTGGGTAAAATCATTGTTTGGAACGATTTTACATGATTTAAATCGCTCTAAAATCACTGAAATCGTGTAAATTCGTAGGTTTTAACTCTTTGAGACGATTTTACCTTCTTGTTTTTGGATAATTTTTTGGATGTTACTTGATGATTTGGTGGGTAATTTGTGTAGTTTGATCCATGTTTACGAATACTACATTTTATTATGATGATTTAGTATATTTTAGCTTTTAAATTAAGTTGAAATTTTAAATGATTGATGCATTTATAATATTATATAAGTATATATATGTTTTAAATATAAAATAATATTATTTTAATATGAGGTAAAATCGACGATTTTACGATTCGATTTTACGTTTCAATTTTACCTAGGCAAAACGAGTTAAGGTAAAAACTCGATTATGACAACATTGAATACAATACCGATTTCAGAGAAAGTTCTATTAATTAAACTAAAGACCTCACTTTTAAGATAAAGTCTTACCTAGGCACAACCATTTAAGCATAAAATTTAGGTAAACTCACACAAATCAAAAAAATTAAAAGAAAAATAAATTTGTCACATCAATTTACACCACTTTAATTTCTTTCTCTTTAATTTTTCTTACTTGTTGTGACTTGTGAGTGTACCTAACACCACTTATTTATATTTTTGCCTATACAAGTATTTCTCCACTTTTAATAGCAACACAACACCATTTAAGTGCTATTAAAGGAAAAAATTGTTAGTATTAATTTTTTTTTGGCATAGTGTTTTGAGAAATATTTTTAAAAATGTGACAAAACTACAAATAGCGATGTCATTAGTTATCAAATCTAATTATTTTTAAAAATGAATTCATGGAGAGGGCGAGCGTTATCTAAGGCTGGTAAGGAGGTTATGATAAAATCTGTGCTTCAAGCCATCCCGTTATATGTGATGAGTTTATTTATCCTCCCCTCCTCACTCATTGATGATATTGAGAAAATGTTAAATGCATTTTGGTGGGGAGGCGGAAGTCATAACAATAAAGAGATCCACTGGTTAGCTTGGGATAGACTGGCATGCCCTAAAGCGAAGGGTGGTTTGGGGTTTCGTAAGTTAGAAGCGTCCAATATGGCTATGGTGGCGAAACAAGCTTGGAACATCATTCAAAATCCAGAGTCATTGGCAGCTAAACTAATTAAAGCAAGATATTTTCCACATTCTTCGTTACTTGAAGCATCTTTAGGGTACAATCCTAGCTATGCTTGGCGTAGTATTTGGAAGGCTAAACAAATTCTCTTATATGGGTGTAGGTGGCGGATTGATAGTGGTGACAGGGTCCGTGTCATGTATGATCCATGGCTGAGAGGGAAAGGTGATCGTTGAGTGAACTCACCTCAAGTGGAATGTGTGTATGATTTATTTGTTAAAGACTTGCTCCTTGAGAATTATAAAGCTTGGGATATAGCTAAGATTCGTAATTTGTTTTTAGGACCGGTGGTGGAAGAGATTATTGCAACTCCTCTTATTAGTTCGGTTAAAGAGGACAAAGTGATTTGGGAGGAGGAAAGAAACGGGTGCTATTCTGTTAAATCCGGTTACAACCTATCCATGAGATGTATTTTTCGCAGTGATAGACACCATGTGGAGGGTAATTGGAATGATATTTGGAAATCTCAATCTCCTCACAAAACGCGTCACTTACTCTGGAGGTTGTGTAGGGGATGTCTCCCGACACGCGTTCGATTGGCACAACATTATGTAGATTGTGAACTAAGTTGTCCCGTGTGCGATGATGAGGTAGAGGATGATATTCATGTGTTTTTTGGATGTGTCGCAGCCCGTGAGTGTTGGATGGCTGCAGGGCTGTCACAGTTACTAGAGAATCCAGCGTACCAGAATGGGACAGTCACAGACATAGTATTTGGAATGTGTAGAAACGAGGACAATGCAATGCTAGGAAGGGTATCATCGTTATTTTGGTGCATTTGGCATGACCGAAACGACAAGATCTGGAATGACAATGTTCAGTCACCAAGCCAGGTTGGAAGAATGACCTTCGCTGTCTGGAATGAGTGGTTTACCGTCCATCAGCTACGACGTCAGAATATTGCTCCTGTTGCGGATCCTAGGCCAATTCGGTGGGAGAAACCAGGTGTGGGATGGATAAAATGTAATGTTGATGCTGCGTTTGTAGCTAGGTCCAGTATTACTTCTATGGGTCTTTGTTTTCGCGACACCAATGGTCAATTTGTGGCTGGCTTGACTCAATGACAGCAATCTGTTTATTCCATAGTGGAAGGCGAAGCATAGACACTATTACATGCTATGAAAGAGGCTATACATCGTGGATTTGAGCGAGTTCAATTTGAAAGTGACTCAAAATTGTTGGTTGACGCTATCCATTCGAGAAGATCGGGCAATTCAGAATTTAATTTAATTGTTAATGACATTATTCTGTTTATGTCATCTTATGTAAACTTTGAGGTTAAGTTTATTAGGAGGCAAACGAATTCGGTTGCTCATACTCTTGCTAGGGCGGCCAATTTTTGGGCTAGTTTCCATAGATTTGAGATTATTCCCCTATTTATTGAACATTTAATAGTTAATGAAATACAGTAAGTTTGTTTGTTTAACAAAAAAAATCTAATTATTAATTTTAAAAATGAATAAATATACGTATTTTTTTATAATTAAAATTATACAATATAAATTTATCCGTGACTTATTATATAAAAAATATAATCATCCGTGACTTTTTTGAATTTTTTGTAGTCAAGAAACAAATGTATTTTAAGCTACCATGAAATATTAAAATCCTTTTTTTTTTTTTTTTTTTTGATCAAAGAAATATTAAAATCCTTGTTTCATGCTAACGTAAATGATAAAATAATACTCCACCTTACGTGGGTCCTCGAGCTATAGCTGTCTCTACTATGGAATATAGAATTGCTCCTATAATATGGTTATTTATGAACTTATAAAAAAATTATAAATAAATGACCCACTTACAATAATTTAGCCAAATTATCAATGTTAACCATGTATTTTGTATTCATAAATGTAAATGTAAAGAATAAAATAATAATTTAAGAGTTTCAGTGAACTTATAGTTTAGTTGACAGAGACATTATAATTATTATAAAATTTGAACTCTAATACTTCCACTTATTTATCTTAAAATGTAAATTCTAACTATTAAACTACTTTAAAAAAAAAAAAGATGAGATGATGCAAAGAAAAACGAACACTCTTTTTACGACTACAATTTAGATATTTAATAGTGCAAATATAATATCCTTTTTTAGGCAAAGTACAATTATAAAACTAACACTTACACTTATTATAATGGCGATTTCTAAAAAACCGCTATTGCCTTTTACCGCAAAGTTTATTTAAAGGGAGATTTTGATCATCTATTGCCTTTTACCTCATGCTCTCTCTCATGCCCACATTATGTGTCTATCTTTTATTATTTATTTTTCTCTCATCATTATCTCTTTATTTTTAATTTTTTAATTTTCTCTCATCACACACAAAACCTCCCAAAAGCATTGTTGCTGCTAATTAATGTAGTAAACAACAGCAATTTTAGGGAAAGTGCACTAAAGATCTCACTTTTTTTGGTCCAATAATCTAATGACCAGATTGATATACTATAAGTGTGAAGAAATAGAAGAATTCGCGTCCCCTTCAATGATGTCCCTTCGCGCTAGCTACCAACCTTTAGCGCTATTAAAGGCAAACAACAAAAAAAACATTATTAAAGTCTTTTTGGTGTTGTTTTGAGACTTTTTATTTATATAAAAAGATTGTGACAAACTACAAATGGAGAATGGAGAAGTAATTAGTTAACAAATGTAATTATTCTTTTTTTTTCGTAATTGTGATTATTCATTTTTAAAATTATTTATATGAATTTTTTAAAATTACACAATAAAAATTCATCCGTGACTTTTGTGAATAAAAAACTGTTTTTTTATTATAACAAGTTGAAACAAATAGATCGTTAAGCTACCATGAAATATTAAAAATCCTTGTTTCACTCTTATGTGATGTGAGTGATAAAATAATACTCCACCTAATCATATGCTATAATTTTTGTGATTATAAATAAATAACCCACTCACTCTTTAACCTCTCATCATCTCCTCACATTAATCACCAAAACAAAGTCACAAAATCCAGCAACGATGGCACCAGTACAATTATTGGAGCTTCCTAGTTGGGTCACATTGTTGACAACATTTGCAATTCTCCTCCTCTTCAGCCGCCGTCTCCGCCGCCGCAAATACAATCTACCACCAGGCCCAAAACCATGGCCCATAATAGGAAATCTCAACCTTATGGGATCCCTCCCACACCAATCCCTCCATGGGCTCACCCAAAAATATGGACCCATCATGCATGTATGGTTCGGCTCCAAACCCGTCATTGTGGGCTCGTCTGCAAAAATAGCCAAAGAATTTCTCAAAACTCATGATGCCACTCTTGCCGGTCGGCCTAGGTTCTCTGCAGGAAAATACACAACTTATAACTACTCCGACATAACTTGGTCCCAATATGGTCCATATTGGCGTCAAGCACGTAGAATGTGTCTATTGGAATTGTTTAGTGCGAGACGCCTTCAATCTTATGAGTACATAAGAAACCAAGAGTCACATGGTTTTTTGTGCGAACTCTTCAACTCAAAAAATAAAATAATTTTGTTGAAAGACCATCTTTTAAATTTGAATCTAAATATTATAAGTCGCATGGTGTTGGGAAAAAAATATTTGGAAAAGACTGAAAATGCTTTTATTTCCCCTGATGAGTTTAAGAAGATGTTGGAAGAGTTGTTTTTGCTTAACGGGGTCCTTAATATTGGAGATTTTATTCCTTGGATTAATTTCATGGATTTACAAGGTTATGTGAAGAGGATGAAGGCTTTGGGTAAAAAATTTGATAGGTTTATGGAACATGTGTTGGAGGAACACATTGAAAGAAGAAAAAATGCTAAGGATTATGTTGCTAAAGATATGGTGGATGTACTTTTGCAGCTTGCTGAAGATCCTAATCTTGAAGTCAAACTTGAGAGGCCTGGAGTCAAAGGCTTTACTCAGGTAAATATTTTTTGAGAAATGATATTTTAACAACATTTTTTGGACAATATTTGTGACAATTTCTCTCTCATACTCACGTCATGTTTTTACTTTCTCTCTTTATTGTTTTGGTTTTTGTGCCAATACCTCATTTTGTTTGTAAAATTTGTATTGTCTCAAAAGTTGTCATATAAATTACTGTTCAAATAATACAACTCATATTTTTTAAGCTTAATTATTCTTTTAGTTGCTTAATTAATTTTTAAATTTTGATTATGTCCTTTAATTAATAAACGTTGTGTTTGGTTTCCTTAATTTTATCTTTATCAGCCAAAAGATCATTTCTGTCAATTTATCTCTGTCAGCCTAAAGATCCTTTCTCTCAATAATTTTTTTTTTATTTTAATTTTAACTGTTTGATCTTGTTGTAAAAAAAGAAACTATTGAATTTTGCATGTCCACTCATCAACTAATTGGGTCAGTATGGATTTTTACAAAAAAAAATTGGATTTTAGATCTAACTCAAACCAATTAAATTTGATTGTGTCGGAAAACATAATTGGTCAATATCGACCGAACCCGATCCATGAATATTCCTAAATCTAAGAGGTCTCCTGTTGCTCTTGAGGAGAGGTCAATGCAAATAATTAATTAAATGTTCTTTGAGCTTTACAGTTTTGTTTTGTCTTCCACTTAATTATTGTTTCTTCAATTACTTCTAAAGTGAAAAATTACTTCGTTTGATATTTGTGATATAATTGTTTAGATACATCAATTTTACAATCTATCTAAAAAATAATTTTTTTTCTTATATTAAGATATGAAGAGTATTTTTTTTAGGAGGAGTATATTTTTGTTTACATATCCGTGATATGCTTGCATCTTCATGACAATTTTTGTTGATTCAAAATTATGACAAGTCGAAAAGTCATACTTCTTAGGTACCATTTGGCCCAGTTTTTTTACGTGTAGAAACTATTTTAACCATAAAGAAGAGGAAAAAGGTAGGTCAAACGGTACCTTAGCCTCATCTATATAATTTCTCGGATTCAATTTTTACTTTAACTACGAATTAACATCTTAAAAACACTTCACAGTTTGTAAAAAAAAATACTTCTTAGAGAAATTAATAATTTATGGGCTATATATATATCTTTGATAGAACTTAATTCAATCGATAAAATTATTACATTATATTTATATTTATAGTGATTGAGATTCCAAACTTAGACACCTGATTATTTACTAAGGGTGAAATTTGTATTTCCCTACCTTACTTGAAAATAAAAATATATAATTAACGGATTCAACATGATATGAATTGAAGAAGGAATACTATTCATTATAGATTGACTTTTTAGTAAACTTAAAAAATACCCCCACATGTCATCACAAAACACTTAAACTCCATTTTTTTAATTATTTAATAGTTAAAAATTGAACACTTGAAATAAATAAGTAAATTATATGGATTTGAATTCGACTATATATATATATAATATGATATATCTATCAATTGAGTGATAACAGACATGCGTTCATGATATAAATTAGTTTTATACATGTGATCATCTAATAAGAAACTGTCAATTTGTCATGTCATACAACTAAGTTTCAAATATCAGTGCAAAATTAGTATTTTTTTTGGACAAAGAATACTACTAAATTATAATAAGGGCGAAATATATTTTTCATTTAGGTTTTAGTCCTTGATAAAAATATTAATTTGTTTTGCCCCTGTAATATCATATTTCTTTCATTTTAGTTCTTCATTCATACATGTCACACAAAAACGATGACATGATATGCATTTGATGATGTGTCATCTACCACGTATGAAAGGAATGATGACTTGACATATTTTTTTTCAGGCAAAGTGTATTTTTTGTCTCTCTAATATGGGCGAATTTTGGTTTTAGTCTCTGGAAAAAATCCATATATATAAATCTTAATCTAAACCTTTGTTGGATTATATAAATTAATCTCAAATTTAATGATTTACTTTATTTTAATCTATATATCTATTCCTCAGGACTTAATAGCAGGTGGAACAGAGAGCTCAACAGTAATAATAGAATGGGCAATGTCAGAGCTAATGAAAAAGCCAGAGATATTCAAAATAGCAACAGAGGAACTAGACAGAGTAATAGGAAAAAATAGATGGGTTGAAGAGGAAGACATTGCCAATTTACCATACATTTGTGCAATTGCTAAAGAAACAATGAGGCTACATCCAGTGGCACCATTGTTAGTGCCAAGAGAAGTTAGAGAGGATTGCAATGTTGATGGTTATGATATCCCAAAAGGGACTTTAATTTTTGTCAATATTTGGGCAATTGGAAGAGATTCTAATAGTTGGGAGAATCCATATGAGTTTGCACCAGAAAGATTTCTTGGTAAAGATATAGATGTAAAAGGACATGATTATGAGTTGTTGCCATTTGGTGCTGGTAGAAGAATGTGTCCGGGTTACCCTCTTGGTATTAAGGTGATTCAATCAGGTTTAGCTAATTTGTTGCATGGATTTAATTGGAGATTAAGTGATAATAATGTGAAAAATGAGGATTTGAATATGGATGAGATTTTTGGGTTATCTACACCTAAGAAAATACCATTAGAAGTTGTCGTGGAGCCTAGACTTGCTGATCATCTTTACTCCCTTTGAGTATTTTTATCTACTTAAGTTTTGTCTTTGTCTGATTTCAAGTGTAAGTTGTTAAGTGCCACGTCGATTATAAATGTGAAGAATGTTGAATTTATAAGAGATGTGACCTATGAACCTAATGCCTTAAGGTTTTTGGTTGAAATGTAGCGTTTCCATCTCTTATGGTCATAAAACATTGATCTCGTTATTTCTTCGAGCTCCATCAGACTCCTCAATAGTCTTTAATTTGATTTTGGAATAATTGGATTTGTGAGTTTAATCATGTCATCATACTTATAATGACAAGAGAAAAAAAATAGTAAGCTTGATAATTAAAAAAATGATGTTGGAATGTGGAGTTTAGTAGTGAGTGTAGTAGTAGTATATCCCTTTGTAAACTCTCTAGTTGTTGTAGTGTTGTGTAATGCCAAATTAAAGTATGTTATGTTCTGTCTTGTTTTTGGTTAAATGCATTTTACTCTCTTAGTACCATAGATTTAGTTACACGGTTCAATTTGTTTTGGAAGGGTATGTTTGCATAGTGGGTTTGTGGAGGATTTTAAAAATATGTAATTATAGTTATGTTTGCATAGTGGTTTTTGGTTAAAAGAATAAGTTTATAGAGGAATTCTTATGTGGGCACAAACACAAATAAATAGTGTTTGGACACACATATATAGATGAATAAAAATTAAAGATAAAAGATATAATAATAAATATTTTTATAATAGATAATTAATGTGAATTTTTATGAGTGTGTGCCTAAGTACTACTTATTTATGTTTGTGTCTATATTAGACTTTCTGTAAGTTTATACTTTATATCTTAACATATATTTAAAGTTTTAAAAAAGGGGAATGTTGTTGCTTAAAAAAAGGGTATTTTCATTTGGACAATAAAATCAGATTTTTATTTCTTAAAACTCTTAGAATTAGTAGTTAGGTCTAACTCTTTATTACAAAATCGATTTGTAAGGTAATGATTGTCTTCACTTTATAAACACATATTCAGGTTATCTCACAACTGATATGGGACTTCTTTCTCAAACCCGGGTAACTTTCAGATTTTAGATTACAATTTTTTTCTTTCTTTCGTTCAATCAAACCACGGACATCCTTAATGAGAAAAAAATATTGTTTTGTCTTACATTGGGATGGATAAATTGGGATAAATGATATTTTTTTGTTTAAATAAACTCTCTTTACCAATTTCTTCAATGTGTGTCATCTCTTATAATGATCTCACCTTCCTCAAATTGACAAAATTATCTCTAAAGTTATTTTGGAACGTAGGTTCCAAAATAATAGTCTTTTGTTTTTTTTTAGAAACTTAGGTTTCGAATGCATCTAGTTTCGAAACGCAAAGTCTGAAATGTTGTTTTACATAACAGTTATGGAAAAACTGTATTTTCATTCCATACACACACTCAACCTCTATTGTTACGAAATGGAGGTTTTTTTTTTTTTTTTTTTTTTTATGTTATTGAAGCATGAAAGAAACATTTGGTCATTCATGGGATTTCCATGCTTATTTGGATTCGAAGAATAGGTAATGTGTGTTTTAAACTGTTTATTTTTTGAAAATTTGAAGCATGTATGTTTACTTATATTTTAAAATTTAAATTTTGGAATTTGTTTGTAGTGTAGGATTCAAACCTATTTCATAACGTAGGTTCCAAACGGGACTGATATGTGTAAATTTGCAGTTTTCTAAATGCTCATGCTTGTATTGTCAACTATAATTCACTACTTGGAATGTAGGTTTCAAATTTAAGCGATTTTAGAATGTAGGATCCGAATATATACTTGTTTCAAAACGTAGGATCCAAAACAACTAGCACCAAATTCAGTGAAAGCATTGTGAGAGCAGGGCCTAAAGAGCAATTTTCAGTTTTATATTCCATGGATTTTTTTCTATAAGCATATGGGCCACGGTGGTGAGCCTAGCCCATTAAAATTTTGGCTTCTAAAATTCAACAAAAATGCTTTATGGGCCGAGTAAATTCACTTATCTTTACATTAATCCCTATTTATATTTTACTGCACTCTATCCATTTTTTTTCGCAAGCCCAACAAATTTATCAAAATATTCCCTTCCGCTACTTAAGTAGTGGACACCCCCCAAAACAGCATACCTTTATAAAGTCCGCTACTTAAGTAGTGGATGACATTTTTCTGAAATTTTCATTTTTATAATGTCCTCTACTTAGGAAGGATAAAAAAGAAAAGACGTAGGACGCGCGAGTAACCAGTAAGATTGCAAAATGATATCTCTAATATTAAATCCAAGATTCAACTGAGATGCACCATTAATCAATTTTTTTGGTAATACTAGATTGAGGTGGAGTGGAGGTAATGAACATAATAAATGGGTTCAACATAATATTTCGTAGGTGCGGTGGAGACAATTAATTAATTAAAAATATAAATTTAATTGTAGTTTTGATCCCTCAAATTAACATAATAATATTGGTATTTAATGTTTATTAATTTGTTATAGGAATATTGCGTGGAGTGGAGGTGTTCTCCCTACTATTCAATTTTTAATTTTTTTTATTTGTAAAACCTACAATTCAAATTTAACCTTGTTTAGTGTGTCATATATTTATTTATTTATTTAATAGTTAAATATGTTTAAGCTTTTGTAAATATAGTGTGTGTTGTTTATTGAAGAGGTTAGTGCGTATTTCTATTACTCATTCATAAAATTAGGAGTTGGACCTAACTCAATCCTAAAATCTTGAACAAACTTTGATATCATTTTAATATTGGAAATTTGATCTAACTCAATCCTAAAAAATCGGTTTGTAAGGTGATAATTACATCTAAACTTAATAGAATGTGGCCCAGCGAATATTGCAAGAGGCTCAATACAGTTTTAGAATTTCAAATTGAATATAACTCAACCCTACATATAAACTCATATTCGTGTTATATCACATCAAATATGAGACTTTTTAATACTCATGTTAATGCCAAATAATGGATAATTTAGGCCAAAGGACTAAAGGAAAAAGATTATGTAAATTGTGAGCCATCAATATAGAGGAAAAAATCATTTTGCCTCCTATATTTGCAAGGTTCATAACAAATTTTTTAATACAATTTTTTTTTTTATATTAACATTAGCTTCTTATGTTGAAAAATAATGATGAAAACATCAATCATGCCACTTCCAGATGACAATGATGTTCTTCTAAAAACTCAATTAGTTCCTTGAACCTGTAACATAATTTAAAGATATTGAAAGCAATGTAGTATTGTATAATATTATTTTATATTTTATTTTACAAGTGAAACTATTCATACAATAATGCCATTTACTATTAATTTGTCACATTGTTATAACGAAAATAAAGTAAACACCATATTTTCTTCCAAGATATTTTTTTTTCCTATGTTATAATAAAAATAATAATTTTCTTTGTTTGAAAATGTTAAACAATATTCAACGATTTAACTAATTTTCTACTGGATAACTTTCAACAAATTAAATTATTTTTTTGACGGAACAAATTAAATTATTATTATTTACAATTCATGTATGTTATCCTGTCACGCTAACGTAAAATATGAATATATTGATTGACATATTGCCAAATGTTCACCAACAAATGTTTTCAATTACATGATTTACACCAAATAGCATTATTATATTCTAAAATGAAGTTTAATTTCGAAAGTTCGTGATATTTGTGTTGCTAATTGTAGTGCCACGGATGCTAAACGAGTATTACATGTCTACTTGTCTTGGATGATAATGATAGTAATATATACTGTATTGTTCAAAAAATAAAATAAAATATACTAGTAGTATAGTTGGAGGAAGAATTGCAATGAAATCGTGGGAAAAGAAGAAAAAACAATACGTGTTTAATTTTAATGAAGAAAAACGCAGCCTAATCTTTTCAACTTCGTATATATTCTAGAGATTTTTTATATTTTACACAACATCTAATTATTTAATCACATGTTACTTTTTTATATTCTATTATATTGAATAAATTTTGTCCGAATACGTTCCAACAAAACTTTTTTTTTTTTATAGAGGTAGCAACAAAACTTTAATGTGAGATTAATTAACCCAACTTGTGGGTGTTATGCAAATCTTCATAGAAGATGAGTAGAATTTATCACTATGATGTTGAACCCATATTCTATCATTAAAATTTTGAATAAAAAATTGTTAACTAGGGTTTCCCATTCACTAGTTAAGAAATCAAATATAATAAATTTATTTTAGAACTTGTATGGTCAATTTTTTTAAAAATATAAACAATGTTACTATTAATACCAAAGTTAATTTTTTATAGTTAACTAATATCATCCACTAATGCCTCAGGGGCACTAGTTATCATGACTTATTTTTAATTAACGGAAGAAAGAAATATCAATACACTAAAATAGGTTTGAATTTAGGAGGATACGAGTTTTATAAATGTAAATATATTAGTATTCTTTGATCCTCAAAGTCTTCTCAATTTTATACTAGAGCACCATTCTCTTACTGTAAATTTCTATTTACCAAAAATAGTTAAGTTTAATTAGTATATTTGTCACTATAATAAAATAATTGGTCATGCTATAACTAGTGTCACTAGTTAAGCAAACAAAAAAAAAGTTTTATATTGAAAATAACATTATTTTTTATACTTTTGAAATGTTGACTATATAAAGTTAAAATTTTACTATCTTTAGTTTTCTTAAATAGTAACCTAGAGACAATAGTTAGCATTTTTCTATAAAATTATTATCATCGAATACATGTGTAATAAAATTTACATCGACAATGACATAAATTCAACTAAAACATGTTTTTATAAATATACTAATAACAATTAATTTTCTTTTGTTAGTGAGGCTAAAACAAAGACATTGTCCACCTTGTGATTGGGCCAAATTGTCTTAATATTTGAGTAGGCCCTGACTTCATTGTAATGACAACATCCCATTTGCAATGTGAATATGCTCAGCTGCTACTGCCTAAGTGATGGACGAAAAAATTAAGCAAACACAAATAATATAATCATTATCATTAAGAACACATTATATTGGTGTTTGGCAGATGCTTGAATTAATGAACTCATTTTAATCCAACTTTTTGGCAACAAATGTTTAAGTCACAATTAACCTAGACATCGAGCTGGTTAATGAGTTCCCCTTAAAATGAATCGTTTTGCAGAACCTGAGTTCGGTTTCGGATCCGAACAATTCTTTATTAGATTTTACTTATCTTACGACGGAATTTTGGATTACAAGGCCCACTTCTCTTTGGAACCAGGGTTAATACCAAAATAAAAATGTTTAATTAATTAAGTCACACTTTCATATTATTTCCTTTTGCTATTGCTATTGCTACCCGTTGTTGTGACGAAATCCTTGTGGATTAATCTTTCTCATGTTGAATCCTAAGTGTGGCTTAATTTCCTTTGTGATTGATTCTACAATACACGCAGTGTACGTAGACTAATTCATACTTTATGATGATATCTTATGAATTTTGAATTGATTCTTCTAAGTGGCATGATGCCTAACCTTGTTAATTAACTGCTGCGTTGAACAATGCAGCTTGAAGATATATTGTGATGGTAGAAGGGGGAACTTTGATTTCCACATTAATTTAGCATTTATACTAACCACTGATTGAAACTGGTTATGTCATTCAGTCATCTCACATGACACAATTAAATTTTTAGTATTTCTTTTTTCACCACCGGTTTAATCTGGTTCGGATGTCAGTTCTGGCATCAAGTGGTTCCAGCCCCTTCCCGATCGCAATTGCGGGGATCGAACCGTGATCCTCCCTACCAAGTTCAGCGTCAATCAGCACTGAACCAACTAACGATTGACTAAATTTTTAGTATTTTTTTTATAAGAAAAATATAATTAGTATTAAATAAAGTATAATTGACCAGGTCTTAGACCCGGTGAATTTCCGACTCGAGCTCCTCTAGTATTTTTGAAGGGACATAAATAAATATATTTTTATAAGTGTTTTAAGAGTCGTATATAACTCTGTCTTAAATTAAAATAGTCGTCATCCTCTCACTTAATTTTTTTTTATTATAAAAAACATGAGTAAGATACTCCAAATCATTATATATGACAATTATTATATTATATTATCTAAATATATCCTAACAAATAGACCCGGTAGTTCAACTAATTTAAATTCAGAGTTAAATGATCGGGATTTGAACTGAAGCAAAAAAGTAGTAATCTATATAAAAAAATTCAATCGGTCGATACATGTAAAAAACCATAAGATCCGTTATTTACGTGACACCCTTGACAATAGAAGCTTAACATAAAAACCTAATATAATATTAGAGTATACATTTAAAATCGTCCATATCATTTATATTCATGTATCAAATTACGTATAGAGGACACGTAGAAAAACCTAAATTTATCCTAATTTAGGACAAATATGAAAATCTAATCCTTCAAATGAACCAACTCCAAAAGTAAAAATTTAATTAATATTAGCTAGCACACATAATTACAGTTTGCAAATCCCTTCTTAAAAAATCAACATCCATAAAGATCAAAATACTACAAGGTAGAGTCTCTGTCTGCCTCAACATATGACCAATAATTATTTTAAGGACAAATAAAAATTTGAAGATGACTTGTCTCATCATCACATCAAATGTTAGTGGAGATTGAATTTTACAAGTAATCCAAAATTCTTTTGTTTATAAGCTTTCAAACATATATGCTTTTTATATAATCTTTTTCTGTTTGTATAATGTCCTACATTTTCATTCCACCTAGTGTTTTACAAGGCTCATATTAAAAGCAAATAAAAAATTTCTGGATTTTTGTTCTAATGATGTCATTAGAAAAATGGTAAAAGACAAATAAATAAGAAAAATCAACACAAAATGTAATACATACATTTAGTTGAATATATGAACAAATATATCTATTTAGTTAGTGGCATTTGATTTGATAATCAAGTATTTATTTATTAGTCTTTGGTTTGATTGTTGACATGTCACAAAAGACAGCTGTAGATTCTTTAATTTTTGTGATATTAGCCATACCACAAGTTATTTTCATTCACCGCACTAATGCTTGGGGTTGGTAAAGGAAGTTGATGTGAATATTTTGAGCCCAAATAGTAAGATTAAGTCATGTTCAAAGGATTGAAACTTCTTTGTTTTCTAGTAATTTTAGGGCAAACTTAGAATTACAATATATTTTGTTCTTTAATTTTTGACTGCATTTTAATTAAAACTTGTAATGTACTCTTTTAATGCATGGGTATGCATTATTGTAGAAGGATGATTTTTTTTTTATATCATAGACACACGAAATAGACACGAATGAGTTTAAAAGTTTAAGTGGTCAAAACGAATTTACATGCACTCGACTCATTTTTATGGTAAATTTGTTCAGATTCGGATAGACTTTGTAAATGTGACAAATTTATGAGTTTTAATTTATTTTTTAAAAAATGTCCCGGAATACGTTAGCCCTCACTGTTTGACTAAAAAAAAAAATCATAAAATGGAGTTAGACGACATCTTCTGTCTTTTTCTTTTCGTTTTAGAAGTTATAAAACTCAAAAAGACTACAAACATTTCACTCTATCCTGCCTTAGGAAACTTTTCTTACTATCTTTGTTCTTTGATGGTTTTTTACATTATTTTTTTCATGTGTGCTATGTTTTTGCTTTATTTTGTTGTTGTTTTTACGAATTAAAGTTAAAATGTGGTGAAATATATATATTGTTGATCCATCATGATGAAGTAAAAAATAATCATTGATTTAATATTAAAAAACACAATAGTCAAAATTAAAAAAATTGATTATTATTATTATTATTATTATTATTATTATTATTATTATTATTATTATTATTAAATCAATTGTTAGTTTATAGTTCATTTATAATGAACCAATAAATATAGTTGACAGTGTTAACCTTCACCATTTTTATGCGTGCTCTATTTTTGTTTCATTGGTTTTTTTCTCTTTTGCTTTATGCACTTTTATCAACATACTTTTCTATTTTTCTTGCTTTATGGTCAATTTTATTTTGTAAAAAGTTTATTAGTGATTTTGAAATTGAAATTGAAATTTTTATGTGATATAATTTACAGTTCTTTTAAAAATCATTTTTCATATGGATTTTTATGTATCAAGTCTACAAGCCCTCAACAAGTTTACGTAAGCTCGCGAGTCGGACAACCTTATATAACAACTAATAGTAATTGATTTGTACTTGTCGTGCCTCTTAAATAGTTGGCTGCAATTCAATATAGTTGCCACTGACAAAACATATACGAGAAAATATTTGTTTTCGATTTGGGTTGTTGACTGCGGAATTTGGTGTTTTGTGTTTGAGCTTGAAGGGGGAGAATGAAGTTCTGGTGATGGTGGTTCTAACAGAGGGAGCGAGTTTAATGACACAAATTATGAATTTTTAGTAAAAAAAAAAATATGATGATGAAGAGGATATGAACATTGAAGAAGTTGAGTTTGAATTTTTCTTTTTAAAGAAATTGTTAATTCGATGATTTTCTTATTAACATTAAAATAGTTCATACATACGTGAAAGAATATGTCATCATTTAATGTCACAAGTCGGTGTGTCGATATTAACTTGACACGAAAACTTTTTTTTTTTACAATACTTGACATAAAGACTTATTTAATATAAGTGTTAGCAAAATTAAGGGAGTACTTAGTTATTAAAAAAAATTAAACACTAATTTAATCGATGGATAAACATTCAAGACTAACAATCATATGTATACATGACACAAAATCAATGCCACAGTTTTGGAAAATCTAATCCTCACCACAACTATTGTTCATAAGCTAGCATTTTTTCAATACACGGCATAGGTCAACGCACTAGTAGTTATAATTTGGCCTATTTCACTTTCAAAAATCTTTAAATTTCAAATCAAAGATTATGACTTCACAAAGCAATAAGGAAAATATTGCAATAAATAGAGAATAGAATGTTAGTACGTATGTTCTTCAATCTTCCTTTACTTCCTACGTAAGGCACCATGACAAAGGTAAACAATTGTCACTAACGAGGTTGAAAAATCCAAAGTAAAAACGAAGAAAAACATTTCACAATTAAATTCACATCAAATATAAGACTTAACAAGAAATAATTAACCAAGACATTAGTTATTAAACATAAATGTAGGTGTCGTGTCCGTATTAAACATCGTTGTGTGTCCGACACTGAGACACGTCTAATTCAAAGAGTATATGTACTTTCATAATGAGATTTGTAGTATACAAAGTTTATTATTATGCACATATAAATACATTTATGTAAATATATGAAGTACATGTAAAAATTCAAACTAGCTATTATTTAAGAAGGTATTAAACATGTATAGTATAAGTCCCTTAAAACAAAATGGGACTTTTGATAAAGAAACATCAAAATATATAAAACACCAAAATAATGAAAAAACATCCAACAAAAAAAACCAAGAACTATGTGTTGTGATGTACAATTAATATGTTTTCCTAACTTCTCCTATGATTACATTAAAGAGAATTAAGGTTCCATCTTTCTAATATTGGCAAATTTCCACTTCTTGTTGCTTCTCCTTGCTTTGTTTAGGTGAATACAAACTTGTTCCAAGAGTCTTATACAAAGCGGTGTCAGAATAAACCGAACGAGACCTCATCAACGCCTTAACTCGGCGTCGTGTGCTACGACTTTTGCGACGAATTTCGCGACCCTTTTCATTTTTCTCTCCCTTTTCTTCATCTTTAGTTTTCACAACACTTTTGTTGATCACATTCTCATTCTTATTCTCATCACATACATTTTCTTCTTCATTTTTGTGAGTCACATTTAGTGATACTTCAACATTTGTTACTTCACTAGGAGCCACATAAACAAAATGACCAATTGGAATGTCATTTAATTTCATGATTGATTGTAATGTCTTAACAACCGTTCTCATGCTTGGTCTACTTTTATCATGATGACTTAGACATTGATAAGTTAAACATGCTAATTTTCTAGCACCTTCAAGTGAATATTGATCTTCAAGTCTTGAATCAATTATTCTTTCAAGTTTGTGTGAATCTTTCAATAATGGTCTTGCCCATTCTACTAAATCTTGTTCTCTTGTTGGTCTTTTTTTGTCCACTGATTTCTTTCCTGTTAATAGCTCTAAAAGAACAACTCCAAAGCTATATACATCACTCATTGTTGTCAAACGACCTATAAAAAGGAAAAAATATATATTTTGAGTTAATTTAAGAACATTCATGAAATTTTGTTTAAATGATGGCATAAATATTCCTAAAAATATTTGATGTGAAAAGACGATTTTAACCTATGTTGAAAATGTCAGACAATGTTTTTTGAAAATGATTACGATTGGTCCCTCTTGTCTGGTAAAAGAACGAAAAAGTACGTTTTATAAAAATGATTATGATTGTCCCCTCCTGTTCAGTAAAAAAAAATGAAAAATTACGTTTTTTAAAAATTATTACGATTGGTTCCTCCCATCTGGTAAAAGAATAAAAAAGTGCAAAAGATTATAGTGTCACAATCTCGTGACTGCACACAATTAGCCAATTACATCTGGACTATCTCGTCAAAATCAGATAGTTCGGTCAAAATCGATCAGACAGTTCAAAATACAAAAGACATGAATCGTGATCATTTTCAAAAAAATTGCGGAAATGTTTTGGCGGACCAAAATCAATAATTATCTTATTTTAGAGACTAAAACCATAATTAAGTCTAAATAAAATTTGACTTGACTTGATTAAAATACCTGTATTGATATATTCAGGAGCAGCATATCCTTGTGTACCCATCACACGAGTTGTGATATGTGTTTGATCTTTATCTGGTCCATCAATTGCTAAACCAAAATCTGAAAGCTTTGCATTGTAATCCTGAAAAATAATGAATATATTCATGTCAAATTTTTGTTTCTTTTATTGCTAAAATATATTAATTAATTAATTATTAATTAAGCTGATAAATGTGAACTTACAGCATCCAATAGAATATTTGAGGCTTTAACATCTCTATATATAACTGGTTTCTCTTCTTCATGAAGAAAAGCTAATCCTTTAGCAGCACCAATTGCTATTTTGATTCTTGTTAACCAAGGTAAGGTTGCTAAATAACCTGCATTTTAATTACAAGGATAAAAATTAATAACTATTTTGATAGAAAATATATTGAATTAATTTTTTTTCTTCATTTTTTATTATTTATTTAGAAGAAATTAAACTTGCATTTACCTTTGAAAAGTTTTTCTTCAAGACTTCCTCTTTCCATGTATTCATACACAAGAAGTCTATGTTCATCTTCATAACAATAACCAATTAAGTTAACAAGATTGCGATGCTTCAACTGCCCCAAAAAGATTACCTCAGCCTATAAAATACAAAGAAAATAAAATTAGAAAAATTTCATCATTTGGAAAAAAGAAAAAAATTAAAAAAATTTCATCAACCTCCTTAAACTGCTCGAACCAGACAAAACTATGATCGAATTGTCAAAATAACCGACCATAGTAAAGGTCGGTTCAAAGTTGATCAATCGGTTGAATTGTCTGGTTCAGCTTTTAAAACACTGATATATACTATAGATAGTAATATCGAAAAGTTTAGAAAAAAATTCTTACCAACCACTCTCTATGGCCTTGTTTTCCATCCAAGTTTAAGGCTTTAACAGCTACAGCTTGAGGAACAAGAAGTGCTGGCCTAAGTTTATCATCAATAAAACCTTTGTATACCTTTCCAAATCCACCTTCTCCAAGAAAATTTGATTTGTTGAAATTATTTGTAATCTCTTTGAGTTCTTTACAAGTGAAAATTTGAAGATTTGATCCCACTAATGAATTGGATAAATCACTCATAACAGAAGGTGATGAATAATCACTTAAATCAGATAGAGAAATTCTACTTGAACCTGTCTTTTTTGAAACAAATTTTGGTGTTTCCAAGGTAGGAATAGGATGTTGTTTGTTGTCCTTGAAACAACCAAATACAAAAGCTTTCCATTGAATTTTCTTTGGAGACATTATTTTTTATAAATTTATGTGTGCCGGCTCAAAAAGATTTTGAGTTTGATGTGGCTTTATCTGAATATGAAAAATTTGGTATAGAGGGCTAGCTTATATATATAGATTACATTACAAGGCTTAGTCCTTTAAAGTTCCTATAATTTTAAATTAAAAAGACTTTGACAATAAAGCCTTAAGCCTTATTCTATATAAAAATGGTATATACTATCAATGTAAAAGTATCGCATAAATCGCAATTTCGTCAAATAACTTTCACAAACTTGTAATTTTTATCTCATAATTTTTATAATAGCACTTTTGTCTCCTTAATTTTAATTTATTTTGTGAATTTTGACCAAATTAATGTGCATGTGTACAATCGCTTAAGGGACTCACATGTCACATCAGCATGTCTTATCACATATGCAATTATTAAAAAATTAAATATGTGGCAATGCATATTTTTAAAAAATTAAACAAAAAACAAATTATGAGGTTTCAGAAAGCACGTGTTCTTATCTTACATTTTGTTAATAATTGCATATGTGAAAATATATGTTGACGTGACATATGAGTCATTTAAGTGATAGTTTAAGTGCTAGTTAATTAATTTGATCAAAATTAACATTTTGCCAGAGAGACTAAAGTTAAGGGGAAAAATGTTATTATAAAAATTAGGGGTTAATTTAACCAAATGTTTTACACTCTTAATATATCAATTATAACCATATAATCAATAAAAATATTTGACTTTAACTAAAATTATATATCTTTCAAATTACATATATGGTTGATTATGATTGATTGATAGTATAAAAAACATTACACCAAAGGTGTATTAGAATTAAACTCTTTTATTTGTGTAATATATATCTTTTACACGCGTGCAACCGTAGAAACTAATCCATTATATCTTCTATGGTTTAAATAGACGTCAAATTCTCTCTAATTTTTTAACTATGTTACATGTCTAAGTTTGCGATTATCATAAATAAACTCTATTAAATTTACACTTGACTAATTTTGTTATCCCTTTATCAAAAATTCAATTTTTTTATTCTACCGTGTGGGACAGTTATATTGATAAGATTTTCTAGCTTATGTCATTTGTTGCACGACTTGATAGTCCTACCCACTTCATAAAAAATTTGGAGTACTTGTCAACATTTCTAATAAAGTAATGTAAAAGGTGCTAGCTAATTAGTTTTAAGTTGAATGACCTTTTTTTTCTTGTGCTAAAATGTATATTTGTTATAAGTTGCTCCATGTGATCAATATTAGAAATAGTTTAATTCCACTAATTAATGAAGATAACCTCAAAGAACCTTCCTCAATAAGAATTCTGTTTCTATGATATGGATATCAAATTAGATAAAATTGATTATATACACGTTAAAAATCACTTTAACACTTTTGATATTGCTGTATTTTATTTTTGTAAAAATGTTTTAAGGTGAGATGGTTTCTCGGTCTAAAGTATCTAGAGAATATTTTGGAGTTTAAAGAATATTTATAAATAAATTAATTTATATTTACTTTTAAATCGGTTTGGTCGCTAAATTTGTCGCTACAACTTAGCGATTAGTGGTTTACCAACGGTCTAAAATTGGTCTTTATTTCAATTGCAAAACAATTTACCAATCAGATTTATCACAAAATCGATCTCTAAATTTTTTTTTTTTTTTTTTTTTTTCTTCAAATACTGTTTTTTTCTCTTTTATATATATATAAAAAAATAATTACACATTAACAAAAGGTAGTCGGGCAACAAGTTGCGCCGCTAATCCTTTTTGAATAGCAAAACCTAATCTTTGAAAAACTACATCCCTAGACCTAGGCGTCACGACATTACAATGCATAACCTTTTGAACTCTTTTCAAAAGGTTTACAGCCTCTGGTGCTAGAAATCCAAAGGTGTCGAAAGCAAAAGGTATAAAAACGTGTTGATTGTCAGAACATGCTTTCTCATGTTTTGCTATTTTGCTTGAAGCAGCTTTGAGGGCTGCCCGTCCCACGGTAAAATCACCAACCCCTAGTCCCACAAGTGGGGAAACTCCAGTCAAATCTACACAAGCATGCTTCCCACCTACCCATCCAAACACTAGAACATCCGCTGGCCGAAGTGTCGATCTCGCTTCTTGTGGGTCAGTCAAGAAGTTCACTGGTGCCTCTTTCTTAACAGAGATTCCCGCACGCTTAAAAATATCAAAAAGCACATCTCTGACCAAGTCATGCCTGTATTTGAAGCCGGGAAGCTCCCTACAATGAACTGCATGCTCCCCAAAAATGTCGAGACATGCTTTACGACAAACAGGACAAATCTCATCCTTGGGAAATATTGGAATCATGAGGCGGTACTTAAGGATGGTACGATACTCAACCGGTGACATGTGTTGGCTTAACCCATCGATGGGGATAGTGAGGAGAAAGTCTTGAGCATGTGCCGCTTTTAAACACCCAAAAACTGCTTTTTGCCTGGTAGTCATGTTAAAATCAACTTCCATGTCCTGAACAATTTTACCAAAAAGAACACTCGCCAAAACATGTTGGGCTTTAGGGGGGACGGTGTCCTTAATAGCAAAATTGCTAAAGTCATAAGTCGGAATCTTATCCCGAATACCGTCCAAAGCATTGTCAAAATCCAAGTCCATACCACATCCTCCACTGTCTCTCAATATATGATCTTGCAAAATCCAAGATTGGGCCCTAGAAGCCACAAAAGCATATGAGGTGGCCTCTAATGCTGAATATAATCCTAACCCCCCAAACTTAATGGGTAAAGAAGCAATCCTCCATTGGAGGTCTCCAAAGAATGAACCCCCTCCAACCACGATGTTTTCAATCGCCACTCTCAACTCTTTATCAAACAAAGCAGCTGCCTCCTTCATGTAAATTGGTTGGCACGTCCTGAGGCCGAAAAAAAGTTTGGCGATACCCATGCATGACCGAAGTAGAAGAAGCTCACTCTGTGGATCTCTTAACTTAGGAAGAAGATGCATTAGCTCAACTGCTCTGACAGCTCTCTTCATGGCCACCTCCTCAATAAAACCCCTATCTCGACTAACAGCACCTCCGAGCAATTTTACCCCAGACATAGGCCTCCCAATGTCTGAAGGGAACAACCCCTTACGAAGTTTGCTTCCATCACAAGAAGGCCAAAAAACCTCTGTTTTCCGAATATTCAAAAGAAGGCCCAATCCTGGACCTGTCTCTCTAATGATATCAAGGGATTTAGCCACTTCCTCGGAATCCCCTATGATAGTCCCATCATCAAGATACCAAGCATGAAAAAGGAGCTTGCAGTTGTCTCTGATCTTATGAATGAGAGGGTGTAGCACAAGAGCAAAAAGAAGGGGTCCCAACGGGTCACCTTGTTGCACTCCAGTGGCTGCCATAATATGACCATCCCCAAGGTATAACCTCGCTGCCTGACCATAAAGAAACTCAACCCACAAGGAAATAGATGGACATCTCAACCTCACCTCTTGTAGCAGTGCCGACCTATCAACCATGTTGAAAGCATTCGAGAAGTCCACTGTGAGCATAGCCAAAGAACCATCCTCATGTCGCTGGCTTAGCACCCTGTTGGCACTGTGCAAAACAGCCTCTGCACCGCTTGATATTCCAACCCCAAATTGAAAATCATTGAGATATTTAGCCATATCCTTTCCGACTCCTTTCATAGCGATCTTGGATACTAAACGCCTCCAAATAGTACCTACTGCAATAGGTCGTATCCCACCATCAGGCTTTAGTAACGGGGTCAAGGGTGCAGAAGCTACAAACTCTGATAGACTACTTGGACATCTCCCTCCAAGCCATAAGTTAACCACTAGGGTGATAGCATCTAAAAGGTCTCTTGCCACCGGAGAACCTTCTCCACACATCGCATCCAATAAGTGTTGGGCACGCAACCCATCTCTACCGCAAGATGTCCCTTTAGGGAACGATTGAATGCACTTGAGAACAGTGTCAACTTCAACCACAAGGGGAGCTTCAATAAACCTGGTGGTTGGTGCAGAGGGAGGTGGCATGTACGGGTGTTTTTCCTCCAAGATTTTCAAGGTGTCTTCATTATAGGGGGCCACTCCGGATGATCCTAACACCTTCACGGCAGCTGTGAAGTGTCCATCTGCAACTTTACGAAGACATTGCTTGATGTTAGTGTTCATCTTAGAATTCTCCTCCTCAATATTCTCTCTTCCAGAACCTAGACCCGCATGTCCATAATTATCCAACACGCTGTGAACTAATTTGGCAAGACCATCCGGTTCTCTCCAAGTAGCCAAACACCCCAAAACGTGATGTTGTTGTGAGGACTTCCTATTCCCAGACCTGCGATCTCGCCTATTCTGCGGCTTCACCACATGCAAAGTGCACCGAGGAAGAAGTAACAATTGAACCCAAGCACTTACAGAACTAGGCGCAGCAACCACCTTATAAAGACATTCTTTCAAAGCCTGAGAGAACGCAAGGCGACAACTATGAGGTATACTCTTCACCGTTAAGATAGGTACTTGGAGAATTCTCTCTAAAAGACTGGCATCCAAAACAAATCCATCTCTAACATCAAAAATATCGGAGTCATTTGTAGATGGTTTTAAAATACCTACTATGTGGCTCTCAACCTCTCCTGCCGTAAGAGTAACCCGAATCAAATCATCGGAATGATGACATGATCGACTCAAGGCATGGATACTCATGCACTTCCCACACAACCATTTCCCAAGCTTTCTAAGAGACTCTTCTACCGCCAAAAATAAACTCAAATCATTCTCAATAGCTGCTCGTATCGTACTTTTCCGCCCGTCATCACATAGGTGATGTATCTTAAAATGAGCCCCCAAGTGAGTAAAGCCTTTACTCCCATCCCTACCATCCGAGCAACAATGGAACTCCCGTAGGGGACAATGAAAACCTCCTATTTGAGTGGAACCCATTGGACAATGCAAAATTGTGCCTCACTACTACAAAAGCAAGATTAGTTATGACCGAATGCAAAAACAAAGAGTTTCAAGAAAGACCATTTTGTGGAAATGAAGAGGTTGGAATGAGAAGAGGGAAAAAAGTGAGGTTAGTGAAGAAGGGGAAAATGAAAAAGAAGGTTTTCACAAATTCAAAGAGCTTTAAAACAAAGACATTTGGTTGAGGAATTTTAACAAACACATTGTGGGCATAAAAGGACAACACCAAAACCAATCACAATGCTAACAAGTTGAAACCCAAATCAAAACCAAAACAAACAAGAAGATATAGGGGAGAACAAGGATGACACAATCAATAGAAAACAAGAGTTTGAATTCCTCATGGAGAGCATTGAATTTGAATTTGAAGAAGAAAGGGTTTTGGAATTGAAATGGTAGAGTATTGTTAGTGAATAAAATGAATGTATATGAAACAAAACGGGACCTTGTCATGGTTGGTTGGATGAAGAGATGATCCATGAACCAAATGAAAATTCAAACCGTATAAGTGGTAGAGATTAACATTATTTTATTTTATTTTTTCATTACATGCAGGATATGTTGATGATGATGAGAACAATATTGATTGTGCGACCGATGCCGATTGTCCACAAAGTGTGAACATGTTTTACGCTATTAAGTGCATTGATTATAAATGTAAATCAATTGAGATTCTCTGAGTACCAAGACTCAGTAGTACAAAATAATTATTATTGAGATTCTCTAAAAGATGAATTTCTAGTAGTGCAAAGTGATTGTTGGAACTCGAATTCAAAACCTCTAAGTTCAATATCTATCTTTTCAATATTGGATCAATCTTTTGGAGTCCGATATTATTATATTTAGGATTAAATGCAATTTTGGTCCTCCTATTTTCAATTTTTTAAAATTTTAGTCCCTTTATTTTAAAAATCAACTTTTTGATCACCTGTTTTTATTTTTATTTTGAGTTCTAGATCCCTTCCTATTTTATAGCCAATTTTGATGATATGTCAAAATCATTAATGACGTGGAATGACACACTTGGCAAAAACATGTCAAAATGGATATTAATAAGGATAATATATTTTGGCAAAATGAACCCACTTGGGTTGGTCTAGTGGTGTTAGTTTGGGTCCTTGGAGTTTGCTTCTCTCAAGGTCTCGAGTTCGATTTTCTCTGGTGTCAATTTCGGTGGGCTAGTCCATACAGAGCAAAAAAAATGGCTTTAAATGGCCCCCACGAGTGGGCGGTGGGATTGGTCCCCCTCAGATTAGTCGGTCCTAAGGCCGGATACCGATTTTAAATTTTTTTTTTTTTTTTTGGCCAAATGTGCAATGCCACATCATTAATAAAAAATAACACCTCTTTATTTTTTTTAGTTTAGTTTATATTTAGTAGGTTATATTTGTTTTTAAAATGAATTGAAATTCTGGCGCGTAAGTTCCCGATGTAGGGTACAATGTTTCAACACTAGGATATAGGGTAGGATGTTAAACCTAATGTTGTAACATTCGTGCTTACACAGAACTTAATGAACATGATAAAATTACGACAGAAAAATAAATAACACATGTTATTTGTTAACCCAGTTCGGCGTAAAACACACCTACTCTGGGGATACCAATCCAGGAAGGAAATTCACTATGATAGTACTAATTCAAAACCATCAGGAAACGCCCCGTTTACGACTTATCACCTAATCACTACCCGTGCTAACTTCTACCTAGGAACTCCTAGATATAAGACCCCTTTCACTTCCCTTCAACCTCACAGTCAGTGAAGATTTCAATAATAACTCAAAGATGAAGACACGCTCCAATAAAGAACCATAACTCCGTGCTTAAAAACTTAAGAGAGATTACAAGTACAACTCGATAAAACAAATCATCTATGTGCTTTGATAATCAATGGCAGCACCAGAGAGACATACAAATAACAAAGAACAACAAAAATACTAAAACCCTAAAAAGACTCTTTCTTTGATATGACGGCTTCGGTTTCAGTGAGTACAATAGATTTTAGATCTTCCTTTAAATAGGCATAGCTTCGTTGCGATTCGTTGCGAGTTTGAGGGGAGGGGAAGGTTATTTGGAAAAAATTAAGGAACAAGTGGAAAGGATGGAGGAGTTTGTGAGGGGAGGAATTTGAAAGGTATTTTTCTTCATTATATAAAATTCTCCTAATATGGTGGAACTTAAAAATTGAATTCAAGTGAGATATCGGAAGGATTTATATATGAATTGAATTCTTCAAATTTAATTTATAATTTTTTAGTATTCTCTAAATTATATATATAAGGTATTTATGTATTATTCTCTATAAAATATACTTCTCCTAAAATATGAAAATAATCTCTATTTTCATGAATCTCTCTCTCTCAACCCCTATTCTCCCCTCTCCTCCAAACTTTATTGTTTGTGTAATCATGGTTGATTTACATTAAATTTTTTTAATTCAAAATGGTGAAAATCTCATCTAAATATTTAATATGTTTCTAATTCCTCAAAATAAAACAACTAAATATTTAACAATACACAAGTGGTTCAAAAGATGTGAAATGCGTCATTTGTCAACCTAATTTTTCTTAATGAAATACCACTCTCAATTATACATGGTTGTAAGTCATCCTTACTAAAGCCATCTTCTACAATACTATTAGCATATAAAATAAATGTCGTTTTTAACATTTTATTACTAGATCTTACTTAAATTTAGACTTTGAAGAATATCCTAATACACCAATTCGTCAAAGGACATTTCATTTATTTGGTGTACATTCTGAAAATAGTAAAAGAGGAAACATTACATTGTCTCACGATACATTTCATTTTATCAAAAATTTATTGTAAAACCAAGGTTGCCATTTTCTACCATACGAACCTAGTATTTCAAAATTCAAAACAACCTATTTAGGTGTATATCTTAATAATTATTTCCAACTACACCCACACTTGTTGATTATAGATAAGCTAGGGTTGACAAATAGAAATAACAATTTTTGAAGGAGGCAATAACCGCTAGCTGACTGTGATAGCAGCCGCATTTTTATTCTAGATATGTGAATATTTAATTTCTTCACACTTGAAAAATAAGTCTAGCTCTGATGGGGCTTCAAGAAAGCTCAGAAGAAATATTGGGTCAAATGCTCTAGTTAGGATCATAAAAAAGAGACGTCACATTTCCACCAGAACTTTAAGACATTAGTTAATGTGTCATATTTCTTATAAATATAACATTCTTCTCATTCATAGTCGGTGTGAGAATTAACGACTCACACTTAAAATTCATCAAACTCAACTAACAATATCGATATTGTTAGTTTGAATCCCTTCACCTGAGTTCGAATTCAGAGTCTTTAGTTGTTGTGTAAATTTTACAAAAAAGAAATGTAGAACTTAAATCATCCTTACAAAAATAATTTATTTGTTTGTTTTAAAGAGCCTAGCAAGGAATAAATAAATTTTGCATTTAGCTATGTGAAATTTAAACTGAAACATGCTTGTTCATATTCAAAATGTTACCTTCTATATCGAAATTGTAATTTCTTTTGTTGAGTTGTTCTGTATATTTGTTTAGTTAGTTAGCTAGCATTTTTTAGGTGTTTTTGTGTGATAAAAAGAAAGAGACAAATTAGTTCATGGGATTCCAATTAAACAAGAAATGTATGTGAGTTCGATTTTAAATCTAGACTAAATTTATGATGCATAAGTAAGATAATTTTTTTTTTGAACAAGCCAAAATGGAATATATTAATAGAACAGTCTCCTCAGCACAATGTGTGCCAAGATAGACTATAGAGGTATACAAATAGTCAAATACAAGGAATCAAAAAGAAATCAAGCAAGACCCAGACAAAGCAAAGGACTAGACCACCAGCTATGGCAGTTCGAAGCTAACATAACACTAGTCGTCTTCAACCACCTAAAGGAGAAAAGTTTGATCTTGTCCAACAACTGAAGGGAGCTGCTTGTTGAGCCTCGAAATAAGCGGTGATTTCTTTCCGTCCACACAACCCACACACAAACTAGCCAAATGAGCTGCAAAAAGGAGCGTCACGCCCGAGATCCACCCGCTGAACATGTGAACTGAACAAAGTGATCACGTATAGAAGTGGAATGCACCAGAGTAATGCCAATCCAAGAGCACACTAATGTCCAAAGGGATCCAAAGGTACTGCAGGAGATGAATAAGTGATGAGTCGACTCAACCTCCCCACAGCCAGTAACGCAAAGCTGAGCTGCAGGAGATAAAATGTCCCGCGCAACCAGGTTTGTTTTTGTGGGTAACCTGTCACGCAATAAACGCCACGCAAAGATGGAGATCTTCAACGGAACCTGAGGATGTCAAATGAGTTTGTCTGCATCATCCATAGTACCTGAATCCTGAGAAGTCAAGAGCTGATATGCTCCCCGGACAGTATATCCTACGTCAGGGTCAGACTGCCACTGCCACCTATCTGAAGATTGGGCCTGCAAAGAAAAGTTAAGAAGTAAAGTCTGACACTCCCTCAACATCTCCTCCTCCCATGCCCACAACTGCCTCCGCCACTCCCACGCCTCCCCATCCACCCCCCACCCTAGAGAAGACATCTCAGCCACCGTTCGCAGTTTGTTCCCCGCCAAGTCAAACAGGCGCTCAAACCGCTCACACAAAGGAACCCCTTCCACCCATGGATCAGTCCAGAAAAAAGTGTCCGACCCATCCCCCACCCTTCTCGAAACATGCTCCCCAAACCATCGTCCCCCTAGCTCACCACCCTCTCTAATGCTTGTTATCTCCCTCCACCACACAGACCCTCTTCGCCCTCCATCCCGAAGTCTACCTCTCTCCACTCCATACCTAGCTGCCAACACTCTAAACCATAACCCCTCTATATCCATTAACATCCTCCAACACCATTTACTTAAAAGAGCCAAATTAAACTCCCGCACCTGCCTGACCCCCAAACCTCCACTCTCCTTACGTAAACAAATAGATTTTCAGCTAACCCAAGAAGTTTTCCTAAAATCCTCATACCCCCCCCAAAAATTTTAATAAAAATAGATTCAATAGCGGAAATGATACCTGAGGGAGCTTTGAATAAGGAAAGAGCATAGACAGGAAGAGATGTCAAGACAGACTTTAGCAGAACCAGACGACCACCAAAAGAGAGGAAACGACTCTTCCACCCAGACAATCTATTCTGTAGACGAGCCAACTCTGGTTCCCAAAAACCCAGACGCCTCGGATCACCCCCAATAGGAAGGCCCAGATACAAGAAAGGAATCTTTCCCACTTTACAGCACAGAGCAGATGCAGCTTCGCCTAACCAAGAATCAGGAATGTTAAATCGGTAAATATTACTACGGTTGAGTTAAACGTCGTAATCTAATGGTGAGAGTTATTTGATTCAATAGTAAAAATAAATTTGATACATCACTTTGGGATAAAAAATAATGCGACTGTTTGTTCAAATTTGTGATCTGATGTTTTGGAATTTTTACGTTTTTTTTTTTTTTTATAATGAAGAGGGCTACTGCCCAGAATTTTTACTATTGATTTAAGTTGAAATACATCATGCGGTCATTTAGATGTTTGTAATAAGTTGGTGATGATTTAAATTTTTTTAACAAGTTAATTTTTGTTGTTTACAAGTTAATTTAGTTTGTAAATATTTACGTCATTTGTTACAAACAATTAAACTGTTCATTATTTTACACTACGTGGCAAAAAAAAAGGTGTATTTAGCTCATTCTACACATGTTTTAAATTCTTTCCACATTCATCAAGACACACATAAATCTTTTGAAAATTTGGTAGGGTACTTGTATTCTTTTTCTCATATACCACTCATAGGACTTCATGGATGTATATATAGAATGAGCTAAATACATTGTTTCAGCCACTTCTAATGTACAATATTAATCCAAGAAATTTTATTTTATAAAATATCATACGTTTGAAGTCAATGAGTACAACTTCAAACCTTCAATTATTGCATTACTTGGACCTAGCTAGCATTAGAAAAAATGGGTTTATAAAAAAAAGACGCTATAAATATTCCGAAAAAAGCGATATTAGTATTCACTAACTAAAATATGAAATGTGAATGATAGAGAGATAGTAGTGATAAGCGTATGGATTCCCTACAGTTGAATTTTAACTATGATGCTGTACATTTTTTTTATATAATTTATCTAAATTATTAAAATAATAATAAAAATATTTTACTTTACCTTATGGACCTGCAGTTGAATTCAACTACACGTGATCACAATCGGTAGTGATGATGCTACCTTGACTCATCTGCCAAGTTTGATGCCATGCCACAAATACTCTTCTACTTAATAGTTCTATACTTCTATTATTACTACTTAGTAAATTAAATTTAGTCCTTTACATATTATCCTAATAGTACACAAAATTTCGTCAAAGGACACTGCATTTATTTGGTGTACGATCTTATTAGAATATTGAAGTACGTAAAAAGAAGGAAACAATACAATCTCTCAAGATATATCATCCATTTGAAAAAAATAATGTAAAACCACGTGGTCGAACCTAGTATTTCCAAACAACTAGGATCCTAGGATTAATTCTTAAATCTTAATATATCCGAATAATTTATAACTACATCTCCACTTGTTGGTAGATAAGGTGAACAAATAGAAATAACAATTTTTGGAAGCAACAGTTTGCAACTTAACTGTGGTAGCAGCTGGATTCAAGTTAGTCACTATCTTAACAAATTCTAAGTTTTATCATAAAATTGAATTTCTTTTATTGAGTTGTTATGTCCATTTGCTTAGTTAACATTTTTTTATAGTACAACGTTGTCAAATGACAAAGAGACAAATTGGTTGATGAGATCCAAATTAAAAAAGAAATGGACATTCTTAATTTCTTATGAATTGAAGCTTGGTAGAAAACACAAAAATAGAGTAACCACAAATTAAATTGATGAATGAACACTATATTAAGAGAGCACAAAATTTCCAAAATGGTGGAGATAGAGACTATCTTCCCAAATTAAAAGTACAATGGAGGTCTTGGAATTTTTGGGGAGGGATATGAGACGAGAATTAATTTGTCCCTATTTGATCCAATATGATGTCTTTCGTGGAACACCGCTCAATTCCATACGGAATCAGGTCACCCCTAAGTCACTGGCATTTGGACGAACCATCTCATGTACAAACTTTAGAGGCACATTCAAGTAGGGTTGAATATCGTCATCATATCAGGATTGTTGGATCCAAAACCATAGACTAGCTATTTGTCTATGGCTCTTCAAGACACATAGACAGTTGTCCGAGCAAAGGTTCAAACAATAAAATATTAAATTATGGTGCTTACTTTTTTTTTGGTACAAAAGAAAACCGAAGTCTAATTAAGGTGCTTAATTACTTATCGTAGATATGTTTTTGGGAGTTGTTTATCAACCAACAAACCTCATTCACGTATTCAGGTAAGAGATTTAAGTATGAAATCAAATTCTAAGCTAGCATGGGTTAACAAAGTCAATTGTCAAGTAAGCAAATTTAAGTGTACACCACTAACCAAAACTTTTGTTTACATATAGAGACTATAATTAATGCGACCAATTTAAATTTCTTACGGATTAAGATTTGAGTTTTGTCAGAAAAAGATTTGAGTTTATTTTCTTAGGGACTAGCTTAGGTCATGGTTTCATTTTTATGGATGAAATTGACTATTCATTCTATTAAAAATGGATTATCTTCTTTTTAATTGATTTTTGTTAGATATGATCAAAATGGATTCTCTACAATTGGTTGTCACTAGTGTTAGTTATGTGGTTGCTGATAAATCCTATTTTTTTATTTTCTCAATTTTGACCCATTTTTTAAAATCTGCAATTTTAGTCCCCAATTTTTTTTAGTGGTTAGAAATTTCACCTTTAAAGTTGTCGGAGATTAAACTCCGATCTCTACATATAAAATACAATCTTCATTCCAACCGAGTTAAGCTCACAGAAACTCCTCTAAATAATTTTTTTATCAAATAGTTTAATAGTTAAAATTTTACTTTTTAAAGTGAAAATACCATAACTCAAACTTCAGTCTTTACATATTACATGTAATATCTCTGTCAACTGAGTTATGTTCGCGTCGCGAGACACTTCTCTAATTTTTCTAATTCATACAATTTTAATCTCTCAATCAATTTTAACATCTAAATATTCAACCAATTTGATGAGTGGTAATGTAGTAATGACGTAGCAAGGTGACATTGTTACAAACTGTTGATGTGGACGGTAAGTTATTAAATTAATAGAGCTTAAGTGGCATTTACAATTAAAAGTAATTTAATAAAAAAAAATATGGAAATCACGTAGCACTTGTTGGAGGCTTAAGTGGCCAGCTAAGATAACAAATTATGAAAAAAAAAAGACTTTAGTAGGGTCCCGGCTTAATTGACTTTGACTATATATAGCCCACATTCATTATGATATTTTCAGACCATAAAATGAAGTCGTTAGAAGAAAAACTATGACACTTTATTTGTTTTCTTCTGATTGATCATATTCTACCTATATTTTCTTTGTAATTTCCCTTTAGGCTGCTAATTTTTATTTATTTATTTGGTAAAAAAGAAATTGTGTTTTTATATTGCATTTCTTTGCTATTTCCTAAGTTAGAGATATTGCCGTTTTTAGGGGAGCAACATGATGAGACACATAAAGGAAATATGAACATGTGGGTTTGGTTCTAACTAGCTTTTCTCTTTTTCTAGTGTTATATATAATGGATGGACTATAAAGTTGATTAAGATTGAGTTTTGAAGGACTTGAAATTTGAGTTTAACAATATTAAAGGATGGAAGACCAAAACTTTTTGTTAATAAAGTTAAGTGTAAACTTTTATTTTAGAGCCTATAACTTTTTATGTTGCTTTTTGGGTTCTATCTATTATATATAATATATTAAATTAAGCGGCCTGGTGGACCGGATACAGATGGTAAAAAAAATATTAACATGGTAAAATATTTATCATTTTCATGAACTAAATTTAAGGTGTTTAGTTTTGCATTTGATCTTCATTGCCGCAACACACATCCTCTATTATGTTTGAAAATGTGATTGTCCACTTACTCATTTTTAAAGGGTAAAATTCCATATATGCATGTATCTTCTATATGCACTTCTTACCATGGAAATGACACTAATTAACTAGCTTGTTCTTAGGGGGCACATGATCCGTTTGACTAACCTTTTCATAATTCTATCCTTTTTTTCCTCATCCTCCTTTCTTTAACTAAAGTTAGAAATGCCATTGGAATGGTAAACGTGCATAATGAGTTATAATCAATAAAAGTATTGTAAAAAAAAAAAATCAATAAAAGTAATTATATCAACAAAATTCAAGTAACAATAACATAAGCACTCAAAATGATAATCTCATATACTACAAAGAGGAAAATAAATTGAAGAGAAATTTGATAGAATGAAGGAAAAAATATCATAACGAGTGTAGATACACTTTGTATAGTAATTTTAGCTAATTAATGTAACTAATTTGTATAACTAACTTAAATAATATTCAATTAATTAATTATAATTAGCATCACCTTAAGATAGAAATGTGGATTAAGTGATTAGTAACATTTTCAACTTGGGATGTACAAAATTTGGGGTTGTGTATTTCTTCTAGATTTGGTGGGACATTTGTCCTATGGAGTTTAGGAATGACCTATGTTCATTGCTTGGTCTTCTTTCCTATGATTTTCTTATGGAGATTTTGGCCTAATCCCCACCTTTTATGTTTTTTTTCTCATATTTAATATATCGGGTGCTCTTGCTTAAAAAAAAATTGAGATGTACAAAATATTTTCAATTTTTTTGAGGACTTAGTACTTCTTGTACTCTCTTTTGTGGACTCTCTTTGGTATTCATTTCTCTCTTTTTTTTATATATAATTATTTTTCCATTAAAAGAAATAAGAAAAGATGATGAAAATTTATAACAACAAATACAAATCAGAATTCCATTGACTAAACAGAACAAGATAATAGATTAAAATGTAGTAGCAATCGAGCTGAAGACATGGGTGAAACTACATAGGGCAAGTCTGGGCAGGTGCCTAGGCTCTCGCAAAAAAATTGGTACTTTTAAGAGTTAGTTTAAAGTAAAATTAAGATTTTTATGAGTTAGTTTAAGGCAAAATTGAGATTTTCAATTCAAAATTGTGATAAACCATAAAATTTAAAGATTAATTTAGGGAGAAACTTGTTAGACTAAAATTTTGCTCAGGCTCCATAAAATTTATGGTTTCGCCACCGACCGAATGTGTATAACTCTTGGTATTCTTTAACACACTTCTTTGAGCATCTTAACGATACTCTAGAAAAATCGCCATAGAACATAAGCACAAAGTGAATGGGAAAAAAAAATGTTTAACCACCGCACCATAAGCATATACAACAAAGCAAAGTAAACCATGAATCCCAAATGTGATCATTTCTATATCTTTAATTTAAAGAAGAGTATATATTGTTGACAAAAGCACTCTTGACAAATTCCAAAGGTTTCAAAGTCTAATGTAAAAAAGGTTGATAAAGATCCAAAAGCTGTGCCCAAAATTCCAATATGTCTAACCTTTACTATTTAACCAATCAAGTGATTCAACTTAAATAGTTAATGATCTATAATCCAAATTGTTTGAGAGAATACGAAATAATATTTGGTTAGCATTTACGTACTTATCTTAAAGTCGAGCTCTGATTAATTTTTAATTTTTTTCTTAAATAATATTCAACTAATTCTAACCATTAAAAATAAAGAAAAAATTATTATCATGCTATATATACGAAATTCTAATTGCCGCTTAGCCATAATTAATCTTTATCAAAGAACATATGAGATAAACAATGTCGATTTTGTCCTATTTGTCGCATTTCCTTCATAGGCAAAAATTAAATCCATCGTTATTTAAAAAATAAAAAAAAAAAACATTTTGCACTCAAACATTTTCATGCTATATATTTTAAATAATACTAGTACTGTATAAATTACGGATAGTTTCTTTCGAAGAAAATTCTTTGGGTGTAAATGTGGCACATAAACAAGGATGACCAAAAATGATAAACCAGTTTTATAATGGTCAATTCAAATCTTCTTTTAAACTTTTAGGTCCATAATTGTTGTTTGAAGTTTTAAAAGGCAAGGACCACGATTCCACTAACTCAGCAACACTATTTTTAGAATTTTTCGTATTATCTTTTCCTTGACAATGATTAATTTGTGGAACGAATAATAATAGTAAAATATTTTTAATACATTTCATAATATATTTTAAAGTATTAATTAAAAAGAATTTTATGTTCAATTATAAGACAATTGAGTTTAACTCTTTTAATAAAACTTAAATTTAATTACTAAAATAATACCGCAAGAATTTCGATTTCTCGACGAATTCTGCAAATCCTTTCTACTTACATCCCAACGAAAATCCAGCATTGGTTCTTGTTTCCCCTGCTTTGGATAACAAGAATTATCACACTTGGTCTAGATCAATGCATATTGCTTTGATATCGAAGAACAAGGAGAAGTTCGTTGATGGAACCCTTCCAAAACCCTCTGTTTCTGATCCGTTATATGCACCTTGGGTCCGATGCAATACGATGGTTCTTTCTTGGCTTCAACGCTCAATTTCTGAATCTATTGCAAAATCAGTGCTCTAGATCGATAATGCAGCAGGTGTTTGGAAAAATTTGCGAATTGTTACTCTCAAAGTGATATCTTCCGCATTTCAGATATCCAAGAAGATCTCTACAAATTCCGGCAAGGTAATCTCGATGTTTCCGACTACTTTACTCAATTGAAAGTCTTTTGGGATGAACTTGAAAATTATTGTCCCATTCCAGTTTGTTCTTGTGCAATTGCTTGTTCGTGTGGTGCTATCACTTCTGTCAAAACTTATAGGGAACAAGATTATGTCATAAGATTTCTTAAGGGTTTGAACGAAAAAATTTCCCATTCTAAGTCTCAGATTATGATGATAAATCCATTACCAGACATTGATAGAGCATTTTCCCTTGTTATTCAACAAGAAAGAGAATTAAATAGCTCTGTAACTAGTTTGGTATCTAGTACTGATTCTTCTGACCTAGCTATGGCAATGCAAGTTAGTTCGCAACAGGGGAATCACAATGGCAAGAATGGCTATAAAGGAAAAGGGCAAGGTTCAAATTCTGCCAAAGGAAACAAGTATTGTACTCATTGCGGCAGAACCAACCATATAGTTGAAAACTGCTTTGTCAAACATGGATATCCCCCTGGTTATAGAGGAAAGGGCAAATATCAACAAAATTCTGGGTCTCAAGCAAACACTACAGTTAATGAAGCTTCAGGTTCAACTACATCCGCGTTTGGTTTTACTCAAGAGCAGTACAACAACATTATGGAATTTCTCCAACAGTCAAAAGCCAACTCCCAACCTAAGGCCAACTCTGTCACTACCTCACCCTTTGTCTTGAACTCACATTCATCCAATGCCTCTGGTAAGCACTCTAATCTTTGGATTTTAGATACCGGTGCTACAGACCACATATCGTTTAACCTTCCCTCATTTACAAATTGTAAAAACATAGTTCCTATACCTGTCAGTTTACCTAATGGTTCTCAAATCTTTGCCTCTATTTCTGGATCCATTGTCATTTCTCCATCTTTGACTTTACATAATGTGCTTTATATCCCTACTTTTCATGTCAATTTAATCTCTGTTCCAAAATTAGCTAGTGATAATGCCTGTCATCTGCATTTTAATGCTAATACATGTCAAATTATGCAGAATCATTCCAAGGAAATGATTGGTACGGCTAATCTGCAAAGAGGATTATATGTACTTGATTCTGCAATTCTTCCTTCCACTTGTAATTCTGTTGGTAATAATTCCCTTGATCTATGGCATTTAAGATTAGGACATATATCTGATGTAGGTTTAAAAACCATTTCAAAGTCTTTTACTTTCATTTCTTGTAAGAATAATATGACACCTTGTGATTCATGTCATTTTTCAAAACAGAAAAAGCTACCTTTCCCTAATAGCATTACTAGTTCTTGTGCCCCCTTTGATATTTTACATGCTGATTTATGGGGACCATACTCTACTGTTTCCTTGTTAGGTCATAAATATTTCCTAACTCTAGTTGATGACTACTCAAGATTCACTTGGGTAATTTTTCTTAAAACTAAAACTGAAACTAGAAAAAGCCTTATCCAATTTGTTGTTTATCTTGAAAACCAATTTAAAACCACCCTCAAGTGTCTCAGATCTGATAACGGTATCGAATTTGTATCATTGTCTGACTTTTTATCCTCTAAAGGAATCATTCACCAAAAGTCTTGTGTTGAAACACCCCAACAAAACAGGGTAGTTGAACGGAAACACCAACACATTTTAAATGTGGCTCGTTCTCTATTTTTTCATTCCCAAGTTCCACTTGATATGTGGAATTTTTGCATTCAACATGCCATTCATCTAATCAATAGGATTCCCAGCCCATTACTAAAATTAAAATGTCCTTATGAACTCCTTTTTCAAAGTCCTCCTTCCATGATTCATCTTAAGGTTTTTGGTTGTCTTTCCTATGCTACAACATTGCAGGCACATAGGTCTAAATTTGACTCTAGAGCTAGAAAAGTCATTTTCCTTGGTTACAAAGAGGGTACTAAGGGTTACATTCTATATGATTTAAACTCTCATGATTTTTTTGTATCTAGAAATGTTGTTTTCTATGAAACATTTTTTCCTTTTAAAACTAGCTCATCTCACAGTCAAATTCCTACCACACCTACTATTTTTTCTCAAACATTACCTGATGACCCTACTCATGAGTCCAATGTGTACTTTCCCACCCAACCATCCAACCTAGCCTCACCTTTATCTTTACACAATTCTGACCATTTCAATTCTAGCACTGTTCACCCTGTTAACACAAAGGACAATCCCTTGTCTCCCTCTTTACCCACTAGTCCTAATGCACCACCATCACCTACCAGCCCTATTACTACTCCTAATATTTCTCCATCTCCTGCCCTATCAGCTACACCTACCAGCCCTATTACTACTACTCCTATTTCTCCATCTCCTGCCCTATCAGCTACACCTATCACAAGTCCAGTTAATAATAATAAAGTTGCACCCATTTCTTTACCTACTAGGCATTCCACCAGACCTTCACACCCTCCTAGCTATCTAGCAGATTATCACTGCTATTCTGCAACTAGTGATTCCTTAGAACTGTCAAACAATGTTGCACATCCCCTATCTAGTGTTCTTTCATATAGCCATTGTTCCCCACAATATAAACATTACTGTTGTTCTATTTCTTCTAACATTGAACCTAAAACCTTTAACCAAGCCAATAAATTTGAATGTTGGAGACATGCTATGAATGTTGAGCTACAGGCTCTTGGACAAAATCATACCTGGACCGTTGTTGACCTTCCACCAGGAAAGATACCTATAGGTTGCAAATGGGTATATAAGATCAAGTACCATGCCGATGGATCTATTGAACGATATAAGGCCCGTTTGGTTGCCAAGGGCTATACTCAAGTAGAAGGCATAGATTATTTTGACACATTCTCTCCCGTTGCCAAAATAACTACCGTAAGAGTCATACTAGCTTTAGCTGCAATTAAGGGATGGAAAATGGAACAACTAGACGTTAACAACGCTTTTTTACATGGTGATCTCCATGAAGAGGTATATATGTCTCTTCCCCCCGGTCATCCTGCTAGTAATTCCTCTAAAGTTTGCAAGCTTCATAAATTGTTGTATGGTTTAAAACTTTCCTCAGCATTAATATCTTTAGGGTACTCTCAATCCCAAGCTGACCATTCATTATATATCAAATCTACTTCAACTAGTTTCACGGCATTATTAGTATATGTAGATGATATCGTGTTGGCAGGAAACTCTACTCAAGAGATTCATTCTGTCAAGAAGTTCTTGGATGAACAATTCAAGATCAAAGATCTTGGTCAACTTCGATTTTTCTTAGGACTTGAAATTGCTAGATCTGATTCTGGAATTTTTTTGAATCAAAGGAAATACACACTTGAGTTGTTGGAAGACACTGGTTTTCTTGCTGCAAAACCATCTTCTGTCCCCTTTGATCCTACAACAAAGTTAACTATTTCAGATGGTCAACCATTAGAGGACCCATCATCCTATAGAAGACTGATTGGTCGACTTATCTACTTGACTAACACCAGACCAGACATTTCATTTGCTGTGCAACATCTTAGTCAATTTGTTTCCCATCCTCTTCTCCCTCACTATCAAGCTGCCACACGTGTGCTGAGGTACCTAAAGTCTTTCCCTGCCAAAGGTATCATGTTTTCTGCTTCTAGTTCATTGAAACTTCATGGCTTTGCTGATTCAGATTGGGCTAGATGTCCGGATACTCGAAAATCTGTCACCGGATACTGTGCTATACTAGGATCATCTCTTATTTGTTGGAAGTCTAAGAAACAAAATACTGTATCTAGGTCCTCCACGGAGGCTGAATACAGGGCTTTGGCATCTTTAACTTGTGAACTCCAGTGACTCCAATATCTGTTTAAAGACCTTCAGGTTGTTTTTTCTCAACCGGCTTCGGTTTACTGTGATAGCAAATCAGCTATCTACCTTGCCCATAATCCAACATTTCATGAAAGAAGTAAACATATAGAGTTGGATTGTCATGTTATTAGAGAAAAACTTCAATCAAAGCTTATTCATCTTCTTCCGGTTCCTACTAGTTCACAGTTGGCCGACATGTTCACTAAGCCGTTACACTCTCCTGCTCTTTCTTCTATTGTATCCAAGTTAGGACTTTGTAGTATACATAGTCCAACTTGAGGGGAGCTATTAGCTTAAGCCCTTTTATGTATAGGCCCAATTAGTTAGAAGCGAAATTAGTTATTAAGTTTGTTTCTCTTTTATTAAGTTTGTTACATACTGATGTATATAGTTTCCAGAAACAATCCCCTCTGTAATATTGATTCATTTTTTTTTCACTCTATAGAAAAAATGTCCCTTTTATTCTCTAGAGATCTTCATCGTCAACAGTTTTGGAAGCTTCTATGTAAAGAAACTTTATCCGTATACTCCTAAAGCTTCTTGGATCAAATGTAATACTTATGGTGTTTCCCTCGGGTGTCTTGATGTGGCTGCTTGTGGAGGAATCTTTTGTGATTACTCGGCAGCTACGCTGGATAGTTTTGCTAAATATATGGGTGTCTCGTATGCTTTTCATGATGAGATTATGGGTGTAATAATTGCTATTGAAACTACCTACTCTCGTGGATGACATCAACTCTGGTTGGAAATAGATTCTCATGGTTGGAAACAGATTCTCTCAACTATGGTTTTCCGTAATTCTGATATGATTCATTGGCATCTTCGAAATCGTTGGTTGAATTGTGTTGATCTTACCAAAAAGATGACTTTTATCATGTCTCATTTTTAGGGAAGAAAATCAGTGTGTTGATGGTCTTTGCTAATATTGGTTTACATATTTCCGACTTCCAATTGTGGGATACTATACCTCATAACATCTGTAATGTTTTTTCTAGAAACATATTTTGTCTCCTGAATATCGATTTTGCTAATTATTGGAGCAATGCACTCTTTTTTCCTTCAACTAGTTTTTCCCTTTGGATTTTACATATAAGGTTTTTAATGGGACAGTTGTTTAACTCTCACTTGGTTTTTGGTCTAGTCCCCCAAATTTTATATTTCATTTTTTTCTCTTTTATAATAATTTTGTGATAGATCACTTTTTAAGTTAATGAAATGATGTCAATATAGTTGGAATGTCTTTCTTTATTTTACTTGATTCTTCGTTTTTACTTTTAAAAAAAAGGTTTGACTATCCTTCAATAGACTACCAATTACCAAAGATTCATTTAAACTTATTGTCATTCGTTTGTCATGTTCAGCTCACAACTTTAAATATTGTTAGATGTAAGTAAAACATCATAGGGAAAAAAATACAAATAGAAACGGGTGTATTAGTATACATGTGGTGAAAATAGTTATTCTCAAGAAAGACATGTTTTACGTTTATGGATCCTACTTAACGGACCTCCAAAAACTTATAGATTGAGTCCAAAAATTAATTATCCCATCCAAAGGGGGTGATTGGCGAAGATTTCTCTTCCCAGCCCCCCTTGTTTCTTTTCTATCCCATTTTTTTCATTTTTGAATATATATTTTGGGATGTGTTTTCTGAAAAAAAATTCCTCGAGAAAAAACTTTGGAATGTGTTGTCCTAATTTTTCCCAAATTTGAACTAAAAAACTTCGAAAAACTTCGGATAACGCGTTCTGAAGTTTTTATACAAAGGCAAAAATGAAAAAATGGAGGCTAGAAAAGAAATACTTGGGGTGGGAAGAGAAAAATTCGTGATTAGCCATGAAAATTTTGGGCCATTGGTCGTAATATTAGCAGATGAACAAAAAAGAGGATATTGGTTAATTATTCGATTTTTTGTGTGTAATACGCATACAAATATTAATTAGTAAACAGATTACAAGTTACACATGTATCATGTTGAAATTCTTGTTGTAATAATCATCACTCAAATTACATAATGAGTACGTTGAATTGCTAAAAAAATAAGACATTTGTTATAACATCTTTAATTATATTGTGTTTGATTTTAAAACTTTTCTTAAAATTGAACAAATTTATGGATAAAAAAATTGATAGAAACTAAAATTATTATTCATCACTAAATCACGTACATCTTTTTGTCTCAGCTTTATATTATTCTATTCCGTATTTACCTTTTATAAATCAAATGAAATCTAATAGTATTATTAGTGTTCTAGACTAGGTAGTTAAACATGTTAGATATATAATATGTTAGTGATTTAATAATGTAATTGGGCTTTTGGTTGAAATTGGGCTTTGGGCTTAATATTAATTTAACCTATTTATGTTTCTCTATATATTCTTAAGATAACATTTTGTATTCAAGTTTTATTCATTGTAATAAAAACCTAAACTCCTTTTTGTCTTCTCTCTTTGTATTCCTCTCTACTTAACAAAACCAAATAGAAAGCCTAACACGTAGAAGGCCAAAGAAATGGAGTAAGATGAAGAAAACATGCTATCACAATGACCGTTCAACAAGATCAAATTAATAAATCTCAACTAAACATTGTTAGAAGAAGAAAGTTTGATAATTCAAAATTCAGTCGGAAGATAAATAAAGTCTTAACAAAAATAATTTTTCATCTAAAATCAAACTCAAGCATTTTTTTTTTAAAATTACAATAAATTTGACAAAATTATAGTAACAAATTCAAAGCATAAATTATTTTGCAAAATCAGATTTACTCATCCCTAATTTACTGTGGAGTGTTTGATGATACCACAACAATCATTGTCTTTACTGCTGCTTAGTCAGCTACAATGTGACAGCTGAAGCTTGATTCGTTTTCTCCAATACTCTGTTTCTACATTGGTTCAATTGCTTTCACTATTCAAAATGATTAATTTGATGTAGAGTGTATCTTAAGAAACTACTAATTAATAATTGTGTTCATATAATACTCACATAGTCAAATTAATTTTTGATAATCAATTATTAACTCAAGAATCAATTAGCATGAAAATATAAAAAATATTTAGGATTTTAAATTACAATTTCATCACAATAAAAATGCACGCTTATGCCCATAAGTGTAGTTCAAATAGTATCTATCAGGGACATTATTGGAGTGACCGAGGTTCTAACTCCGAATTCCGCATTTTTCCATATTTAAAATGTGTGAATCTAGCCACTAAGTACTTGACAACAACAAAAAATGCACGCTAATATTTTTACTAACCACTAGAACGTGTCAAATATTGTTTAACAATCATTAATCTCTATCTGGTGAAAAGATTTTTTAAATGAGAACTCTCAACTAGTACATGTTATATACATATACATATGAGTTATGTGGAGTTTGAGCAATTGATCACATATTTAATAGAATATTTAAAAGTTGATTTGCAAATCGATCTATTTAGTGAGACCTAGGATCATTGTTCAATTAGTTTAACTCCTAGTGAACTTGGTAACTAATAAATAAATAAGTATTAAAAAGTAAATAATAAAAATTAATTCAACCTATTCTCGTTTAAGTTTGTCTGAATCAATTAAACTACATTTTGAATGTAGTTAAATCATCTGGTGCTTGTCCACAAATCCTAACTCAAATGGTAGAAATACCGAAATTGCTAGTGTCGGAGGTCATGACCGGGATTCGATCTCTGGTCACTCCACTTTGTGTGTGTGAGTTTCCAATGGCTTTGTCATTTCGTCTACCAACCAAAAAAAAAAAATCAACTAGTGCTTAGGTACGACTTTTAAGCATTGGTTTAAACAATAGAAGTGGACTTATGACATGGTTAAATTTTATGCAAGTGTTATTACGTTGCTGGATGTTTTAAGCCATAGATCAAAAACTTAAAATTTTGGTTAAAGTAGAAGACACTCCTATTATTTATCTAAATGTTATTGAGTTTAGTTTATAAGGATTAAATTCACAAATGTGGCAAATCAGTGTTATAACTCAACTAAAAAAATGTATTAGCATTTAGTAGTTACTTTTTAACAAAATCAAACTTAGTGCATTTCGAACATAATTGATACTACAATTTTCATTCAAAACTAATAAATTACGACAAATATCAATGATAGCTCCAAATTCAGTCTTATTCTTTTGCCTTGAGTGAATTGCTTTCAAATCACTAGCTCCAAACATTTAATAGTTATTTTATTTTTTTCTAAACTATTTTCCGTTCGATAAAATAAGCCTCCAAGATGAGTTTGTGCACATTACGTATAGTGCAAGTTCTTAGAAATTGTTAGAATATAATGACAAAAATGATTAAATGAACCTGCTTAATTAACCTCATTGGACAAAAGAAGTAGCAATAACCTTCAAAAACCAACCAAATAGGAATGTGAATTTTGTCAAAGTTTAAAGCTGCTAGCTAAGCTGACTTTTAACTTATTGTCTTATATCAAAGATATCAAAGATGGTAGCAAAACAGTCACTATCTTAATGTATAACTAATTATTAATAGTTAATTTAATATAATAATATAATGCGTAGCGTGAGAGCAATGTGCAAACTTCAAATGATCAAAAGTCCATGGGGCCATATTGTGCATCCTTGTGTGACTTGCACGTTTTTGTGATAGCTCTTGTGAAGCAAGACCACATGCATAATTGAAGGAGATTTTAAGTGCTTTTATATAACTCCAATTATGATGGACCATGGACGGCTGAAATTAGGTTTCAATGTACTCAAAATTGAGTTGTTTTTTTTTTTTAAAGAAAAAAGGTTTTGATGTTGAGATGAATCATGGGTAGAGTACTAATATAGAATCGTGTAAAAGTTTATTATTAGGGTGTACATTTTTATTTGAGAATTTTTAAAATATATTTTTGCAGGTTGTAATCGTTATATATATTTTTTTATAGGTAAAGATTGAATTATAAGGAGTACAAAGGATACTCAACCCTCACAATTCTGAACCAATCACTTTAGATAAATTGTAATCTTATATATAATTTAATTACGACATTCATTTGACACAATGCATTTGTCTTAATTATTTACATTTGATGGAGGAGTTCTTGTGACATGGAATTCTTGGAGAGAGAATTGGAGAGAAAAAATTGGAGAGATCCAAATCCTTGCGGGACTCTGCTTGAGATTAAGGAGAAGTGAGAGAAAAACATAATATGTTTAGGGTTCACCATATGAGGAAATCCCCATGATTTAATAAACTCTTCTCAAGGATTTATCCGCAGTTATGCGCAAATCCTCCAGGATTTAACAGACATTTTTCAATGAGATAACAAAACTAACAAGAATTAATTTATAATAGATTGATGTTAACACTAAAAGCCACAATATGCGAGGGAAAGAAACAATGAAACTTTAAATCTAATTTTTTGGTATCAGTGAATTTTGGTTCTGCATAATTCTTCTACGTTCTATATCTTTCATTGTTCTACTAATATGCATATATATATATATATATATATATATATATATATATATATATATATATATATATATAAGTGACTATTGGAAGTGAACGTTATGACCTTTGAATTGTGCGATGATTAGTTGTTACATATCATAAGGAATTAAAAATAAAACATTTTTAATTCCTTATGATATGTAACAACTAATCATCGCACAATTCAAGGGTCATCGTTCACTTTCAATAGTCACTTTTATATATATATATATATATGCATATCAGTAGAACAATGAAAGATAGAACGTAGAAGAATTATGCAGAACCAAAATTCACTGATTCTGAAAAATTAGATTTGTAGTTTCATTGTTTCTTTCCCTCGCATATTGTGACTCTGAGTGGGGTCATGCTAAACAGTGTCCCCGGGGCACTTGTTAAGCATACTATAAAAGGAAATAAAAAATAAAATTTGTGTTGAAAAAATAACTTTTCACAATTTCGAGGTGTTGACTGCACAACTTTCGATATGAAATTTCCTTATTCAGTTAAGACATTGAAATATTGAGTTTATGAATCATCTTACTTATAAAATGTTCAACATTCATTTTTTCAAATAATATAAAACTTCAAATTGGTCCACGTGGATTTGGATATAAATTACTCACTTTACACAATATATCATTCCTTCATCCAAAGTCTCACATTTCATTTACTTTATGGTTAGTTTCATAGTCAAATAGTAATAGAATGTTCTTATGAGTTGGGTTTACTGGAAAACCATCATTCAACTTTTCTTTCTTCTCTTTCAAATTTCATAAGTCCTCCATGAATTTTGAATTTACATTGCTATAAGGAAAAATTCATCCTCTCACCAAACAAAGAAACATTCAACCAACTTCATGTAGTCATAAATTTAAAAAATAATATTAAAACTAACCTCTTTTGAAATAAATGATACCTAAACTTCCTCTCTCGATCAAAATGTTTGCTCTGATATCAGTGTTAGACTACGAGGAGAAATTTCACTGTAAATTTCATCAATATATTGAGTTAACTAAGAACAGCCATACAAATGACTTTTTACGTATAAGTTTCAACATTCACCTTTTCAAACAATGTCGACATTCACCTTTTCAAACAATGTCGACGAGTACACATTCGAAACATGCACAGTCCTCCTATCAAGATCAAATTCAATAGAGTTGGGAGCTGAGTAGGCTTGGAGTGAGCCAAGACAAACTGAGTCGGTAATGCACGTGGAAAGAACGTGACACATTAGAGTATGACCGTGGAAAGAAGAAGAACACGGAAGAAGATTCTTCATGAAAGTGTGGACTTACTATAGCCGTCAGTGAAGACCACGTGTCCCACTAAACTCAATGACAACGCACAACAAGTGAATCTATCATTAAAAAACACACAACAAGGTTTGGTTGGTGTAGTTTTTAAGTTTGGTTTGAAGAACAAATAACTCCAAATAACTAAGTGGTCCTTAATATCTAACAAAGGAAACACCCTCTCTTCAACTTTGAGATTTGTCTTCCAAGTGTTATGGACATAGATACACACACCTTCTAGATGAGGATGAGATTGATTTTGAAAATATGACTCGATTAGTGCCATTTCTAGTTTCCCATTATTACCCTTTTTTATATTTTCCGCTTACATATCTAAGTGTGTGTTTGGTTTTAATTCTAGAGGGTTAAAAGTGATTCTAGAAGTTGTAGAAGTGATTTTAACATATTTGGATGATTTAAAGGAGAATTGATTTTGCTTGTAGAATTGGTTCTACTTGAAGCTACAATTTGTAGCTTTTGACTTTTACAATTGATTTTAGCCTTAAATTTATTGTTAAATCCACTTTTACATAAATATATCTAAACGTAAATCACTTTACATTCAACTCACTTTTATCCAAAATCAATTCTACATAATCAATTCACTCAAAATCAATTCTCGTCACCGCAAAACTAAACAGACACTAAGGCCAAAAGTTTAATTTGAAAAATACTACTCCTCTAGTGTTTAATTTGATCTATCGTATTTTATTTTGTATCTTTGATAACGATAAATACACTAATTGTATATTTAAGAGTTCAACCTAGTGCCAAAAGGAATTATAACCGAAAAAAAAACTAGTCCTAAAAGGATATATCATACGTAAATTCTAATATGGACCACTTCATCAAGTGGTTCATGGTGGACCAGTCACGAATATCACTATAACGAATAATTTTTTACAAAATTCACATTTTGGATTGAAAGTTTATATCATATAGATCATCCATAGAAAAATTTAGAAAAATTGAAAATCATTTGATATGTTATTGAGACACATCAAAATTAACGGTTGTTAAATAACATAAATCTTTATGGGTCTCAATAACGTATCAAATGATTTTCAAAAAAATTTAAAAAATTTATGGATGATCTATACGATATAAACTTTCAATTCAACAGTGAATTTTATAAAATTCATGTTCGGTAGATCATTTGTCCATAGTGGACCACTTGTGAAGGTGGTCCACCGTAGCATTAGCCATAGATCATAATTTGGTAGGTTTTGAGTTCCAGTCCAATTAGTGTCTTTAGTCTACCGTAAATGTAAATACTTTACTAAATACTCTTAAAACTCAAAAAAAAATTCTCTTGGACTAGGTACCAACCTCTTGCTCCAAGTTTAAAATAAATAAAGATCATAACAATTGCATTTTCACCCAAAAATAATTAATTGCATCTAATAATTTGTGTAAAACCTGCAAAAATATAACAATTGTTGTACTTATAAAAAAACAATTGTCTTAATTAACCAAATAATTAGACTTAAGTGTTAATAAATCTTTATTTAAAATTAACTACTTAAAAAAATTTGAGTATAATTTTTAATAAAAATAATTCTTAGTTAAACCTATATTTACCTCACAATCAAATTCTAGAATATCAGACCATCCTTACCTAAAGAACAAGAGAGTTAGTAAAATAAAAATTGTTAGTAGTTTAATTTTGTCAAACAAAAAAAACAATTGTTATTGTTAGTATGGAGCTAGGGAACTTTGATCTAGAAGATAAGAGTATTAAAGTAGCACTTGATTGAATTTGAACATCAATTACGTAATGCACTATTCATCAGATATTGCCTCCCACTCGCATTGATTATTGATGAGATCACTTCAACCTTCTTGCCATTTTTTATTTGCTGTATATGGATTTTGTTACAAAAAAAAAAAAACAGTCAGGAAAGAAAAAATAAATAAAAAATTGCCCCCTTTCTTTTAGAAGTTTTTTTAATTGCCCTACTTTATGCTCGCTTGTTTGTCAAGTCTATCAAGTGGAATATGGATACTTATTATTATTTTACTTTTTTATCAAATAGTTTAATGTTATAAATTATACTCGTAAAGTGGATAAGTGTAATATCCAAAGTTTAAACTGTAGACTCTGTATATATAATGTAATATTGTTGTCAACTGAGCTAAATTCACGGGACTATTTCATTTATTATTTTATGTCATCCCTCTCTTGCATTATCTTTCATTGTTGGATCAATTTAACTTTTAAAGAGGAGAATATAAAATAATACAAAAATGTTCCATAAGTCCTAGCTCAACTAGCAAAAATGTCGAAATTGTTAAGTCGGACGTCATGATCCGGGTTCGAACCCGAAATCTCATAATTATATATAAGTTTAATTTCAGTGAATTAACACTTCATCTAAGACAATCAAAAATACAAAAATAAAGAAGAGCTGAGTAAGCATAGTACAAAAGATTTGAAGTAAAGCCGCTAAATATTTCCACAAAATGACACACTTTGTTTATCTCTTAAAATTATTTTTTATATATTTTGTTTGACCATTGGATTAGTTGTGAATACAACAATCAAATTTAATTATGTGGTTTATTCTCATTAATTGTTGGATAATTATTTAAAATTATCAAAGATAGTACATGCCTTACCAATAAATAAATAAAAATTTTATAAAAAGTAAAATATAATTTTAATTAAAAAAAATAACGATGTGTATAATTTATTCACTCACCATATGTAAAGAAGAGGCAGAGAAATCACTTACTGCAACACCCTCAATATAGATTAATAGAAATAAAAAGTACAAAAAGAGGGGGACACAACCAAAACGCTCAAAGGAAAAAGAAAAGATAAAAACAGAAAAACTAGAAAAACACAAAAGGAACAACATACAACTAGATGACTAAAGGTTGGAGCCACCAACTTTGAACCTTTTACTAGCCTCGACTTGTTTCAGCTTGAACTTGTTCTTCCCCTTTTTTGGAACCACCAACTGGAATTGTTGATTCGTGTTTCCAACCGAATCGACCATCTCTTTAGTTTGAGTCATGTTTGCCCAAGAATTCTTCAGAAAATTCATAGTTTGTTGGGCTGCAATGAGAGCACTTAGAAGCCTTAAAACTTGCATGTCATGAATAACATTTGCATTAAAGTTTGACAAATTAGTATCTAGCACCACTATGCACCTATCCTGATTTTCCAAAGGAATTGAGTCAGCTACCACTTCTTACCACTTCCTCTTCCTCGTGCGGCTCTTCACATAAAACTTCATTCGCAAGGTACATGACATCTCCAACAATAGGGAAAGTCAGGCCACTCAATGATGTGGTATCTTGGATATATTTTGCATTGAAAACAAATTTTGTATGTATTAAAAATATTTATTACATAAATTTCAAGATAAATTTTTTATTTGTTATTTCTTTAACGGGTGCTTCAGAGATACTAATTAACATTTTCTTTTTAAATTTTATTGCTAAAATCATTAGCATATTGTTTAATGTATTTTAAATAATTAGCATGGTTTTGTAAAGAAACTGTCTAATTCAAAAATTGTAACTCAACTAATAAATGTCGATATTGTTATATCGAATTGCTTCACACAAATCCAAATCCGAGAATAGGCATGTCGATAGGGTGGAGATAAATTTTTCCATCACTAAATTCAAATCCATAAAGTTCGGGTATCCTTTTGTTCCTGTTTTTAATAGATGGAAAGTAGAACCTCAAACACATACTTGACGAAATTCAAGTATTCCAGATAGGTTTGGATATCCTATCTCGCCCACCATCACATGAACTTGGGTTGCATTTTTTTGAATAATTAAAATAAGAAATTAAAAGGCCATAACTATTTTATTTCAAAAACTTAAAAAAATTAAAGAAAAAATAGATAAAACAAATTGTTTAACACTTTTTCCCTTACGGATGGTAGATTCGAGAATCTATATATGTCTCGAAGGTTGGAAACATAATCTCTTAAATAGGTATGGCAACGGGGCGGGGGCGGATTTTGCCCTCCCCAAACCCAAACCCATAAAGTTCGGGTTTCCCCAAACCCATCCCAATTTCATGCGGGGATAAAAAGTATAACCCCAAACCCCTACCCAACGGGGTTCGGGTATCCCCGTTATGCTTCTTTTCACATGAATTATGATTGTATTTTCGTATTTTTTTATTAAAAAAAAAAGGTTAAAAGTCCAAAATTATTTTGTTTTAACAATATTTTTTTAAATAAATAAAAGAAATAGAGAAAATCATTTGTTTATTGCTCAAATTAAAAATTAAAAATAAACATATGAATATAATTTAAGAGATTGTTTAAGAGTTTCTAATTTCAAAGAGGTAAAATCTAACTTTAACATAAGCGGGGCGGGTTCGGGGTGGGTATCAATGTCCCTGTTACCCGCCCCAAACCCATCTTTTGAAATCGGGGAAAACCCATACCCAAACCCAGTCAACTCGGGTTTTCCCCGTCAAAGCGGGTAGGGTTTGGGAGGGTACCCGCGGGTATGGGTTTTATTGCCATGCCTATTCTTAGGGTCCGTTTGGCCTAGCTTTTTTAACTCTGAAATCTAAAAGTGAAAATAAGAGCTTCCAAAAAAAGAGCAAAAGTTGTTTGGTAAAATATATTTTTTTAAAAAAGATTTGTACAAAAAAATTAAAAAAAGATAATAACAACTAATAATATTTAAATGAAAAAATAATAAAAAGAGTTTTCAGCAGGATTCGAAGCGGGATCATTGCACAAAAAACTCGAATTTTTTTTCAAAAGTAGGTTTCAATCTCTTTTCCCAAAAGCTCATTTAATCCAATTTTGCACATAAACAAAAATCTGCTTTTTACGGTTAAGAACTTTATTAAAAATGTGTTTGACCCAACTTTTGATTAAAAAGAGAATTTAAAGCTAAAAAAAGCCGGGTCAAACGGAGCCTTAAAATGTAAATCATTTAATAAGTTTGATAGATATATTTTAAAAGATATTATGATGCTATGATACTTGCAGCCATTGTTAATTTTTTTTTTGGTATGCCAGCCATTGTTAATTTTAACATTACGAAAAGCAATATCATATGTTGAAAAATAATCCCAACATAATCATTTTTATAACCGAAGAATAGTTAAAAAGATACTCTCTTCAATCTATATTATAAGGAATAATTTGGAAGAAAAAAATTGGTCTTTTATATAAGAAATTTTGACTAATTTTCAAATGTTTTAAATGTGTAATTTCACTTGTACCCTTATTTATTATGAGTGAGAATATTAAAAATAAGTAAGTTAGTTGAATTAAGAAAATTAAATAACGATATACATGAAATAGATTTAAAATTAGAAGAATATCAAATGAAAATAACTATGTAGAATGTGCTTCATTGGTATGTGTAATTTTTTGAAATTATTCCTTATAATATGGATCGGAGGGAGTATTTTTTTGGTATTCACCACCAGTTTAATCTAGTTCGGGCATCAAGTGGTTCCAGCCCCCTCCCGATCGAAGTTGCGGGGAATCGAACCGCGGTCCTCCCTACCAAATTCAGCGCCAATCACCACTGAACCAACTAATGATTGGTATCGGAGGGAGTATGATGTAATCTATTACTACAAAATTAAATAAATCAATTCATTACATAGAAAAACTAAAATACCAATTTGTAACATTAAGGCATCCAAGGATGCATTTGTCATGTAATTTACTATATTTTATAAAATGTTACTGTATCATTAAAATATGTCCTGTAATTTACTAAATTTTATAAAATATTATTATTAAAAAATATTTTGTTCTTGACAAAAAACAATTTTATTATATAAGAAAAAAACAATTTGTTACGCTATTTGTGGCTTTAATATCAGCAGTGACAGCGTCCAGATTCAATGGAGCTGCCTCGCTGAATAAACGGAGAACAAAATAAATATCTACAACGTTAAATTAATTAATCATTAACAGTAAAGTAACCAAATCTTTCATAATAAACAACAACTTTAAACAAAAAAACTGTACTTAATCTTATCCTAAATTAATTTCTCTCGTATCATCCCAACTTGTGCTGCGGGTATATCTGTTATTCCACCATAAAATCTCAAGGTTAAACCTGTCATTTCACCTTCACCCTTCTCCTTCAACAATCCCAAACCAATCACATAAAACATAAACACAAACAAACAACACAAAAACATCATCATAGAATTTCAATTTCAATTTCTCATACAAATCTCTCTCTCTCTCTCTTTTGCGTGCTTCCAATCTTAAACCGTGTTTGACTCTCTTTCCTTCAAAAATTACAGGGTCCTTTTTGTAAATTCTTCTCTTTTTAGGGTTCTTTTTCAATTTCATCTCATCAATACTAATCTGAATCTGTATATATAAATATTCAATTCAATTAGTTAGAACAAAAAAAAAAAATTTTCAATTCTTCAAACTTTCAACAATTTCATTTTCCTAATATTTTTTTCTCTGTACAAAATACTTTTCCTCTATTTCATAATTTCAATCATCATAACTGTAGCTGAATCACTTTAAAAAAAAATCTAATTATTCTTTCTTTTTTCTTCTTAGATTTATTATTTATAAAAAGTGAAGAAGAAAAAAAAAATTGAAAAACCATTCTATTTTGGTGATTGAGTTTGAAATTGAAAACCCTAATTCCCAAATTGAAGAACAAGGTTTTGGTTAATGGCGGTTTCAACTATAGCTTTATACGCGAGTCCACCGAGTAGTGTATGTTCACCACCGTATCAGATTAATTCTCACGCTTCTTATGATTTCGAATTTGGATCTAGATCTTCTTCTCCGGCGTCGACGGCGACGGCGTCGACATCGGCGAAACCGGTGATAGGAGGATTATCGTGTTTGTTTTCATCACCGACGGTTGTGAAGCATGTTCCGTTAAGTTCGAGTTTTTCCGGTGGAGGTGAAGAAGATGAATTGAAGGAACTGAGTAGTTCATTTTCATATTCTTATTCTCCAAGCAAGTTTGGATCTTGGAAGAGGGATCATCAAATTCAGAGCCCTGTTTCTGTTTTTCAGTGTCCTGTTTCGTGTAGTAGTAGTAGTATCGGTACATCTCGGTCGACGGGGAAGAGTAATACTGGTGGATTGTATGATGGGTTTGTGAGAAGTGCTTTGGGTTCTTCTTGTTTGGATTATGATTCTACCAGTGTTAAATTACGCGGTGGAGGTGTTGATGAATTGACTTTCAATTTGGATGATACTTTTGAAGAAGGTTGCTTTGGATTTGAAATTGAGCCTTATGCTAAGAAGTTGTTGATGAGTGCCCAGTTAAGACATAAGATCTTTTGTGATGAGTTTGTAATTAAGGCCTTTTGTGAAGCTGAGAAAGCACATAGAGGACAGGTGAATTGAGCTTGATGTTTATGTGATGTTTGTGTGTGTGATTTTTGGTTTTGATTTTTTGTATGTTTGTGAATGATTTTGATGAATTGTTTGTTTGTAGATCCGAGCTAGTGGGGATCCATATTTGCAGCATTGTTTGGAAACAGCTGTGTTGTTGGCTTTGATCGGTGCGAATTCGACTGTAGTTGCTGCGGGGCTTTTGCATGATACACTTGATGATGCTTTTCTTACTTATGATTATATATTTGGGATGTTTGGAGCTGGAGTTGCTGATTTAGTTGAAGGGGTGAGGAATTTGTTTGATATTTAATGTTAATCAATAATTCGGTGTGATTTAATTTAAGATTAAGATGATGGAATTTGATGCTTTTGATTTGCATAATTTTAGTTGACATTTGGATCAGACTTTTCCATTGAATTTATAACTGAATTTTATGCTTTAGATCTGGTGTCAATTACTTGATTGCATCCACTTGATTATGGATGTACATCTCATCAGCTTTCACATCATTGAGTGGTTTCTGGAATTTTTGTTGTCTTATCTCTATACTATAGGATCAGTTAGATTCTGCATTTTTATTTTTGATAGGATCAATAGTATTATATCGATTAATTTGTACTTGCTTTGGTTTGGCATTTTTATAGGATCTATAGTATATTACCAATTGATGTCTTAACTTACTGTTTTTGAACTTTATACCGTTTGTTACTTCAAGAATCTAACTGAATTTTATGGCATTTTAGGTTTCTAAGCTGAGTCACTTAAGCAAGCTGGCTCGAGACAATAATACAGCTAGCAAGTCTGTTGAAGCTGACAGGCTGCATACAATGTTTCTTGCCATGGCAGATGCAAGAGCTGTTCTCATTAAATTAGCAGATCGATTACATAATATGATGACACTAGATGCATTGCCGATTGCCAAGCAGCAGAGGTTTGCAAAGGAGACTCTGGAGATTTTTGCACCTTTGTCCAATCGCTTAGGTATATCTAATTGGAAGGAACAATTAGAAAACTTATGTTTTAAGCATCTCAACCCAGTGCAGCACAAGGAGCTTTCGTCAAAGCTTGTGGAATCGTATGATGATGCAATGATTGCTTCTGCAATTGAGAGATTAGAGCAAGCACTCAAAGATGAAGGCATTTCGTATCATGTCATTTCTGGGAGGCACAAGAGCTTGTATAGCGTTTATATCAAAATGTTAAAGTATGTTTCACCTTTACCTCTTCTATTTGGCTGTTCACTTTATAAATTGCATGTCTATATTTATGTGAATGAAACTATTAATCAAATGTAAAAGTTTAGCATCATCTTCACCTGACATGGTGCACTGTATTATTTGTACACATCTGATTCTCATTTATTCATTTGTCTATGTATTTGCAGGAAAAAGCTATCCATCGATGATATCCATGATATTTATGGGCTGCGTTTGATTGTTGAGAAGGAAGAAGACTGTTACAAAGCCTTAAATGTTGTTCACCAGTTATGGTCCGAGGTGCCTGGAAAACTGAAAGATTACATAAATTTCCCCAAGTTCAATGGGTATGTTGTAGCTCAATAATGGTAGTGTACACTTGCAAGTGATCGTCTCTATACAGTCTGATTTAAATTTTGTAATTTGCAGGTATCAATCTCTGCATACTGTGGTGATGGGTGAAGGCAAAGTTCCTCTTGAAGTACAAGTTCGAACAAAAGATATGCATTTGCAAGCAGAATTTGGATTTGCCGCTCATTGGAGGTACAAGGAAGATCACTGTCAGCATTCTTCATATGTGCTTCAGATGGTTGAGTGGGCTCGCTGGGTTGTAACCTGGCAGTGTGAAGCAATGAGTAAAGATTCTACTTCAGTTGGATATGTCGATTCAATCAAGCCACCTTGCAAGTTCCCTTCGCATGCTGATAACTGTCCATATTCTTACAAGCCTGATTGCGGGCAGGACGGGCCTGTGTTTGTTATTATGATTGAGAATGATAAGGTATGTGCTAGAAATTTGTTTAATATTTGGGTCTTGTTTGGTCTATGAAAATGTTTTCTGTTTTCATTTCATTATTTGTTTTTAATTTTAAACCTGTCCTTTGCTTTCACTCTGTTTCTTGTTATACAAACAATGGTTAAATGTTGATTGTGTTAAAAATGTGGAAAAGGAAACATGCATTGTCGCTTCATGCAACCAAAGTTTAGAATCGTACGATGCCTTTGAACGTCTATATTAACCATCGTTGTGTTTGACTGGATGTGCAGATGTCTGTTCAAGAATTTTGTGCAAACTCAACAGTACTAGATTTGTTGGAGAGAGTCGGGCGAGCAAGCTGTAGGTTGACAACATATAGGTTCCCTTTGAAGGAAGAATTAAGGCCAAGGCTGAATCACAAGCCTGTAAGTGATCCAAATTGCAAGTTGAAGATGGGAGATGTGATCGAGCTTACACCTACCATTCCTGATAAGTATCTGACAGAATATAGGGAAGAAATTCAGCGAATGTATGATCGCGGGCTAACTGTATCAAGCATGGGAACTACTGCTGCTGCAAGCAGCATGGTTGGCACTAGTTGACCCTTGCTTGCCATTCACAACTACTCCAAGTTCCAACATTTCATTTAGTCACAGTTATGTATATAGATAAATCTGTACAGAAAAAAAGTATGTTACTGTTATGAACTTGCTAACTTGATTCAATTATGCTGTGAATGATTGATTTATGTAGTTGGGCCAATGGTTTAAGTTCTATTTTGTAAATATTTCCTTTATCAAATAGGTTTTTATCATTATAGTGTGATGCCCTCAAAAGGGACTTATTTATATTGCAGCAATATTTATGAAATTTGTTAACCACAGCTCCTAGTCTTACTGAATTCAAATCCAGGTATATAATCAAGATCATCTATTCAAGTCAAACTAGTTATTAGTTGAATTGTATTGCAAATTTATGAACTCTTGATGGCAAATTTTAGAAGAGACATATCATTACTGCAATATTAGATTACTAGTATATAATATTTTTCATTTTTAGTATATGCTTTGTGGTTATTCTTTGCGTACAATGCAATGCAAGACAAGTTCCAAACGTACATATAATACAGTCCCATTAATTTTAAAAACTTGGATTGCATCCATTTAGATTTGACCAATTACAAATGCATATTATTTTTGTTTTTACGGAAGATGCATGGATCTTAAAAAAATAGGAACTAGGTGCAAAAGTTTTTTTTTTTTTTGAAGCAGGTGCAGAAGTTATTATTCTAATTTTTTAATATTTTTTTTTAAAACAGTGAAAGGGAAAAATAAATCTAATAAGGAGATACAAGACATAATTTTAAACTTTTTGTTAAAATCAATAGATTTTGGGACATATTTTGTGTCTTTAAAGATAGTACAAATGACTTAAAATACCAAAATACTTATTTATATTTTACTCAACAATTAGACACTCCCTCCTACCTAAATTTAAACTGGATTCTCTTCAAGAATTCAAGCATTTGGTGTAATAAAATAATCAAAACCTTTTGATGAAAATCAGACACTTCACATATCATTTTAATAAATTTAAATAGGAGTTCATGTCAAGTTTTCTAATTTTCTTCAACTATTTTGATTTGCTTATTCCAGTAAATGCATAAGTAAACATCTTCTCACCAAGAACATGTACTTAATACAAAATACAGTTTCAATTAAGATCGTATCAAATATATGATCACAATTCTTTGCAATATCGAATATCTTACGCGGCCACTGTCGAGATTGTGATTTAAAACTTTGGTCATATCGATATCTCTATCTCCACAAGAACTCTTGAACTGAGGTTTGCCAATAAAGAACAAGCATGAGCATCACCAAAACCGCAGCCAATCCCCAAGAAGAGCTTCCAATTCTAAGCACCAAAGAAGGATCATGAGAAGGTAGCAAAGAAGCTCTAGTAGATGATGATGAAACACAAGAGGAGCTTGATGAAGATGTTTTTCTTATAGCGATTATAAGTCCAAAAAGAATCATAGGAAGAACAAAACCAGAACTAGTCCATTTTGACTCATAATATTTCCTATCACTCTTTGAATTCACATATAAAGGAGATAACACTATAGCTGAAACTAAAGCCAAAACCATAGCCAATGATCTTTGTGAAGAACCATAGTTGTTTGAGGAAGCATAGGTTGTATTTGTATCCATCTTATTGTTTGTTTTTACTTGCATATGAAGAAACTACAAAAATTTATTTGATTATGAAAATTTTAACTTGAGGCAATAATTTATAGTGTGTGGAAAAGTTGAGGGTAATGGGTGATGGGCTAAGGAATCTAGATGGCATTGACAATGGATGACAGAAGTGTGATAGACAAACAGCCGGCCAAAAAGTGAAGAGGATTAAAGAAGGGTTAGAATTGAGATAAAGGTGAAAAAGTGTGTAGAAAGGAGATTCAGTGGAATGGAAGTAAGGTATATTTTCTTGCTTTTTTGGTGTGTTCATACTTAGGAGCTCTAGGTGTAAATAATGTAATCAGTGTTTTTGTGTTTGGATATAGCTGTAATCAAAATTACCAGCATTGTAAATAGGAATGGTTTTCACTTTTCATCATCAAGATCACTCACTAATCACTATACATAATGTGGAGCTCTAGGTGATGGACAAAAATGTCCATGGTTTTAACTTTTTTGAGAATTGAGATATTTAAGGTATTAGAATTGAATGCTTAACTCAACCTTACAAAATAGACTTGTAATATGAGGATTGTCTCTATTTTATAAACACATATTCAGGCCATATCGCAGGCAATGTGAGACTTGTTAACAAAAAGACAAAATTTTCTATGTTGATATCACTTTTTTTTCGAAATAGCTAAAAAACGTTCCTGAATTTGTGAAAATTGTATTTAATCAGCTCCTCTGTCAACTTGGACTGTTAACTGCTCACACGTCCTTTCATATCAGCAACCACGTTTTTAGAGACCAATTTGATTGATTAAAAACTATGTTTAGATTGATGAAATGAGATGGAATTGAATGGAAATGGATGGAATAGAGTAATGTTCTATTGTTTGGATTTCAAAAATAATGATGGAATGAATTTCATCTCCCATAACACCACTTATCTTCAATTTTGCTCCCCTCCAATTTGGGATGTAAGGGATGAAATGCAAAATTTGTTCCTCTCAATTATAACTTATCCAAACAATAGAATGAAAGATTCATTTCATTTCACTCAACTCTATTCTGTTCAACTTCATACCATTATATTCCATCAATCTAAACAAAACTTAAGTAAGAATCATCCTTTAACTCAGAAAAGCGAATCGACATATCTAACAAGTTGATTAATTCTTGGAACCCAACTTGATCATCATTTGGTCTCAACTTCGTTAACTACTTGAGCTTTTTCAACTCTATAATAAGGTTCAACCCCCCATGCTCTATTTCCACATGATAAAGTTTTAAGTGTCACAAAATAAATTCTAAGTCATACGAATGCAACAACGCTTGGAACAATTTGAGCTAATGATTATGACACTTGTTGTTTTTATTTTATGACTTTTAGTTTGAATTTGTAATGACTATATTATAACATTTGTTGTTTTTATTTTGTAATGATATAACTCTAAGCGCTAATTTGATGTCAACTTTGTAAAAATAGTGTAAAAACACAGTGACGGATTTAATTATAACTGTAATAAATCATGGATCAATTTGATATTAAGTGTAAAAATTCAATGACTGATTTAATATAACCATTTCATGGAAATAGTGAAATTTGAACTCTTGTGAATGGTGAAATTTTTTGACTTCCGAATTTTAAAATCAATCAGATTAGTCCATGGAAACATGGCTGGTGATGTGGAATGATGTGTAAACGGTTAACGTCTACACCAACAACATTAACCGTTCAAGTTGAAGGAAAGAATGATTTCATGTAATTTTTTCACGAATAAAAACATTAGTTTGATTTCTGATATAAACATTTCTTGACTACATTTTACTTATTTCGTGGTCAAACTCTGAATTAACAGACACTTTTTCTTGAGAGCAGAGGGTTCAAACAAGAAAAAGAAAACATTTTAACTATTTTAGTATTTAATGATACACAATATTTAATGTTTAGAAAGTTGAATGCACAAGTTCAAATATAAAATTTATCATATTTGTCTTCTTAACACGTGTCTTATTTTTTTTATTTTTTTTTTATATTATACAATAGAGGGCTATACACCCAAAAAGAAGAAAAACTAAACAACAATCAATCTAGGGGTAGAGTTCCCGGGTTAAGATCCTCTCCATTTATAAAAATAAATGGAAGATACAATTTGGAGAGAGATAGACACAAAAAATAGGTGGTGGGTTATATCATTAAGTGAGTCCCACCATTATTAATTATTTTTTACTTTTTATGTGTTTATCTCTCTCCTAAATGGATGGAAATTGAGAGGAAAATAAATGGAGATGATCTTGACTCAGAGTTTCCCATTTCATCATATATCATAATATCCTTAATCTCCCCCATATACACTTCATAGAAAATCACTTCATGCTCCATACCACATCTAATATTTGCTAGAGCATCCGCACACTTGTTACCTTCTCTCTGCTCATCAAAAACCGTAACATTCCAATCCATCACCAAGTATCTACTAATCTTCTTTACTATAGCATATCTTCTTTACACGTGTCCTTATTCTACTTTAAAAAATTCAAGGACGAATTTAATTGACGGGTGAAAATTTAGAGTTGCCAAAAAAATATAAAAAAAATCACCAACATTGGTTGCCACATTCGTATTCTTGATCCCGCTCATTCGTGTAGTTCCATTACTCCATAATAATATCTCTTTGCCTCTCAACGTGAATTTGGAAGCTCCATCTCCATTATTTTGCTTCATCAATCTCGTTCTCATTTCACTTCTGTTCAATCTCGCCGCTCCATACCTCTCGATCGATCCTCCTCACTAACCGCCTTTGCCGGAGATTCTGCTACTGTCCAACGGTTATCTATTCATCCTCTTTCTCAATTACATTTTCCCCAATTTAGGTTATTCATCTTCAATAATACCTTACTGTAATAATGCTTAAATTTCACTTTCAAACAATTCGATTCATTTGCACCACAAAACTATTCATGTTATATATTGCTCTAATTTTTCATTTTTTTGAATGATTATATATTGCTCTAGTTATTTATTCATAAAATGAGTGATTATACTGATAGCATTGTTCTAATCTAATGTGCAAATTTTTAGTATGTCTTATGCTTGGTTTAACTTGTAAGGGAAGAATTTGATTTTGGACAAACCACCATTTTGGTCCTCGAAAATGTAACTCGTTGTCATGTTGATCCCTGAATATATCAAAATTGCAAATACATCTACAAATGTCGCTTTTACTAGTCATTTTTTGTTTCTCAAATTTGTTTTTAGGTAGTTACTTTAGTATGTAAGATTAGGAACAAAAGATATACTAGCGATGTATTTTGCAATTTCATTACATCTAGCCAGTGAGTGAGATTTCTGCTCATTGCAGTGACCTCTGGGGTTCTTCGCACCTGGATAGTACCAGGACCCTTGTGCCCCGGCCTTTGATCAAATAAATCCGCCTGACAAGGAATTTCACTACCTTAGGACAGTAAGAGTTACTGCCGCCGTTTGCCTGGGCTTCCATTCAAAGCTTATAACACTTCTCCTTCCGAAGGGACTAATATGATAGTGAATTACACTTTCATGAACCAAAATGGCTGTTTACCTTTACCGCAATTTGGAATTTATCATACACTTTAGTGGAAGTTGTTCTTTCTTTGCCTGGTTAGGTTTATGGGTTTATGAAACAATATTTTGAATCAAAGGTTTTTATATTGAGAGATTAACCTAGTCAGTAATGCTGTAGGTTCTGTTGAAATAGGTACACTTTTCTATCGTCATTTGTTCAATTTGCTCTTTCCACGCCAAAAATGCCCAGGGGTAGGAAAAAGATAACCGTTAAAGCAACTGAACCGGTACCTGAACCCAAGGAACCTCACTTCATGGACCACATAATCAAAGGTATTAAATTTCAGATTCTTTTCTCTTTTTGAATTTCTTTTCATGAAGTTGAATTGAAGAGAAATTGTGCCAGTCTGAACTGAATTTGAATTGTTTGTGCAGCGTTGGAGCAACAAATCGGTGCGATTAGGGCAGTTAAAGAGGTGAAAACCGAACACTTGTTGACAGATTTGCGGTATCTTCGCTCGTGTTTCAGAGAGGAACAGCTCCAGAAACCCGTGTTAGAGATTTTTGAAGAAACTCTTCCAAATCTGTCCATTGTGAATGATAAAGAGAGTAAAAAATTTGAAGTGCTATGGAAAGATAAAGAGTCTATGAATATGAACATGAACGGTGGTGATGTATATGCTTCATTGCTGCAAAAGTTGTCCATGGCTTACCCTCACTGCTCCTCTTCAATTCCTCCTTTTGCTGGTGCCTTTGAATATTCTTCCAATGCAGTAGGTGAACACCTCAAAATTCCTCTGAAGTACTATTTTTCTTATGCAGACTTTTCTAAATTAGACCGTCACATTTGGATTTATTGCAGCAAATCAATAAAAATAGACCGTCACACTTGTGTTTGTTGAGCTCGAAATGCTACTAACCTCAACTGTTCCATCTTGTGTTTGCATTATTTTTTTACTTAGTAAAAAGTGTGTTTTGAGTTTGATTTATTCGCCTCAAAATGTGAACAAGCTGATCTATGTCAAACAAATCTCATTCACTTACTGCAATTGCATTATTATTTTACCCTAAAACTTGGGATTGGGATTGGGACAGTGGTTTTACTTTTTATAAACGTGTTTTTATGTTTTTAGTTCTTAAAAAAATGTCTATCTAATTCTGATGAATATTAGTAAAAACACTACTCTATATGGATGTATTTTTAATATCTGACAAAAATTACTTCCATGTTTCCAATCTTGACAGGGAGAACAAGCTTTATTGGTGCTCATAATCTATATTTGAAGGACTTCGTATGTTCTCTTTCTCCACTTTGCTGCTACACATACAAGTCACATACCTTTGGATTACTTGCAAAAGGATGATAGAAGCATATTTATGTACTACATGACTGAACTATTACATATAAGATTATTATGTGTGATAGTAATATAAAATTACAGATCCCAACTTAGAAAGCTCAATTTATCATTAGTTAGCATTACTCATTGTAGAGTATGTTAAATTTTATGACAAAATAGGCTGTGAAACAAGAGGATACTGACATTTGTCTTTCTCGTCTGTTCTTTTTTGTAATATGATCTGAATTATCCATGGATTTAAAAGGAAACTTTTTGCTTCTTTTAGCGATTAAATGTGTATTGTATAGGTTTTGGAGGCGCCATCTGAAACACAAACTTTAGCAATGCAAGAAGGTCTTCAGACTCCCGGTGTACGTATCTCTCCTTCCTGCATATTTATTTAAGTGAACTCTGGTATTCGTCGTTGAGGGTAAAAGGATGTCCCAAATAGTCTTCAACTGAAAAGATAACAGCTGAATATGGCGGTGGGCCGGTGGCTCTATATGCATTTTGCAGGTGACTAGTCAGAGGTTGTCTGTTAGGATGACGCCCAAAACACTTAGGGTTCCCAAGCTTGGTGAGATGCTTCTCTCTGTCCATGGATCACCCCTAGGTGTTTACAAGGACAATAACATGGAAGCCATACATGGTATGATTAAAAAAATACTTGGGATGAAAATTGAAACTATTTCAATCTTTATCATGTTAATGAACAAGGGATAGTTTTTGTCTACCCTAATGCTTTATTTTTGACATGCTTTTCTGTTCTTCAACACCAGTTGAAACTTGAAACACCAGAAGTTTTCCTAGTTCTAATATGGTATCTATTCTGACATGCAGAGTCAGAGGAGGGTTGAATTCTGGTTAAAGCTCTTGCTGTTCAAGATCAAGTTTTCATGTATGCACACCAACCGTTAAAATTTCAATAGTCACTAGATGAGAATTGGGTCAAAATTTGTGAGTATTCATTTTTTTGTAATTTGTATGGCTAGTTTGGCTGACACATATGCTCAATGCCAAAATATGTTTGAAACTAGTCTAAGTCTATCTTAATGCCGTTATATTCTGTGTTGCATTTCCCTGGTTTCACACTGTTTGGAGCGCCAAGAAATAGAAAAGAGAAAAATAAAAGAAAATAGAAATAACCCTGCTGGTAAACGGTAATAGCCTCTTGTGAAGCAAGTTTGGCTTACAAGCATGAGTACGCTTGGGTTCAACTTTATTCAGCTTCGGCCAAATAGTGAAATTTTTTAGCTAAGTAAAGATTTTTTATCTAGCCTAGGTGGGAAGTATAGGATAGGTTTTCTTCATTTGCTTCAGCCATGTGAGCCAACATTAATTATGGATTATGAGTTATGACAGGTGCTTGTGTAGTTTTTATGCTTGTTTTGAGTCTGTTGGAAGAAAACTTGCCCTTAGCAGATATAGGTAATTTTTTGTTTTTTAAATACTTAGAATAAATCTCATGTAATTTTCATAAGAGATTCTTACATCAATTTCAAGCTTTTTCCTTTTCTTTTACTCATTATATTAATCATCGGTCTCATTTTTTCCATCTATATCTTGCACTATTTTCACATCCCATGTGGCTGAGAATCTGTCAATTTTTGTTTTAAAATTTATTCTGTTTGCTTATGTGGAATCATATGCTTAGCACTTTAGCAGAGACTAAATAAGCTTTGCAGAGATAATAATGTTGGAAGGGATATATGGTAAGATTAAATAGATAGAATTAGGAATCACAACTAAATGAGTTGGATATAGAATATCACTAATTAGCGTATTCCTTAAATAGCTCAGCATTAGGATCATGGATTGTAGATTCCAGTGCAAGTGATCACATCTGTTCATCCTTGAAATGTTTCAGTTCATATCAGTACATTACCCCTATACATGTTAGAATGCTAAATGGTCATGTGTCTGGCAAAATATGGTGGCACACTTCAATTCTCTCCTGGCTTGGTCATATCCAATGTGTTATTTGTTCCTGATTTTAATCTGAACTTGATATCTGTCCCCAAACTTTGCCTTGATAACAAATATATTGTCACATTTGATCATGATAAATGTTTGATACAGGAAAGAAAGACCTTGAAGAAGATTGGTTTGGTTGAGCTCCTTGAGGGACTGTATTACCTGACCATACAAGATGCACCAGTCACCATAGCCACATCTCAAGCTACTTCATCCACCTTCATTCTTAAGGAATCCCTTTGGCATTTTAGACTAGGACACTTATCCAATACTAGATTGTTAGATTTGCATAAGAATTTCCCCTTTTGTAAATGTTGATCATGATTCTGTCTGATATTTTTCATTATGCAGGACATAGAAAATTGAAATTTCTTCTCAGTTCAAATAAAGCTAGTAAATGCTATGAGTTGTTTCATTTTGATTTTTGGGGTCCAATTTCTATTTCTTCTGTTCATGGCTCTTGATGATTATAGTAGATTCACTTGGATCATTTTATGCAAATCAAAATCTGAAGTACCTAACCTTGTTCAAAATATTTTAATCATGATTAAAACACAACACCATTGTCAAGTCAAAACAGTGAAAAGTGACAATGGCCTAGAGTTGTTGATGCCTCAGTTCTATGCTTCCAAAGGCATAGAACATCAAACTAGTTGTGTAGAGACACCAAAAAAAAGGGCGTGTTGAAAGAAAGCACCAACACATTTTAAATGATGGAAGAGCCTTGCTATTTCAATCCAACCTTCCCAAATAATATTGGTCTTATGCAATTTTGCAAGCAACCTATATCATTAACAGAATTCCTAGTCCCCTTTTGCAAAACAAATCACCATATTTTCATAGATTTGGCTCACATCCTTTTTTGAACAAGGATTTGGCTCACATCCTTTTTTGAACAAGGATTTGGCTCACATCCTGATCGCCATGACCTTAATTTTTTTTGTTCCTTATGCTATGCTTCAACCATTTAGAATCATAGGACCAAACTTGATGTTAGAGCTAAAAAATCTATTTATCTAGGCATGTCACCTATCATGAACATATTCTACCTTATCACAACATTAATCCACCTTTCCATTGGACTTATCATTCCACTCACCTTATTCCTGCTAATTCTGTTAATCCTATCTCTGTCACTAATAATGAATCCAACATTGATCTTGACCCTATCTCACCCAACATTGATCAAGATCCCACTAAAACAACACCACTTCCAACCAAAAATGAACTTATCCTTGACCAATCAGACTCCGATGTTGACCTTGACTCTACTAACATTGACAATAACCTTGATGTTTGGTCCTAATCTCAGAAGATCAACTAGAACCAAACATAAACCTACTCACTTGTATGACCACATATGCAATATCTCAGTGGATCCAACTACATTTAATCCTTTAGGTATTCTCTACCCTATATCACATTATCATTCACGCGCTAACCTTTTAGTTTCACATAGAAAGTTTGCTTTATCTCTCAATGTTGACGAAGAACCTGTCAGCTATAAGCTAATACTCAAGACTATTGAATACAAGCAATGAATTCTGAGCTTCGAGCTTTATAACGGAACAAAACATGGATATTTGTAGATGCACCTCCAAACATCAAACCTATAGGAAGTAAATAGGTTTGTAAAGTGAAATACAAGGCAAATGATACTATTGAAAGGTTTAAAGCCAGACGGGTGGCTAAAGGCTATAATCAGGTTGAAGGGGCATCGATTGATATTTTTGAAACCTTTTCAGTTTTCACCTGTAGCTAATATTACTACAGTCAGAACCCTTCTTGCACGAACAAATCTTGGAATTTGCATTGGTTAGATGTAAATAATGTTTTTTTGCATGGTGACTTGCAAGAGGAAGTGTACATGACCATTCCACAAAGTGTGACCATTCCCAATCCAAACCAAAGTGTACAAATTACTTAAGTCACTCTATGGTTTGAAACAGGCTAGTAGAAAGGGGTATGAAAAATTAACAGGTGTTTTGATTGATCAAGGGTACAAGAAATATACATCAGATCACTCAAGAAATAAGTATATCACCACTTTCTTTGCATGACAGAGAAGAACTGAAAAGGGTGTGGGGCTACCAATTTTAATCTCTTTTACAATTCTCTGGTACACCAAACTCAAGAAATAATATGTTTCTTCCATCTGTCTCTCTCACACACAGACCAAACTCTCACATTCCAAACAAGTTGTGTAAGAGTCATTAGATTGATCAACTTCACATATGCTTATACACTAGATCACACTTTTTTTTTAATAAAACAATTTTTTTCTCTCTTACTCTTATTTTATTCCCAAACTCGTCAAATATATACATGCCATTGTCCTGTTTTCCTCAAAGTTGAAGCAAATCATAACCATAACCTCATCTAAATCATAAATCTGAATCATAACATCTAAATCATAAATCTTGTTAGATGAGTCATAAATCATAGCATGAAAGTGCAATGTAAGCGCAAAACTCATCTAAATCATAACCATAACCATAACCTCCCTGATAGGCGCAAAACTCTACCAAGAACACACACACACACTGATAGGCGAAATTTGAGCCTATGGAAACTGTGTATGACAGTTTCAACACAAAACTTGGTGAATGAATTTCTAAAATTGCATAAACTCTAATATGAAAGTGATGAGAGAATGAAGAAGATAAGGAAAAGGATTTTCACATTAATTGCACTTGTAAAATGAGGGTACATTGCACATATATAGCAGTTGCTTGTACACTAAGCAACAATTGTCATACTAACTAATCCTTCCCTAATTATTCTCAAAGACAAACTAACTCTTCTAACTTCCTTGTAACTAACTTGTAACAACTAACAAAAACACACTAACAACCTGTAACTTGTGTTACAAGGAAACAGACAATGACAACATTGAACTATTTACAACAAAAATTAAATTATATAATCTTTTGTTCGAACTTGTACTTCAAGAGGAACTTTGCCTTCACCAATCACCGCAGTGTGCAGAGACTGATACCTGTGAATTACAAAATCTAAATCAGAGGATATAGAGATGGTCACTTGCAAGTGTACACTACCATTATTGAGCTACAACATACCCATTGAATCTCTTGGGAAAACGTATGTAATCTTTCAGTTTTCCACGCACCTCGGACCATAACTGGTGAACAACGTTTATGGCTTTGTAACAGTCTTCTTCCTTCTCAACAATCAAGCGCAAACAATAAATGTCATCGATATCATCAATTGTTAGTTTTTTCCTGCAAATACGTAGACAAATGAATAATTGAGAATTTGAAGTGTACAAATAATACGGCGCACCATGTCGGGTGAAAATGATGCTAAACTTTTACATCAGTAGTTTTAAACTCAAACCAGTTTGTTTCATTAATAGTTTCATTCACATAAATATAGACATGCAATTTATATAGTAAGCGGAAAGCCAAACAGAAGAGGGAAAGGTAAAACATACACCAACATTTTTCTATAAATGCTATACAAGTTCATGTGCCTCCCATAAAGGACATGATACGAAATGCCTTCATCTTTGAGTGCTTGCTCTAATCTCTCAATTGCAGAAGCAATCATTGCATCATCATAAAATTCCACAAGCTTTAACGAAAGCTCCTTGTGCTGCACTGGGTTGAGATGCTTAAAACCTAAGTTTTCTAATTGTTCCTTCCAACCAGATACTCTTAAGCGATTGGCCAAAGGTGCAAAAATCTCCAAAGTCTCCTTTGCAAACCTCTGCTGCTTGGCAACCGGCAATGCATCTAGTGTCATCATATTATGTAATCGATCTGCCAATTTAATGAGAATAGCTCTTGCATCTGCCATGGCAAGGAACATTGAACGCAGGCGGTCAGCTTCAACAGACTTGCTAGCTGTATTATTGTTTCGAGCCAGCTTGCTTAAGTGACTCAGTTGAGAAACCTAAAATGCCATAAAAATCAATTAGATTCTTGAAGGAACAAACAATAAAAAGTTCAAAAAACATAACTTGAGACATTAATTGGTATTACTATTATACATTAATCTTAAAAAAATTGGTATTGTATATTCCTTTGGCTTTTCATCATACATTCCTATAAAAATGCCAACCCGAAGCAGTACAAATTACTATATAGATCCGATTAAAATGTCAACCACAAGCAGTACAAAAATTGAATAAAAATAAAAATGGAGTACTTAACCAATACACAACAGATTAAAGCATTAAATCTATCATAAGAAGCTAAGTGAACAGAGCTTATTGCAGAAGAAACCCATTGGATTTGAATTGTCATTACTTCTATACAATAATAACGATAAACATCAAGAAGGGTAAAACCGAAAACGGCTCAATAAACAATATAGCGACAAGACAACGGAAACTTCCAGAAACCACTCAATTATGGGAAAGCTGATATGAGATGTACATCCATAATCAGGTGGAAGAAATCAAGTAATGGACACCAGATCTAAAGCATAAAATTCAGTTATTAATTCAATTGAAAATTCTGATCCAAATGTGAAATAAAAACATGCAAATCAAAAGCGTCAAATTCCATCATCTTAATCTTAAATTAAATTACACCGAATTATTGATTAACATTAAATATCAAACAAATTCCTCACCCCTTCAACTAAATCAGCAACTCCAGCTCCAAACATCCCAAATATATAATCATAAGTAAGAAAAGCATCATCAAGTGTATCATGCAAAAGCCCTGCAGCAACTGCAGTCGAATTCGCACCGATGAAAGCCAACAACACAGCTGTTTCCAAACAATGCTGCAAATACGGATCCCCACTAGCTCGCATCTACAAACAAACAATTCATCAAAATCATTCACAAACATACAAAAAAATCACACACACATAAAAAACATCAAGAAGCTCAATTCACCTGTCCTCTATGTGCTTTCTCAGCTTCACAAAAGGCCTTAATTACAAACTCATCACAAAAGATCTTATGTCTTAACTGAGCACTCATCAACAATTCCTTAGCATAAGGCTCAAACTCAAATCCAAAGCAACCTTCCAAAAAAGTATCCTCCAAATCAAAAGTCAATTCATCAACACCACTATCACTACCAGCACCGTTGCTACTACTACACGAAACAGGACACTGAAAAACAGAAACAGGACTATGAATTTGATGATCCTTCTTCCGTGAAGATCCAAACTTGCTTGGAGAATATGAATATGAAAATGAACAACTCAGTTTCTTCAATTCATCTTCTTCACCTCCACCGGAAAAACTCGAACTTAACGGAACATGCTTCATCACCGCCGGAGATGATAACAAACACGATAATCCGCCGATCACCGGTTTCGCCGACGTTGACGCCGGAAACGAATATCTAAATGGACTAGCGTATAAAGCTATAGTTGAAACCGCCATCAACTAAAACTCGATCACCAAAATAAAATGGTTTTTCAAATTTTTTTCTATAAATAATAAATCTAAGAAGAAAAGAAAAAAGAATAATTACATTTTCTTCACTTTGTAACATGTTATTACATCAGTGTAAACAAAAAAAAAACATGTTATTACATCATTACCATTTTAACAACCCTTTGCAATTGCTACTTATATTTGTTAAGTTGAATTAGAATTTATTTATGAATATAATTTTTTTTTTTTTGTTTTCACCCCAGTTTAATCTGGTTTGGGGGTCAGTTTTATCATCAAGTGGTTCCAGCCCCCTCTCGATCGCAGTTGGGGTCAGATCTCTATACTTCACTTATTCACCTTAAAATGTTAAAATTATAGACACTAGATTATTTTTTAAAAAAAAAAGCTAAATAACCATTAATTAATACACATCAATTAAATATTTTTTTTTTAATTAACCTTAAATACAAACTTGTGTTTTGAGCTATTTAAGAATCAATAACATAATAAATAAGGCATATTTGATATTTCGCACAATTGCAGCGATCCCTTTCCGAGAGTGTGGCATAAAGTAATATTACTTTGAGAGAGCACTTTCTGATGTCTTGAAACATGATATTTGATATTCAGACCTTTTATGAGGTTGATGCAGTGGAGATAATCAGAGTAGCAGACGAACTCATCAAGATTCATATTTTTCGCTAGAACGAGACTGCGGTTAGGGATGGCAAAAAGGGTCAACCCGCCCCGTTCCGCCCCGTCATTAACCCGTCTAAAAAGGGGGCGGTGCGGAGCGGGCTAACTAGTGGTGGTGGGTTGAAAATCTCACCCCGTCCCTTTTCTTGGCAGGCGGCGGGTTGGCGGGAGTGCCCCGTCAATAAAATAAAAATAAAAATTAAAAAATCGATAAATTCGCAAAAATATCATAAAAAATTGTGAATAAAATAAAATTAATAACCATCCAAGAAAATCAAAATATAATTATAAGCCAACAAGGTGACCAAAAATTAAAATTATCAATCAAAACTTCAAACATCCATAGTTTATAAAATCAAAGAAACCATAATAGAACCTTATGAAATCCAAAACAAACAAAACTTGGATTCAATGTTTAAATCCACGTCTTTTGAGAATAATTGATATTATTTGAATATTTATACAGCATTTGTCATTTCTTTTAAGAAATGGAGAGGATTTCTACTCGATCGAACCCGCATCTCTTTAATTTTTTCTTTTGCGATGATGACTATATTAATAAGAGTGATGGACAATCTCTTAAGCATGTTGGGATATATCTTTTGTCGACAGTGTTTTTACATGGTCAGTTGTATGTTGCAACTTCAAGAGTTATTTAAAGAGAATGATTAAAAATATTGATTATCGACGAAGACAGTGAAAATACGAATAAAATTTCCAATGTAGTCTATAAATAAGTATTTCGTAATATACCATAACTTTCTTTTGTATGAACATTTATCCAAATTTATTATCGAACTAATATTTAATGGTAATCGACTTTTTTATATACGTTTTAGTATTAAAAATTTTATATCTTATTTTTACAGGGTCAAAGTTCTAGTTAAAATAAAATTTTGGCATATAAAAATTAATTTAATAATAATTTTTTTTGGTACATATTAATTTAATAATAATACATAAATTAAAAGATGATTTTGGTGAAAGAGAACAAAATATGGTGTGGATACTTTATTATAGCATTTTATAGACCTTCATGATAGAAACAGTACATTATAAAATCATCTAGTACACTTAATCTATTGATTCACATACAACGAGGGGATCGTGGCAAGGAAATGTGTGTAGAAAGTTACACAAACAAATCAACTTATGTTAAAATTAAATTATATAATAATCGTTTGTTCGAACTTGTACTTGAAGAGGAACTTTGCCTTCACCAATCACCCAAGTGTGCAGAGACTGATACCTGTGAATTACAAAATCTAAATCAGACTGTATATAGACTATCACTTGCAAGTGTACACTGCCATTATTGAGCTACAACATACCCATTGAATCTCTTGGGAAAACGTATGTAATCTTTCAGTTTTCCACGCACCTCGGACCATAACTGGTGAACAACGTTTATGGCTTTGTAACAGTCTTCTTCCTTCTCAACAATCAAGTACAGCCCATGAATGTCATCGATATCATCAATTGTTAGCTTTTTCCTGCAAATCCGTAGACAGTGAATATTTGAGAATTTGAAGTGTACAAATAATACGGCGCACCATGTGGGGTGAAAATGATGCTAAACTTAACTTTTACATTTCATTAATAGTTTCATTCAGATATAGACATGCAATTTATACAAGTGGATAGCCAAATAGAAGAGGGAAAGGTAAACATACTTCAACATTTTGGCATAAACGCTATACAAGCTCTTGCACCTCCCAGAAATGACATGATACGAAATGCCTTCATCTTTGAGTGCTTGCTCTAATCTCTCAATTGCAGAAGCAATCATTGCATCATCATACAATTCCACAAGCTTTGACGAAAGCTCCTTGTGCTGCATTGGCTTAAGATGCTTAAAACATAAGTTAGCTAATTGTTCCTTCCAATTAGATACTCCTAAGCGATGGGCCAAAACTGTAAAAATGAAACACGTCTCCTTTGCAAACCTCTGTTGCTTGGCAACCGGCAATGCATCTAGTATCATCATATTATGTAATCGATCTGCCAATTTAATGAGAACAGCTCTTGGATCTGCCATGGTAAGGAACATTGAATGCAGTCGGTCAGTATCAACAGACTTGCTAGCTGTGATATTGCCTCGAGCCAGCTTGATTATGTGACTCAGGTTAGAAACCTAAAATGCCATAAAAATCAGTTAAATTCTTGAAGGAACAAACAATAAAAAGTTCAAAAAACATAAGTTGAGACATTAATTGGTATTACTATTATACATTGATCTTAAAAAAAATTGGTATTGTATATTCCTTTGGCTTTTCAAAAATACTCATCAAACATTCCTATAAAAATGCCAACCCGAATCAGTACAAATTAATCGGTATAATACTATAGATCCTATTAAAATGTCAACCACAAGCAGTACAAAAATTGAATAAAAATAAAAAAGGAGTACTTAACCAAAACACAACGAGATTAAAGCATCAAATCTATCATAAGAAGCTAAGTGAACAGAGCTTATTGCAGAAGAAACCCATTGGATTTGAATTGTCATTACTTCTATACAATAATAATGATAAACATCAAGAAGGGTAAAGCCGAAAACGGCTCAATAAACAATATAGCGACAAGACAAGACAACGAAAACTTCCAGAAACCACTCAATTATGGGAAAGCCAATATGAGATGTACATCCATAATCAGGTGGAAGAAAACAAGTAATTGACACCAGATCTAAAGCACAAAATTCGATTATAAATTCAATTGCAAAGTCTGATTCAAATGTCAACTAAAAACAAAAACATTCAAATCAAAAGCATCAAATTCCATCATCTTAATCTTAAATTAAATCACACCCAATTATATATATTAACATTTAACATGAAACAAATTCCTCACCCCTTCAACTAAATCAGCAACTCCAGCTCCAAACATCCCAAATATATAATCATAAGTAAGAAAAGCATCATCAAGTGTATCATGCAAAAGCCCTGCAGCAACTACAGTCGAATTCGCACCGATGAAAGCCAACAACACAGCTGTTTCCAAACAATGCTGCAAATACGGATCCCCACTAGCTCGCATCTACAAACAAACAATTCATCAAAATCATTCACAAACATACAAAAAAATCACACACACATAAAAAACATCAAGAAGCTCAATTCACCTGTCCTCTATGTGCTTTCTCAGCTTCAAAAAAGGCCTTAATTACAAACTCATCACAAAAGATCTTATGTCTTAACTGAGCACTCATCAACAACTTCTTAGCATAAGGCTCAAACTCAAATCCAAAGCAACCTTCTTCAAAAGTATCATCCAAATTTAAAGTCAATTCATCAACCCCACCACCGCGAAATTTAACACCGGTAGAATCATAATCCAAACAAGAAGAACCCAAAGCACTTCTCACAAATCCATCAAACAAACCACTAGTACTACTCTTCGCCGTCAACCGAGATGCACCGAGACTTCTACTACACGAAACAGGACACTGAAAAACAGAAACGGGACTCTGAATCTGATGATCCTTCTTCCATGAAGATCCAAACTTGCTTGGAGAATATGAATATGAATATGAAAATGAACTACTCGGTTTCTTCAATTCGTCTTCTTCACCTCCACTGGAAAAAGTCGAACTTAACGGAACATGTTTCACCACCGCCGGAGATGAAAAAAAACACAATAATCCCCCGATAACCGGTTTCGCCGACGTTGACGCCGGAGACGAATATCTAGATCGAAATTCGAAATCATAGGAAGCGTGAGAATTAATCTGATATGGTGGTGAATATACAGTACTCGATGCACTAGCGTATAAAGCTATAGTTGAAACCGCCATCAACCAAAACTCGATGACCAAAATAAAATGGTTCTTAACACAGTATTAATGAGCATTTAGTTTATACTCAATTTTGCATGATGAGAATATTAAATGACTCTTCAGCATAAACTGCACCTGATGGAAAAATGAGTTTGCTTGTTTGGAGGAAGAAGGAGGAAAAATTTGGTCCTTCAGCATTTTTGTCTTTTTCTTGAATTGGTCAACCCATCCAAGGTGGCACTGGCCATGTCACAGTTATTTTGCTGACAGAGCTACAGTGAGAGATTAAATTCTATGGGTTTTTTTTTTTCTAGTTTAAAAAAATGGATTTTTTCTTTATATTTTAGATGAAGAAAAATTACAAAAATATTTTTTTTAAATATTGCAAGTTTTTTTTATTCGTTATTTCTAAATTATAACACTAAGTTTGACATATAAATGTATATTATTGAAGTTATATTTCAAAAATGATTTTTGTGAAAATCTATTTGAAATAACTATAAAATTAAGTGTTTTTTTTGAAACTTTTGATATCCAATTTTTTTCTTCAATAAAATGATGAAATACGAAGAAAAAAAAAATGCTTCAATAAAAAAAACTATTTAAACAAAATTGTTATTTGAAACTTTTAAAAAAAAATCTTTGTAATTTTTTCTTATACAAAATTTTCTAACACTACAAGTTCTATTTTATATAAAAATTCAAAACAAACGAGACCTAAATTTTATAGGGCGAAATGGAAGAATTTGTTTTACAGGGACTAAAACCCAAATTTGCCAATTTTTTTTGGTAAGTAGTTTAGTGGCTAGACTCACACATTTAAATATGGAGAAACTTGAAATCGATGATTCGAACCCGACCACTCTGTTAATGTCCTTAGTAACTACCATTTGAAATTACACTTATGAGACAAAATTCACTGATTCTACGGGGATTAAAAATACATTTTACCCAAGTCAAACAAAAATAAAAATTTACCCAAGAATTTATTTATTTTGACAAAATCAGAAAGAGTTTAATTGTTGTGCACCGTCGATGTAAAGTTTTTTTGCACATTCATTCAATGATGTGTTGCCACATCATTTAATGATATAATACATGATGTATTTTTAATTACCATACATGATGTGTCGATATATTATTGGACGCATGCGTAAAATAACTTTACACTGACGGTGCATATAAATTAAATTCAATCAGAATGTATTTGGAATATACATGTTAGCTAGTAGGGGTGATCGTATCCGAACCGAACCAAAAGTAAAACCGCAAAACCGAACCAATCCAAACCGAAACCGCAAAAAACCGCATTTAGTATAAACCGCACGGATCATGTTTCTTTTAAACCGCACGGTTTGGTTTGGTTTGCGATTTTCATTTCATAAAACCGAACCAAACCGCAATACTTAACTTAACTCTATCAACTAGTAGCAATCAACCTATTATCTAGTTCAACTTAGCAAACTCAACCTAAACTGAGGCCATAAAACAGTAAGATGTACAAACATATAATTTCATGCGATACAAAACTATATTTTTGGTATTAAAAATAAGTTTCTGTTTATATGCAATTTCTATATATGCATATTATATCATATAAACAATAAAATAAATTAAATTTTTCTATGTTTATTTTGTAACAAGTCGGTAATATTGTAATATTTTTTATATCGCGGTAAACCGCCGCCACCGAACCGATCCTAACCGCATTGATTTTGTTTGGTTTGGTTTGGATGACTTTTTAAAAATCAACCGAACCAAACCGAACCGCATGCTTTTTTATCTCGCGGTTAGGATGACTTTTTGGTTCATAACCGAACCAAACCGCACCGCGAACACCCCAGCTAGGGTCATTTTAGTAGTTTCCTACTGTATTTCAACAAAAATTGCTTCACAAGAGATAATATCAACACAGTAACACTTAAGCTCTAAACGACGTCGTGGAGCTCCTTCATGTTCATTCTGCAAAGTTAATTTCATCGTGTTGAGCACGAATGAATGATCAATGTCTTCTCAAGAACAAGCACTAATCTCTCTTCTCTCTCAGTTAGCCCTATCCTTCGACGGCGCCGTTTTCGGTTTAGGCGTTGCTTACGTCGCCTTTCGTTCCATCCGCAAATTCACCGTCACCTCAACCGCTCTTCAAAAAATCAGCCACGCTCCTTCCGTTTCCGTCTCCGACCTACGCTCACTCCTAACGGAGACTGAATCAGACGCTGACGGTTACTCCGATGATGGCAAAATCGTAATTGTCCGCGGTACTGTTGATGCTAAGTCTTCTGTTGATGGCAGTTGGACAAGCTTGTGGCCTGGTGTATTGGTTTCTCGTGAGTCTGGTGATAAAGGTGTTGTTCTTCAAAGAACTCAAACGGTAACCGTTTCTTCTTTTTTCGCTTGAATTTTATGGTGATTAATTCGTGATTAAACTCGAGGAACTCTATTTTTTAGTCTGATTAGTTGCTACTTTTAGGGTTTGATTGGATGTTTCATTATGAAGTACTTACACAAACACGGACACTGACACCTAGTAAAAATTTGAAAAAATAAATTAATTGAACTTAAATTTCATGCCATTTAATTGTTACCTCTCTACCATGTCATTTGTTGTAGAGAGGTAACATTTAATCCAACTTAAATTTCATGGAATTTAATTGTGAATTAGAAGACTAAATTATATTTGATTGTCATGTAGTGTATATACAATGAATGGAAGGGCTTATTTGGATGGACTTCTGATGTTCGAGCCATACTTACAAGATCTTGGAGACAACAAGAGTCCACATCCGTAAGAAAGGTAATGCATAACTTTGTTACTTGTGGCTCATATACTGTATCCAAAATTTCTAGTATGATCCTATCAAGGTATTTGAGTTTTGAAGGATAAGTTTTGAGACTGGTTTATTTAAACAAGACATGTAGGACTATCCTATTTGACAACAGTGAAGAAGTTTCTGTCCTATCCTATGCAACACACACATGAGGCATGGACATATATCCCAATATATTTGATATCCATAATTAGTTATTGGTTTGAATAATATGTAACTTTGAACCTGTTGTTGCATAAAATTGTTCACCATATGCTTTAGCTTGCATAGCCAAGGCTACTAACAAAAGTCAGGAACTGTGCACATGATCTACTGTCAGGTTTAATGGCTATAATATGATCAAAATAAGTCTTAAGAGGGATTTGATAATTATTTTTTATTTTCTTGAGAGAGTTGCCTGTTTAAGCATATGCACTATTTTTGGTCATTTTTATTTTATCTATCACTAAGATATGCGTCTTGCTTTGTTATGGTTATTGAGAGTAATATGCAGTGTCTTTTTCTATTCCCTTTCTTTTTGTTTAGTGTTTTAATTGTTTCAAGAATATAATATCCAAGACTAAATCATATTTGTGTAGTGTTTTAATTGTTTCTGTAAAGAAGGAAGAAAAGATATAGTTATCATTTTGACAGAATAATATACCTGTAACTCACACTATCCCTGTCTTTGCCAAAGATATAGTTTGACCCTGTATCTAGTCCAAAATGCTAATGTTGACATCTTATGTCAACAATCTCACTTTAATGTTGGCCGACTTGTGAACTGATAAAGTTAATGATAAAAATTTGGGAAAATATTTTCTGCATGTTTTGCGCGAGAAGAGGAATTTGGGCGGGGGAAGAGAAACCATCCAAATAAACACCTCCCTCCAACTAAAAATAAGTAAAGGAAAAGCTGGTTTGGACCTGAAAACACTATGGATAGGTTAGAAGAGGATCACAACCCAATGAAAACCCTTTGGAGTTTGGAGGGGTGTAAACCAAGAAGAAAGAGGACTTCGCATGCTTTCTCAATCACAGATGAGCTAAGCTGGGCAGATTCTGGTCAGTGGTGCATGGTAGTGTGCTGAAGCTTTGGCAGTAATACAACTTCAGGACCTGGCTGATCAGGATATACTAGAGCTAACGGAGTAGCTACGAGGGAAAAAGATGAACTTACTTGAATATATGAAAACATCTTATAACTTATAACATTTTACAGTATCTTAGAATAATATTAAATACTGATTTATGATGTGCTAAAAAACAAAAAAATTGCAATTCCTGATTATAGTAATACTAAAGGAAACAATTAAACAAATCATGAAAGATAGGAACTACTCCTAAAGGATCATCTAAGTCCCAAGATGCTCTAACACATTCTAAGATACATTAATATTTATACAGCAACAATAATACAGTAATGACATTAAATATTTCTAGATATTCTAATGATATTTTTATTTTAGGTCCCTTTTGTTCTCATTGATGTTGGACGGCGGTCAAATACTGAATATGTTGTTGTCAGCATGGATGGTTCAACACATCCTTTACCTCTTACAACAATTTATCATAAATTGGAACCCATAAATTCTCCTCCTTATACTTTCTTGCAAGCTCTTTTTGGGCATGAATATCCGGTAAGTTAATATTCCCTATTAGTTTGGAATTTTGCCTCTGGCCCGATCTCTTGTGAGATTGTTGATCACTTCATCTTTGGTATATCAGATTTACTGGAATGTTAACATAGATGTTTTCTTTCTGCAGATTGGACTGCTTGATGAAGAGAAAATTCTTCCCTTGGGGAAGGATATCAGTGCTGTAGGCCTTTGCAGTTTAAGAAATGGAATTGCTGAAATCAAGTCTTGCAATGATCTTCCATATTTTCTGTAAGTTTCTTTTGCTTGAAATAAACTGTTACAATGTGATAAATACGGGTATTGGATACGGTGCATAATACTGATACGACAATATGTCGTCGCTCCTTGAAAAATATAGGACACTGTACGGTTAGGACACCTATATAAAAAAAATTCACAAAATATATTAAGTATATTATTGCAGTTTCGTGATTTCTATATTTATAAAAATGATCTTAGATAGTTCACCGACACATATTGGCGGTGTATCGGAGTGTATAAGAGATTATCGAGAATGATACAGGGATGAAAATTGAAGTATCTGTCCCATGGTTGTTAAGAGCGCGAACTAGATCGTGAGATCGCGTTTTTCTTCCTCCACCGTTAGAGGGCAAACTAGATCGTGAGAGGCTGGAGCGGTGAATTCGTGGAAGAAGATCATGTTGGTTTAACATGTTTTTGACCCAGATTTGCACATTTTGACCCGATTGAACCGTTTTTTGACCTGGAACAACTCCCACCGTTACAACCCGGTTTTGCATGAAGTCGTTCCATTTTTATCCAAAGAGGGATACACTAATCTCAAAAAACAAAAAGAGGGATACACTGAATGTACCCCTTTTTTTGGGACTCGGTGGGTTTTAACTTTTAATTGAGAAAATAATTACTTCCCAGCTTGGGAGTTGGGAACTTCTCATCTGTGCAATTATTATTGTTGGGAATTAATTAAAAAAATTCTATAATTTATGTTTAGGTCAAACTCTCTCATCTTTATGATTAAATCAATAAAAAAAATTATGTTTTTAAAGAATAATTATGTTAAATTTTTTCCCTTATTTATTTCTATAATTTTTTCTATTTGGTGGGATCTCACGATCCGTGTTACAATCCTACGATTACGCTCTTTCTATACCCAAACAATCTTTGATGAGATCCCGAGTTTGACAACCTTGATTTGTATGTCATAGCTTGTAGAATTGCAACATTTTGTTCTGTTGTTTTTTTTCTTTTCAATTATTAATATTTACATTGGTGAGTATGAGAGGGGAGTTGACATTTATCTTTGTGATTATTATTGAAACTGCATATATTTTCTTGCCAACAAGTATAACAGACATCTGTGAAGTATAATTGCTTCCGGTGAAGTATAATAAGACTAATACTGATGTTTTTATTTTCTTCATGTTTGAGCACATAATAGCTTAAAATAATCAGTAAATAATGATTATGTTTTTTGTAGGTCTGACTTGAGTAAAGATCAGATGATTGTAGATCTTTCCTTTAAAGCGAAAGTACTGTTTTGGAGTGGCATTGTTCTTGGTACAGTGTCAGTTGGGATCTTTGGCTATGCAATTGTGAGGTATGTTGGTTTTCGTGACCAGTCCATTTAAACTTAATTGTTTACGTGATGTTTTGAACTCTGTTAATCATTAGAGGAATTGTTTAATTTGGTTGGCGCACAGAGTGATGGCCTTAATATTAATCAGAATTGCACAAATGATTTAAAACGATATTATTTTTAGTGGTTAGAATTGATTTAAAGACAAACTTTCATTTTCTCAGGAACTGGAATAAATGGAAACAATGGAAGCAACATAGGCAGATCCAGCAACAAAGGCAAACAATCATTGAAGCTGATTCTGATGATGAGGTTGGAGATGTTCCAGATGGACAATTGTGCGTTATATGTCTGATGAGGAGAAGGCGTTCTGTTTTTATTCCATGCGGGCATCTTGTATGTTGCCAAGGGTGTGCTATATCAGTTGAAAGTGAAGTGGCACCCAAGTGTCCAGTTTGTCGTCAGGAGATTCGTGATTCAGTGCGAATCTTTGAATCTTGAGTAGACAGAGGCTGGTCCTTTCACTGTGCTAGAAGGCTTCCATGCATCATGAGTTTAGGGAAAACCTGCCTTGCTCGTGTTTTATGTGAACACATGAATTTAGCCAGTATAGATATTTGAATATATGACTTGAATGGGGCAGTCGAGTTATTTAGTCATAGTCGGCTTCTCACTGTTTGAAGCAGTTTAAGCTCCTGTAATGAGTAGTATACTTTAGGGAGAAAAGTCGAATATTTCTACTGTTTGTAGTAAAATCAATGAAGTATAGTTTAGTAAATTCACGATTTTTTACAAATGTGAATGTAATTGCAGTAGTTGGTACTCATTAATACCTGAAGTTCTTTACTTTTCTTTTAGAATGAGAAGCTCGTCTTAGTGTTGAATCCTTATTGGGTAATAATATTGTAAGATTCCCAATTTTCCCAGTTGCAGTGAACACTTTTTTTTAAGACTGCAGTGAACACATTTAATTTCACCAAACAGCTATAGAATGACCCCTGAGATGTTGTGAGTAATACTAGAGTCATACCCTCTAACACACTTAAACATAGTGTGTTTGTAAATGCCATTTGCAAAATATGCATATTTTGCATGCTGTACAGGTGGTAACGGAGAATGTGACCAGGTTGTGGTTTGTTTGGTGAGACACGCACTCATTTATTGGTTAACATTAGATTTTTTTGAGACACTCCTAAATACTAGTTAAGAAAACATGGTTTTTATTTTAACGCTTCAGCTTTAATGGAACATTAGGGGTTAAGGTCTGAACAAATTTAATTCAAAGGAGATAGAACTAACAATTGACAGATGTGTTAACAAATAGAGTAGTGGACGAGTATTTTGGTTTTGAATCCGATATTTGTTAGGTTTATATGATCTAAAAGCAACAGGTACCAATTCTATTTTCTGAATAGCTATCAATCATTACAAAACAGACATCAAATTAAATAATTTGCAGCTCTCTATTATACAAACATTTTTATAGTTGAAAATTTAAGCATAAGGAATAGTTTCATCATGGTGGCACCTGTAACCTCTATACAGAACTCCTATACCAAGCTACCTTGCTTAAAGCTTTGCTGTCAATGTTGAGCTTGAACTATGTTTATCCAGTTTCCACAGAGAACAGAAAGAAACAGGTTGACCCTTCCACCATAGTCCCACAGTTGTACTGTTCTCTTCTTCTACTTTCATCTCCCAATTATTATCATACTTCCTTAACAAAGCTCGACCTCCATCAATTGCATCCTCTCCAAATACTTCACCTGCAAATCCTGCTTCTTTCATTCTTTCACACCATTTTTCTTTCCCTTCGTTCATCTCACGTTGGTTTGTCAATGCTTTTGCAGCCTCACCTTCCATCATTCTCCTTTCATCACTCTCACGACCTTTGAATGCGGAACTAGTTGAATCTAAAAACCTCCATAGGTAGTCCACTCTTCGAGAGAATCCAGTGGCGAAATCACCACAACTACTGCAGCAACAATCCATGTTGTTCTCACTCAATATCACCCCTTTGGGCTCCATGTCTCTCAACGCCTTCAGAAACTCACTTCTTTCATCGGGAGTGTTATGATTCAAGTGGTGCAACCTGAACTGAGCACAGACAATAAGAGTTTCATCAGGGGAGATGTCAACACTTTGAGCATTTAACGTCTGCAACGGGTGATTATCAAGCTTGTTTATCTGCAGATTGACATTTATGGACTGGGCATAACCAAGGAGTCTAGAAGAGAAGTTATCACCACATGGACCTACTGAAAATGGGGTTTCCATATTTTGGTCATTTTCAGTTGATGAAGCAGTAACCACTGTGAGGCGAACCAGAGGAGGAGGTCCACCAGGTCGACGACTCAAGGCCTCTAGAAAAGTTGGCCACTGCACCCCATGAGAGACTCCAATGTCAAGGATGTGAAGAGAACGTGAATTGTTCGGCTCTTCAGCTAGGACTTGAAGGATGGAAGCATTTGCTATGTTATTAGGAAAGGAAAACCAAGGGCTAACCTCATAGAACTTCAGTAACGACTTTTGGAAGAATCGCGGTTCTGTAGATGCAAAAGTTATAGTACCTGATGTGGTAGATGATGAAGATGAAGACAGATGGTGTGTCAGTGCTCGGAGACCATGCGCTGCAAGCCGGTGGTTAGCATCACCAGTAGTTGAGGCTAGCTCATGAAGAACATATAAGAGATGTTGCACTCGATTCAGGTTTCCACCGGTTATGGCTGCAGCACAAGGGTTGAGCAACTCCTCAGCCCACCTACCATCCTTGTTGTTTCCATTGCTACTGTTATTTCCATTAGCCTTACCTGCACCTTTCTTGTTCCCACCAGGTTTTCTAACCACTGTCCCTTCAATAGCTGCATCTCCATTATCAGCTTCATTTGCCGGACGGCTCTTGATTCTCTTGTTCTTTTGGCTTTGTGATTGTTTTTTGAGACCTGATTCATCCTCGGCATTGCGTTTCTTCGGTAAATCTGAAAAGGGTATATTGTTAGAACTATTAGGCTCAAGTGACGTTGTGCTAGTGGTAGTACTAGCAGCAACAATGTTGTTGGTGCTGTTGGTGCCATTAGGGGAATTAGTATTGACATCAATTTGATACTGGTTGTTTATATCTTGGTTCTGATCCCATAACGGATACTCTTGGATGTAACCATTGTTATATGGATCATCCAAAAATGATGGAAAGAAAGAGACAGAACCTTCAAGCCAGTCAAGAATGTGATCTGATGTTGGATTTGGTTCCATGGTCATTGTATTGTGATGAAGAAAATAAAAAAAAAAGAAAGAAAAACTTGAGATACTGAAGAAGAAAGATTGAAGGGTTTGAAGGGGTTAATAGTGTTGAATCATTGACCAAAAACAAGAGGATGATAGATATATTAATTAGATCATAATCATGGAAGATAGAACCAAAGACTTTTAAGTTAATTAGTTTCTGCCATGTACTTATAAAATAAGGCAAATAGTGTATATAATAGAGGTATTTTCAAGTAGTGACAAATGAGGGAATTTTCTAATTGTTTGTGTGCTGTTTGTTTGGAAGATGTGATGTTTTATTGAAGTTTTTTAAATGGTTAACATAGGCAACTAGCAGACGAGGTTGTCTCTTGTTTATGTTAAATGGTTAACTTGTTCTTTTTGTATTATATAAGAGATTGAGATATACTGTTTATAAGATTCAATTTGTGTATTGAAGAATGTGATAGGTTATTTCAAAACTTTAGCCGGCAACCACTATTTGACTATTTGATAATTCTTGAAAAGTTTATGTCTGGCTTGGCTTATGCAACTTTTTGTTCTTTATTTTGTTGTTAATAGATCTTAAATTATTGCTTTTTTTTATTGCGTAAACAAAAATGATAGCAACATATTACTTGACACGGTTTGGGAAGAGATAATTCATCTTGTGTGTCCTACTGATTTTCTGACAGAGATTAATCACTGTTAAACGACGGTGAAAATTTATATTGATCTACCTAAATTTTGTAGATCTTCCCATTTAGTAAAACTCCTTTTAATCCCATTTATTATAAAAAGCAGAAAATAATTCTCCTCCAATACAATTTTTTAAGTTCGTTCGTATAAAGGATTTATTTTTATGGAGAAATATGTAAATCCTCATACAACGTGGAGAACCATCGATCCTTCCATATACTTTCCTTTCCTTATTCTTTTCCCTAAAAAAAATTACTCTCTTTCCCTCCTAACTTCCAAACAAAAGCGACTTATGTGCATTCATAGGATAATACAAGAAAAACGTTTGTCAATTTTGTTGAAAATCGGTATAAAGAAACAATTTGTTAAAAACTGACATGAAAAAAAATTGTTGATGTGTTAAATTTTTAGTGGAGTATAGATGTATCATATTTGACATAAATTTTCTCCTTAAATTATACTCCCTCCGTTTTTTTTTAGTGTCCAGTTTTGTCGGATTTTGCGTTTCTATTTAACTGTCCATTTTGTGTTTTAAGCGTATGATTTGTCAATTGTACCCTTTTTTAATTATACTTATCTTTTTCAATAAATATTTTTTTTATATATTTGAAAAACTAAAGGCTTTTTTTAAAAATAAAAAAAACAAAAAAGTTTGTTTATTTTTATATTCTATTGATAACAATAATCTGAAAATATTTTTTTTGTATAACAATAAATCTATTAATGAGGGTATAATAGGAAGATAAGATGCAAAAATCCAATTTCTTAATTTGGTGTTACTATTCTAAACGGACACTTAAAAAAAAACGGAGGGAGTAGTTGGAGTACGACTTATTATTTATCAAAGCCATCACTATATATGCACATCAAATTTATCAAACAAAAACTTTTTATAGTAACTTTTACTAGAGATTAATATAATAAAGAAAAGAAAAAAAAAATAACACACTAAATTCAGCATCGCATCATGTGTAGCTATCTATTTTCCATCTTTCTCATTATAGAAATGGAAAGCTAAAATAAAATATTACTTACCTCCATGATTTAACGTAAAAAACAAAGACTTAAGAAAAAAAATTCATTAACGTTGGTTTGCATAAACATGAACCCTTCACGGAACTTATAGTGTAGTTTGTTTGCTTATCTTTGTCGTAAAATTCGAAGGACGACATCAATCAACATAAAATACGTAACAAAAAACATAAATAGTTATATAAATTATTTATTATTAACATTTTTAGTCTTCATAATAATTTTTTTTGTTAACTTCCTAATTTTAAAGAAAAAGTCTGGATAACTCACACATATGCTGAAAGATAAATAAAATAAATCTGAAATCACATTTTCCCAAGCAATTTGTAGAAAGAGTTTATTAACAATTTAAATATAATCATCTGATTTTTTTGTTTCTTCAAAAGATTTATTTAAGGGAAATAAATACTCAACTTATAAGCAAGCTAGAGGCTAGAGCTGCGTGGCATTCATTCTTCATCTTCCCCTTTAACTCATTCTTACCATGTCTCTTCTATTTGTCTTAGACTCTCATTACTATAAGAAAAATGCATTTGTTCTTCCGTTATTATATCAATCACAAGAATGTTTTGTTACATAATTAAGTAGGCACCGAATGTGGATGTATTAGGTTTCTAGGACCCAAAACCTTCTTCTGGACACATGTCCCCGGTGACAGGACGGTGTAGCCGGATCTCCTATAAAGTGGGATCTGATCGATTGTCAGCATGGACTTTCTAGATGTTCTTCCATGTGTTTCTAGGACATACATATCCTTATGATAGTTCTCGTGAAACTGCTAGGTTTGGGTGACGAGGTGCAATTGGCAGATAACTCGTAGTACAATCTGAAACAAAATGTATATTTTTCAATAATAAATTAATAAGGTCTAGGTTCAAAGACAAAGTACTCAATTAAATGCAAAATTAACCATTTTACTGCGTTTAGAATGTGTGAAACTTCAATAATATGAAACTCAAATATTTTTAATCCAATCCAAGATTGTGAAGTCAAAAAGAAACTTTAAAGGAGATAAATTGTATCGAGAAGTGATAAATTAACGTCGAGTTCAGATTCAAACCTTGCAATTCAGAAATAAGTTTTTATTTTTATTTTTATACTTTAAATAAGAATAAGATAATATGAGTTGGACATTTTTGCTTATATAATAGCATATGTTTTTCTTTTTACATTCTATTGTCTTGAGTTAAATTTGTTGATCATATCTCTGCCCATCTATATTTTATTATTTGGTCTTTCGTTTAATACTTTTTCCGTTCTTTTTTAAGTGTCGCTTTTGACCACCGCATACATGTTAATACACAATTTTGATCACTAATATCATTAATTATCTATTATAAAAAATTATAAAACGTTTGTATTATGAAAATATTTGTCGAGGAGGAGGAGGAGAAGAAGAAGGTGGAGGAGGTTGTAGATTATGGAGTTAGAAATGAAAGGACAGCCTACTTAGAGGACTTTTCTATACTAACTTGAAGCAATTCTAAAATGCATCAAGATGGCTAAGGAAGAAGCTGGTATAAATCTGACTATAGATGATATATACTTGATGCTCCTGCAGATACTTACAAGCCTAAAAGGAGAAAAGTTGGGTCAGAACCTAAGAGTCACAAGCCAACTAAGAAGAGAGTGGCTTCTGCTGCTCAGAAAGAAGTTGCTGAGATATCAGAGACTGTGCAACTCTGATAGTTTCTAAGAAGGATCGTCCCATTTTTTCCTTCCAAAATAACACTAATTTTCATGCAAATTGTTGTAAAACAATATATTTTTTGAATTTATGAATATAGTTATTTGGTAATTGCACGATATTACTACAAAATTTCTATACAAGGTAGGATCATGACTACAACATAATTGGGAAATCAACGTTTGATGCTTTGTCTGAATGTTTCCACAACTGTCAAACTTGGATTTGTAAAAATGTTTGGTGATAAAAATCTTGTTACTATCAAGATCATAAACCATATATATAGGTCAAGGAGGATAACCAATAAAAGCATATCTTCTAGCTTTCGGACTTACTAATTTATTCTTAGAACTTTCAGAATTATGTGAATAACGGAAGCATTCTAAAATTCTAATTTCATCAAAAGGAGTTGACAAATACTATAGAGAACCAAGTTTCTGTACATGTCACGAAGTTGGTAGTGGTAAGACTAACTCGACTATCATTCCATAAAAGGAATACAAACAAAAAAGGGTAAAGATAGAAATGTAAGCTTGTGTTGAAGTTAGCATGTGAAACTGCTGCTGCACAAACCTCCTCATCATCGGTGGTTCCACGGCCAACTATTAAAGCAAAACAAAGAAAATCATATATTTGAATTTGAAGCTAATCAAGATACAATATTGTATTGACACAAGATTTACCGATTAAATTTTTCGACAGCAACTTCATCAACCACCATATTGACATGTACAGGATCATTTTGATTTGGTCGGACCACAGACAATTGCAATACATCTCCAACCTGCTTATCCCACACCATCTCCAAAAACTGAAACAAACAAGGGAGGAAAAACGTAGTTAATAAAATCATACATTTATATTCTTCAAGCGCAAACGAACAAATACAAAAAAAGAAACACTATAACAATCAATCTCCAGAAGTTGATCAATATTTAGAATACAACAATTGGATTTCAACCAAAAAACAATACAGACGGAAAAGGACCAATGAGGGGGAATTCTCTTCATGACTCCGTTTTTTATGAGTGAGTTCAATCCCTAGGGTGGCATTTTGGAGATATGAGGAATCCCTAGGCTGACTGACATTTTGCACATAACTTGTGTATATCAGATATGAGGAATCGAGCTACTGAGGTCAAGCTTTCTCTTAATGATCACATTACAACAACTCAAAAGAAGTGTTAGCATAAAACATTAATCCTAAATAGAATATTATCTCTTGAGAATGACATTGGTAAACATATAAACATAAATAGAATATACCTCCAAGAAACTGTGAACAGTTTTTCCACAACACTGAACTATGACATCATTCAAATGCAGTCCAGCAGAGTCAGCAGAAGAACCTTGAATTACCTAAACACACATGGATCATATCAAGATGTGCAATTGTCAAAAATATTAATTAAATGAAACTGTCCTGGGTATCCTACAGATTCAATATATACCTAGACAGTATAGTATACCTTTTCAACAAGAACTCCATTGCAAATACTCGGAATCTTTGGAATAACCTTCTCTATGACATATATATCAGCTGTGTAAAAGTTTGTAGCCCTAAATCCAAGAGAAGGTCGCCAGAGCCCCCTGTTGTGAAGAAATATTCATTAGGTCACGAATGATTGGTCATACCTTAAGGACTAATAAACACTCTATATGCTACATTCTTATAACAAAAAATTCATGATTCAAAGCTTATTCAGAAAGAGTAATGTTGGTGGCTAATAAAATTGCATAGATGAAATAACTGAAACATTAAATAAGGACTAATAAACACTCCATCAATTATATTATCATAATGCCAATAAAGTAATGAAATACCAAATTAGTAGGTAATCTTCATCAAAAGGCAACAGTAATAATTTATTACAATTATGAAATTCTTACTAAAAAATCTCTCAACTGCAACATCGACACATATAAGTACCCAAATACACAATTATGAAATTGTTACCAAGTGCCTATAGACCTCAGTGAGCAACTAAATAATGCACTATTAATAAATACAAACAATAAAATTAGATTGATAAACACAACGGTAACATACCCGTATCTTTTGAAATGCTCCCAGCATTTGTGAGCTATATTTATTGGCAAAAACGGGGTAGGGAATCCAAAATCATAATAAAATGTAATACCAATCACTTCTCCTGACATATTTATAAGCGCACCACCCTCACCACACTACAACAAAAACAAATGTTACTAAGAATGGGAGAGAAGCTATAGGGAATGAGCTATCAATGTCAAAGAGAGTCGCAAAACAATAAAAATGCGAATAGAATGGGATAGAGGATACTCTTGTGGTCTTGCAAGTCCCCATGAAAAGCTCCTTACAGTCCAAATCAAAGCGATCAAGACTGGAAAGGAACAAACAAGAGTTACAAACAAGGGAACTTTGCCAAAATCAACTAATAATTACCCGAAAGATAAGATATTTTAAGCAACATAATATTTAATATTAACAATGAGAACTCTGGCTATCTAACTAACGTGAATTCACCGGGAGCAGCCATGAGATCAAACGGTTTGGCAAAATAACGCCCCACGGCAACTATTGCATGACCAGGAACAAGGTTAAAGTGGCTAGAATGTCGATGAAGATGAAGTGACTTCTCCTCAGCCGGATTAACGTTGATGTAATCATCCACTTGTCTTAATGTTGCAGTAGCGAGGGATGAATCGGACTGAAACCGTATCCAAGCAATATTATAGTGGAAATCGTAGGCACATACTTCTCCCTCATATGATCGACCATCACACAGGTATATCATAACCTACAAAGAAGAATTAGAGTCTACTGTCAATTTCAATTTACTGCGGATGCCTGATCATCAAGTTATGATGATTTACTTTTTAGGATAAATTATCAGTAATTGCATGTCAAAGGCATAAAAATAAAAAATCCCAATAAACAAATTACATTGAAATGGTTTTAATCTGCAATATAATATATAAATAGCATCTAACAACCTCGAGACTCACTCATCTATTGATTAGGTTTAAGGAATATTGTAACAAATTTGATGAATCTAAAGAAATAACATAAACCATGGATACCTAATCAAAATCCAATAAGAATGCAATATTGAGAAAAGTAAGAAGACATGATGACTAGTCATCCCAATTAGGTTGAAGAACCACAAATATAAACACCAACCTTAAGACTGTCAGCCAACTTATCTTCCATAAAGTCTTCTTCGGTAGGACGACGAATGAGACTGGCGGATGTCAAAACAATATGACCATTATTGCCATCATTTTCAATGATCAAGCCAGAAGATTGAAACAACTCTTGCTCCCCTGTATTCAATCAAATAAAGCAGTAATAGTAAGAGACAATCAAACTCTGATACCATAACCATGACACTTCAGTTAGTTAGTTAGTTAGTTAGAGTTTGTTTGTGTTAGTTAGTTAATTAGTTATAGTTTGTTACTCAAATAGTTAGTTCAATTAGTCTCTATAAATAGGACTACTAGTTTGTACACATTTCATTCATCTTTTATCAATCAATCAATATGATTTCTTATGAGCTGTTACCTCATGAGTATACTATTTCTTATGATGCTATGATTCTTCACAAAGTCTACTATAAACTATAAAGCACATAACACTTGTTAGATTAGGCGGCATGTTCTGGTGTCAAACAGACAGACACCGACACTTATGATTACATTGAATGGTATTATTTTTCCAAATTATTACTAGTGTCGATATGTAATGTGTCCGGTGTCCATGCTTCATAGACTATAAACAAAATTTTGAAGCAGTTAAGAGGAGTTGGAGAGTTGAATAATACCAGTAGTATAAGATAAAAGAGCAACAATGGAAGAAGAAACCTTGAGAACAGCTTTCTTTGTATGAATATCCAGAAAGGCATTATCTTCTTCGAATTTTTCGAATTTTGGTAGCTTTTCAGATAAATATTTTCGGTAATGCCGGTCTTCCGGGGCTGCGAAGAAGGATTTGAAACATAGATAGATTAGTGGCTACTTACTTGAGTTGCGAATAGTTTTAAAGAAAAATCAATCAAAATAGGAAAATCTTACTGAAAAATTCATCTGGATGGAGTTCCCCTAGATCCAAGAGATGTTCTCGTAACCAAGGGTTTTTCCTCTTTAAGCACTTTTCATGCATTATTAGTTCTTCTGATTTTCCAAGTAAGGCCGCGCAAATAAACGCATAATCCAACTATGAACACCAACGAGAGAGAGTTGAAATAATAATTAGAAAAGCGATAAACAGATTATTGAAACCAAAAACATCAATTCGAGCTGGTTCGTCTGAATCCTTAGCTTATCGAGAGGGAAAAAGAGACGAACCTTTGATTCTGCTATGGAATATACCAGGCTTACTTGTACCTTATTTTTTACTCCCTCTGGTCTCATGTATAACCAACTTTTCACTTTTTTGATTCATGTATTTGGACTAAAAAATGACCAAATACATCAATTTTTGAATGAATCTAAAACGTGAAAAAGTTACTTATATATATGAGACCAGAGGGAGTACTATCTCCGTCACAAAATAGCCTAATTTCGACATAATGTATTATTATATATAAATTTATAATGTATTTTTCTTCTACTCGTGTGTATATATATATATCCCATGAGTTTGGCTCAATTAGTTGGACATCGCATTTTATATGTAGGGGATTGGGGTTCGAACCCTGGTTATCCCACTTATCCACTGTAAGGGTGGAATTTCTAGCCGCTAGGCTACTTGACCAAATATATATATATACATGTGAAGAGGGATCTGTTGACTCCAGGAGTAAGTCTTCATTGACTTACTCCGCTTAATAACTCGATATCAGCATTACATTTCTTCAATCCAATCGTTGAATTCAAATATCTCATTGAGTAGATCAACTCCGCAACTTTTTATAAAAATTCAAAAAATATAGTTACGTATTTAGACTATTGAAATTCAACGGTTTTTTTAAAAGTTTTTCGTACGTTCAATTGAAGTTATCAGAAAAAGTATCAAACGATTTTGATTTTTTATAAAAATTTGTGGAGTTGATCTACTCAATGAGATCTTTGAATTCAACGGTTGGATTGAAGAAATATAATGCCGATATCGAATTATTAAGCGGAGTAAGTCAACGGATCCCTCCTATATATATATATATATATATAATAATTTGTCTCCATAAATATTTTCAAAATACAGTGTATAAATTTTAATAATAAATAAATAAATAACATATCATTTGTTTTGGAACAGATGGAGTATAGTTTATACGTTTAAAGTGACGTTTGCTAAGCTTTTCTACCATAAGCTTATAGCTTATTTTATTACATTAAAGTGAGTATCACAATATAACCGATGTAGATGAACATTTTAACGTAAAATATATATATAGCATTAAAATTGTTAAAAAAATATATTACATTAAAGTAAAATAAAATCAATTGACTTAACCAAAAAAAAATAAAAAATTCAATTGGGCAATGTGGTTGTTAAGCAGGATGAAATGGGATCAGACATGGCCATTTTAGAAGTCTTGAAGAACATACCCTAGGATTTATTTTGTTTTTGCACCTTTTTACCTTTATTGATAATTTTTTGTTGCACTCTTGAAATGATTTACACTTTTTGATTTTATAAATGAATGTTTCTCATTACTTATAGAGTTTTTATTAGTATAGTTTCTTAGTCTTTATTTCAATATTTTTACGACAAAAAGGGAGTAAGATAAGTATATAAGGCTCTGTTTGGATTGATGGAGCATAACGGAACGGAGCGGAATGGAATAAGACGGAATGGTGTGGAATGGAGCGGAATAGAATAGATATTTCATTCCATTGTTTGGATATTCTTAATATGACGGAACAAATTAAACTTTTTTATTCCATTTATATCCTTACTCAAAAATATTATTATTATATAAAATACATTACTACTAAAATCTTATCTCCTTCAACCATTCAACCACTAAACAAAACTCCTTTTAATACTAATAAAGCACATCAAAACAAGAAGGAAGAATGGAAACTGAGAAATAACAGCTCTTTTTTGTCAAAGAAAAAATAGTTATTTTTAAAAAAAAATAATCATTATAATAAAAAATAAACAAATCTGATGCAATATTATAATTAAACTTGTGATATTTTGATTGTAAACTTCATAAAGCCTTTCCTTTTGCTATGGTGGGTTAATATTATGTTCTAACTGAGTTAATGTTATCTCCTATAAACTTCATAAAGCCACCGTACGAGCTTAATGTGATTGTGTATAAGCAACCAAAACAAAATAGTAGAGAAAAGACTCTTTTACATAGGGTTGTGAAGAAGAGAAGAAGACAAATGCAAAAATGGAGAAAGAAGAAAGCAACTCATCGGTAGTGATGTGATATTAAAAGAAGAGGGTAAAAAAGTCATTTTGAAGTTTGAGGGAGTGATTCCATCACATACCTCCCAAATTGGATGGAACAAAAATTGGGGGATATAATGGAATAGGATGAAATACATCCCACTATGTTCCATTCCATTCCATCTTAATTTTTTAAATCCAAACAATGGAATGATATATTATTCCATTTCATTCCATTTCATTCCATCCGATACCACCAATCTAAACATAGCCTAAGTCTGTTTAAGAGGAGTAAGATATCAATCAAAATTCTAACTCTGACTTAATTTTGATTATTATTAAAAAGCTTTAAATTGAATTTAATTAACCTAGATAAAACTTAGGATGTTCAAGTGTGCAGGACCATAGATTAAAATTATAGCACAAGGTTTAAAGCTACTATTCAAATGAGCATACATAAGAGCACTTGATTTTTGAAGAGAAGCTAAAACTTTTGGATCATACTCTAACGATTAGACTCTTGAGTGAAACGTCAGACTATGAGTTGGAAACTCAGACTCTGAAAGTATCAGACTCGGAGTAGAGCTTCTGATAAACTCAACTTCTGAAGGACACGTCAGCACTAGAAGACTCTGAAAAATCACTATCAAACTCAGAGTCAAGTTTGTCTTCTTCTGATTACGTGCAGAAACAAACAAAAGCTTCAAAGACAAATGGAATGAAACAATCAATTCATTTTGTAGCAAAGGAAATTCAAACGTGTTTTCAACGACATTAACCATATCAAGAAACATTCCAACATCACTGATTAATCTTCTCAAAGACTCAAATTTGGTGATGACTTCTCCAACAGATCTTTTATCCTTCTCAATATAAGGAGCTAAAGACTTGTGTTTTTCTCACCTTCATAGAGTTTTTCTTTGTTTCTTCTAAAGAAACCCCAGAGTTACGGATAACAAGATCATGCTCTTTAATCGGAGGGAAAGAGATAAGTCAAACTTAGGAGGGATATAATTAAAAGTAGTCTATAAATTTTTATCCAAGTTAATATAATTGGGATGTCTATTCAATTTTTGATATTTGAATGCTCTAGATTTATCTAAAAAATAGAAATTATTATTGAAATTGTGACTGAGATGTTTTAATTGGGAGAGTGAACACAAATTTTAGAAGAAAAATTAATCATCCCGAAGAAAATTTATACGTGGTTGTTTGATAAAATTAAACGATAAGCAGTTTATAACTGAAATACTAGTAGAATGAAAGTAAAGTATTTGACAAATTTAGTGTTTGTCAAAACTACTCGAAATAGCATCTAAAAAAAAAAAAAACCGAATGAAAAACTATTTACCAAATACATTTTATTTTATCAACAAAGCTTATAAACTTATCTAATAAAAAGTAATTTTGTATTGAAAAGAGCATATCTTGTATTTTGAAAAGATAGATTGCACAAATTTCAAGGCTATATTTACTATATTAAGTTCCATAACTAGTGTCCTAGGGCATTAGTTGACATTTTCCATTTGGTATCTTAACAAGTGCCCCCGGGGCACTGATTTGCATGACCCATAAGCTCTCTTATTTGTGTTACCAACACGGATACAACAATAGTTATTTGGTCATTGCACGATATTACTAGAAACTTGATATGGTTTTTTTTGTGTTTTTGGGTATTGCGAAATTTGGTGAGATATATTTGATGGAGAAAACGGAGAAGAAAATAGATTGTTATATAAAGAATACTCTCATGTTTTGTTTTTCTTTCTCATTATTATTTGTAACTATATGACTATATATAGAGCTACCTAAAAACAAATCATATATTTTAAAAACAAACTAATTCTAAAAATTCTAAACAAATCTTAAATATTCTAAACTGAAATATAAATCATAATATTATTTTATTTCAAATATAAATCTAAACTATATTTAAATCTCAAATCTTCAAAAAGATATTTGGGCATTATTCTCATAAAAACTTTCTAAACAATCCTAGCTAGGATCATGATTCATGACTACAACATACAGGATATACAAGTGGGAAATCAACGTTTGATGCTTTGTTTGAATGTTTCCACAACTGCCAAATTTGGATTTGTAAAATTGTTTGGTGATAAAAATCTCGTTACTATCAAGATCATAAACCATATATATATATATATATGAGAGATCCGTTGATTCCAGGAGTAAATCTCTATTGACTTACTCCGCTTAATAACTCAATATGGACATTATATTTCTTCAATCCAACCATTGAATTCAAAGATCTCATTGAGTAGATCAACTCCACAAATTTTTGTAGAAATTCAAAAAATGTAGTTATGTATTCAGACTATTGTTATTCAACGGTTTTTTTAAAAGTTTGTCGTACACGTTTAATTGAAGTTATCAGAAAGCATATCTTCAAGCTTTCAGAATTCAGACTACTAATTTATTGTTAGAACTTTCAGAATTATGTGAATAACGGAAGCATTCTAAAATTCTAATTTCATCAAAAGGAATTGATAAATAAATACTATAGAGAATCAAGTTTCTGCACATGTCAAGAAGTTGGTAGTGGTAAGTCTAACTTGACTATCATTCCATAAAAGGAAAGTCCAAATGCATCTAGTGATAATATATAATATATGAATGTCTTTTTAGTACATAAATAAGTAAATACTATTAAAGGGTAAAGATAGAAATGTGAAACTGCTGCTGCACAAACCTCCTCATCATCAGTGGTTCCGCGGCCAACTATTAAAGCAAAACAAAGAATATCATATATTATTTGAATTTGAAGCTAATCAAGATACAATATTGTATTGACACAAGATTTACCGATTAAATTTTTCGACAGCAACTTCATCAACCACCATATTGACAAGTACAGGATCATTTTGATTTGGTCGGACCACAGACAGTTGCAATACATCTCCAACCTTCTTATCCCACACCATCTCCAAAAACTGTGAAACAAACAAGGGAGGAAAAAAGTAGTTAATAAAATCATACATTTATATTCTTCAAGCGCAAACGAACAAATACAAAAAAAGAAACACTAACAACCAATCTCCAGAAGTTGATCAACATTTAGAATACAACAATTGGATTTCAACCAAAAAAGACGGAAAAGGACCAACGAGGGGGAATTCTCTTCATGACTCCGTTTCTTATGAGTAAGTTCAATCCCTAGGGTGGCATTTTGGGGATATGAGGAATCCTTAGATTGACTGATATTTTGCACATAACTATGAGGAATCGAGCTACTGAGGTCAAGCTTTCTCTTAATGATCACATTACAACAACTCAAAAGAAGTGCTAGCATAAAACATTGATCCTAATCTAGTCCAATAAATTTGAATTGAATGCCTTACAAAGAAAATTAATCTCTTGAGAATGACATTGGTAAACATAAATAGAATATACCTCCAAGAAACCGTGAACAGTTTTTCCACCACACTGAACTATGACATCATTCAAATGCAGTCCAGCAGAGTCAGCAGAAGAACCTTGAATTACCTAAACACACATGGATCATATCAAGATTTGCAATTGTGAAAAATATTAATTAAGCAGCTATAAGACGAATGATGCAAAAAATAAAATCAATTTTTCTCTTCAATCACAAAATACAAAACCAACATAAACCATTATTAACTAAAAAGAAATTATGCAAACACGGAACCACTTGGCATATAAGAGAACATATAACAAAGAAGCTTATGTATTATTAACAATAAGCACCAATATTCAAAGCAGACATAATTTAACCACATACACAATTGGTTTCAAGATTGCTCCATTGATTGTCAACCTTTTTAAACAAACCGATCAGTAATATTCTCGGTGCATATTAAAGACTAAGGGGCTCTGTTCGAATAAAACAGAGTTAACTTGGTTTTTCACTCAATTTCAAAATAGTTTTCCGCTAAAACTCAACCACTAAAACATGTTTGAAAAATTGTGAAAAAAAATGTTTGTTTAAAAATGGTTTTCTGATTTTGAAAATTTTCAAAACTCAACTGAAACAAGTTTGGTTTTCAAAAATTTCGAAACAAACCACCTTGAACAGGGCCTAAATCAAACACCAGAGTAGTAGGATTTCAAATCTTGGATAACACATAAATGCATTAAAAGCAAGAAACATAATATGTAGGTAAGTAGTATGTGCAGACATCGGAAATTACACTATATTCCTAGACAGCATAGTATACCTTTTCAACAAGAACTCCATTGCAAATACTCGGAAACTTTTGAATAACCTTCTCTATGACATATATATCAGCTGTGTAAAAGTTTGTAGCCTTAAATCCAAGAGAAGGTCGCCAGAGCCCCCTGTTGCGAAGAAATATGCATTAGGTCATGAATGATTGGTTATACCTTAAGGTGAAAATAAGTTGTTTTTTCAAAATGCCAGTAAAATGCCCTATTCGTAACAAGTTGTGAAGATTGGATTCATTTATTTAGGATCCACCGTCCAGTACTTGTGAACATTATGAAGTTGGAAACTTAATAACCGTGAAAATATCAACATTTTAGAGAATCAAGATTGCGTGATACCACATGTGAAAAGTTGGTCAACAATAGACATGTAAGTTTATTTCTTTTCCGATAAGACTGATGCGAATAGTGAATTCTCCAAGAAGGTCAATCCTAACTAAAACAGAGCAAGGGGTGACAAAAAAGCAAAGATGGAGGGAGGAAATGACTGATGGGACTGCAGATATACCAAAATCAAGTGCAAGTCTTAACAACAAAAACTGAAATTCGATGAATATGTTTAAAATTTATACAGCATGTAGCATTGCAAATTCTTCATACATAAGGGTTTTTTTTAACGAAAAAACCAATTGAGTTTGATTGTTTCAGAATTTGGAAAATAATATTGTCAAAATAGGCATCTATATGTTACACTCTTATAACAAAAAATTCATGATTCAAAGATTATACAGAACGAGTAATGTTGGTGACTAATAAAATTGCACAGATGAAATAACTGAAACATTAAATAAGGAGTAATAAACACTTCATCAATTATATTATTTTAATGCCAATATAGTAATGACATACCAAATTAATAGCTAGTAGTAGGTAATCTTCATCAAAAGGCAACGGTAATAATTTATTACAATTATGAAATTCTTACTAAAAAATCTCTCAACTGCAACATCGACACATACAAGTACCCAAATACACAATAACTGAAAAATACTGTCTTGTTACCAAGTGCCTATACTATAGTCCTCGGTGAGCAACTAAATAATGCACTATTAATAAATAAAAACATAAAATTAGATTGATAAACACAACGGTAACATACCCGTATCTTTTGAAATGCTCCCAGCATTTGTGAGCTATATTTATTGGCAAAAACGGGGTAGGGAATCTAAATTCATAATAAAATGTAATACCAATCACTTCTCCTGACATATTTATAAGCGCACCACCCTCACCACACTACAACAAAAACAAATGTTAATAATAATGGGAGAGAAGCTATAGGGGATGAGCTATAAATGTTAAAAAGAGTCGCAAAACAATAAAAGTGCAAATAGAATGGGAGAGAAGATACTCTTGTGGTCTTGCAAGTCCCCATGAAAAGCTCCTTACAGTCCAAATCGCAGCGACCAAGACTGGAAAGGAACAAACAAGAGTTACAAACAAGGGAACTTTGCCAAAATAAACTAATAATTACACCAAAGATAAGATATTTTAAGCAACATAATATTTAAAATTAACAATGAGAACTCTAGCTATCTAACTAACGTGAATTCACCGGGAGCAGCCATAAGATCAAACGGTTTGGCAAAATAACGCCCCACGGCAACTATTGCATGACCAGGAACAAGGTTAAAGTGGCTAGAATATGGATGAAGATGAAATGACTTCTCCTCAGCCGGATTAACGTTGATGTAATCATCCACTTGTCTTAATGTTGCAGTAGCGAGGGATGAATCGGACTGAAACCGTATCCAAGCAATATTATAGTGGAAATCGTAGGCACATACTTCTCCCTTATATGATCGACCATCACACAGGTATATCATAACCTACAAAGAAGAATTAGAGTCTACTATCAATTTCACTTTACTGCGGATGCCTGATCATCAAGTTATGATGATTTATTTTTTAGGATAGATTATCAGTAATTGCATGTCAAAGGCATAAAAATAAAAAAAATCCCAATAAACAAATTACACAGACACATTGAAATCATTTTAATCTGCAATATAAAATATAAATAGCATCTAACAACCTCGAGACTCACTCGTCTATTGATTAGGTTTAAGGAATATTGTAACAAATTTGATAAATCTATAGACATAACATAAACCATGGATACCTAAGCAAAATCCAATAAGAATGCAATATTCAGAAAAGTAAGAAGACGTTATGACTAGTCATCCCAATTAGGTTGAAGAACCACAAAACACCAACCTTAAGACTGTCAGCCAACTTATCTTCCATCACGTCTTCTTCGGTAGGACGACGAATGAGATTGGCGGATGTCAAAACAATATGACCATTATTGCCATCATTTTCAATGATCAAGCCAGAACTTTGAAACAACTTTTGGTCCTCTGTATTCAAATAAAGCAGTAATAGTAAGAGACAATCAAACTCTGATACCATAACCATAACCATAGAGTTTGTTTGTGTTAGTTAATTAGTTAGAAATTAGTTATAGTTTGTTACTCAAATAGTTGGTGTAATTAGACTCTATAAATAGGACTACTAGTTTGTACACATTTCATTCATCTTTTGTCAATCAATATGATTTCTTATGAGCTTTTACCTCATGGGTATCAATATATAGGACTGATGCTATGATTCTTCGCAAAGTCTACTATACACTATAACGCACACTTGTTAGATTAGGCATGTTCTGGTGTCAAACAGACAGACACCGACACTTATGGATTACATTGAATGGATAGCCCGCATGAAATCGGGCCAGATGTCTGTCCCCTCTTCTCAACAGAATCCGAGAGACAAGAAAGAATCGAAAGCAGTCCTTTTAGCAAAGTCTTCTTCATTGCATTGGGTGCCAACCCCAATCCCTAGCTAGCGGAAATCCAAATAAGCCAGATTATTACCAGTGTTGATGTGTAATGTGCGTGTTATGTCCGGTGTTCATGCTTCATAGACTATAAACAAAATTTTGAAGTATATTTTGCAGTTAAGAGGAGTTGGAGAGTTGAATAATACCAGTATAAGATAGAAGAGCAACAATGGAGGAAGAAACTTTGAGAACAGCTTTCTTTGTATGAATATCAAGAAAGGTATTATCTTCTTCGACTTGGAATTTTGGTAGCTTTCGAGATAAATTATCTAGGTAATGCAGGTCTTCCGGCGCTGCGAAGGAGTATTTGAAACATAGATAGATTAGTGGCTACGTACTTGAGTTGAGAATAGTTTTAAAGAATCAAAATAAAAAAAATAAAAAAAAAAAAGGAAAATCTTACTGAAATATTCGTCTGGATGGAGTTCCCCTAGATTCCAGAGATGTTCTCGTAACCAAGGGTTTTTCCTCTTTAAGCACTTTTCATGCATTATTAGTTCTTCCGATTTTCCAAGTAAAGGCGCATATAATTTACGCATAATCCAACTATGAACACCAACTAGAGAGAGGGGAAATAATTAGAGAGGGTACTGCTGGTACGGTTACAATATTTTTAGAAAATCTAATATTAAACAATTTTTTTTATAAAGTAATATTAATTATTAGAAACATTACTTTTTGTAAATAAGTTACTGTCATAATTTTTTTTGTCTAATGTGTAACCACTATTTTCATCAAAAGTGAAAGAAATAATTGAAATATAATAAAAAATCAAAATATGCTAAGAGATTTTTTAATCACCGATACATTTTTGCTGTATCCACCATCCCAAATCAACCAAATAAAAATGGGTACGGATCAGTGCGTACCATACGAGTACCGTACGCGTACCTGACACTTGTAAGTTACGGGTATTTCCCCATTTTAGGAGTACCCATACTTCATAGATTAGAAAAGCAAGGATAAAGAGATTAAAACCAAAAACATCGATTCGAGCTGGTTCGTCCGAATCCCGAGCTTAACGAGAGAGGGAGAGAAAGATGGAGCTTGATTCTGCTAAGGAATACAGTACAGTAATAATAATACACTATACTTACTTAGTATTCCTGGATGAGGATTCTAATACTAGGGAATGAAATATCTTGATTTTCAAATTTTATTGTTTGGATAAAGTAATAAAACTCTCTCGATTGTAAAATTCTTTGTTTTGATAGACGATGGTGAGAATTGATTTTATAAAAGAGATTGTAATAGTCCATAAATCTTATCTGAACTAATAATGTCGATATTGTTATGTTGGACACATTCACTCATATTCAGACTGATGGCCTTACGGTGTGTGTAAAATTCAGTGATGTTTACCAATTTGTCTATAAAAAATTTGGAGATATATTATCGAAGTTGAGACTTATATAAAATTACGATTTAACTTAATTAGGTATTTGAATCTTAGATTGATTTTCAATTCGACATGATTAGATATCAAGTTAAATCTTAATCCACAAAATCTTCCGTGTTAATCACCATCCACTCACCATATATTTTATTTATTTATTTGAAAAAATATCAACTTTTATTTATTTGAAGGAAAAAATATCAACTTTTAATATTTCTTGATCATGAAAGTCATATTATAAAGCTCATGAACTACAAATATAATTTAATAATCAATTTGAGTCTTAGATTTACTTTCAATTTCACTTGATTATGTCTGAGCTACATTAGAGTATTAAATCTTACGCCCACTATCCCAAAATAAGTGATCAGCTATAATGCATGGGTACTCCATTTGAAGGAGAGTATCAATATTGGATTTATGATCATATCTGTATACTTTTTCTAAAAATGTTGTATCTCGTACGCGTACCAGTACCCGTATCGGGTACCGGGCCCAACCCACATCTAGACAACGTTGGTGATCAGTTAACTGTTTATGTATGCCGATGCATAATTTTGACCATTAATATTTTTAATTATCTATTAGTAAAAATTATAAAAAGTTAGTATTTTAAAAATATTCACCGAAATAAATCCGTCAACATCTTATATGCTAATATATATTTTTATTCATTAATAGAAAATACGATCAAAACAAGATATGTGAACAATGCATCTGATCAAAGTATGTCACGTAAAATGAGACAAAGGAAGTACAATATTTACTTGATCACGTTTCAACTCAAGTCAAAATTTTACTTCCAATTTGACTCAATTAGATCTTTGTAACACGAATTAAGTATCAATTAATAGTTTATTTTAAATAATAGTTTATTTTATGTTATTTTACATTTTTATCCTTTAGGATTGTATTTAAAGGCATTGTGCCTCACTTGGAAAAACAATCAATCAATGAACAATTATCTTCTTCTCTTAAAAATCTCAAATTATCTTTACATGATGTCTTAATTGTACCGGATTCTATTCTAAATTCTTAGAATCCTACTCTTGAGATTGAATTTTACCGGTTCGTCCCTAGAATCCTATTTATCCGTTACAATTGTATCTAGAACCTTTGATTCGGCGCATATGATAGGTTCAAAACATAATCCGGTGAAAATTTTGAGCACACTTGAAGTTGGAGAAAAGTTGGATATAGGCTTATGTTTGTTATGCGATGAACTCTTTACTCCTGATCATGCAAAGACGCACAAGAGAATCCAATTTAGAGTAATGGAGATGGATGAAGAAGTTGATAGGGATGTTTCTCATAAACCATCAACCCTAAATTGCAATCTCATTTCTACCCACAATTGCGTACCTGAAGAACCACCACTAGTGAAACATGAAGAAGTTCAAGGAATTGTTGAAGATTTCCTGCAATCTTCCATTTGCATTCAGAAAACTCCTCCAAGTTCAACCACAAAAATGGAGTGTATCAATGGAGCGTCTTGAGTGAACGTCATGACAACCACCGTGTTCTTCCCATTTCAATTCCGACAATAATTCCACCGCCTGAACTGCCAGACAAGGATGTTGCATCAGTGTTCTCAAGAAACATCCACCGAGATGCTATTAAGGGAGTTCACTAAAGACCATATCAGTTGAGTTTACATCTTATAAAACAACAATTACTTACCACTTGATGCTTATATCTCATGTTACCACTTAGACTATGTACAATGGTCACCAACATTCAACACCCTTCAACACCCACTTTTTCACTCCACATCATTTTCTCTTTCATCCACATAATCATTCAACACCACATTCAACTTTTACCCTCTCCAATAGTTTTTTCATTCAACACTCTACCCCACCACTTTCTCTACCCCACCACTTTCTATTTCATATTCTTATTTAAATTTAAATTTAAATTTTTATGATTAAATAAAATTATAATTATCGATTAAAATTAAATTTAAATTATACAATACAAATAATCGATTAAAATTATAATTATCGATTAAAATTAAATTAAACTCCCGATGACAATTTTAATAAAAACAAAATTTATTTAAATAATTGATACAATACAATCATCTTAACTTAATTTAAAATACGACACACAAGAAACGTAGTTAAAACGATACAAATAATTTAAAATGCAATATAACACACAAGCAACGTAAGAAATACAATACAAATCATCTTCAGCCACGTCCCATTCCAAACTTTGTCCAAATGTGCTTCACTAGATCTGCTTGCAATTCGTTATGACCTTTTTTATCACGAAGCTCGGATCTAGCACGCACATGATTTGCAAAAGCGGGTAATACCTCGGTTGAAAATGGTTGCGGTGCACTAGATCCACTTTCCCCATACTGCTCAAAATCGGTCCAACGTTGAGCATATGAATCTCGTTCATCCTTAACAATCATATTATGTAATATGATGCAAGACCTCATGATGATACTCAGATCGGCTATGTCCCACAAGCGAGCTGGTTCACGGATGATTTTAAATCGAGCTTGAAGCACTCCAAATGCACGTTCGATGTCCTTCCGACATCCCTCCTGATGTTGAGCAAATAACTTATCGGGTTCACTTTGAGGAAGTCTAATTGATTTGACGAAAGTTGGATAAGAAGGGTAAATACCATCAGCTAGATAGTATGTCATATCATAGGGACGTTGATTCACGTAGAAATTCACACTTGGAGTCTTTCCCTGTTCCACATCATCAAAAACTGGTGAACGATCTAGAACGTTTATGTCGTTCAATGTTCCCGGACATCCAAAAAAGGCATGCCAGATCCATAGATCATGAGTTGCAACGGCTTCAAGAATAACTGAGGTGGTTCCCTTATCCCCCCTAGTAAATTGACCTTCCCATGCTTTAGGACAATTTTTCCATTCCCAGTGCATGCAGTCAATACTCCCAATCATCCCTGGAAACCCCCGCATTTCACTAACATGTAGTATTCTTTGCAGGTCATCTTGGGTTGGTGCTCTCAGATATACTTGCTCATACAATTGTATGATTCCATTACAGAATCTATGTAAGCACTGCAATGTTGTACTACCTCCTATTTTGATGTACTCATCAACTGCATCTGCTGCCACACCATATGCTAACATTCGCATTGCTGTGGTACATTTTGCTAAGGGTGATATACCTTCTTTGTTGGTTGCATCAACTCGCTGGGTGAAGTAGTTATCACTACTTGAAAGGTCCCCAACGATTCGAAGGAAAACATGTTTTTGCATGCGGTACCGACGACGGAACATTGCATCGTCATATGTAGGCTCATTGGCAAAGTAGTCGTCAATTAGTCTTTGGTTTGCCGCTGCATGATCTCTATTTAGATATTTTCTAGTGCGAGGTGCACTATCTTCCAATATTTTTTTTCTACGCTCTCTAAATCGTTTGAGTACATAAGTTTCTTCAACTTCACGATTTTGCATGTACTTAGCGAGATCAAACTCACCGGTTGATGGATCCATTGTGATATTGGAAGTATATTGGATGAGATTTAGGATATTGGAGGAATATTGAATGAGATTTTGGATATTGATACATAAATGAATGAGTCCATATATATAGATTCAATTTTATCCACTGACGGATTTCAAATAATTATTGTATAGAGTTAATTATCAGATAAGGCTTGGGTGGGTGACGGATTTCAAATAATTATTGTATAGAGTTAATTATCAGATAAGGCTTGGGTGGGTGACGGATTTCAAATAATTATTGTATAGAGTTAATTTCGACACAATAATTAAAGCACGTTGGGTGGTGGACACAATAATTAAAGCAAAGACACTGACATATGACAATAATGAAAGCAAAGACATTACACTGACATATTTTACAATAATGAAAGCAAAGACATTACATTACACTGACATATTACAATAATGAAGCAAACACTACATTGATTAAAATTAATTATGGAAACAGTTCTTTGGCCAACGTCTCCATCATGGCTTTCTTCACGTCATCGAGATTCTCATCATAACTTAACTTCATATACATTTCCATTTTCTTAATTTTGTTTGTCTCTTGTTGATTGGAAAGTAACATTTGTTGATTGGAAAGTAACATTGACAATTGTTCACTCTCTTTCTCCTTGATTTTGATGTAATTATCCCATTCTTTGTCCACCACCTCTGTGGATGTGGAAGCTTTCATTTTTCCCTTCTTTTTGGCTGCATCCCTACCTATAGGGCGAGCACTGGATCCTACAGAGTTTGCATCACTGTCACGAGATCTCTTAGATCCACTACTTCCCGAGCCAACATTTCCTTCTGCTTGACTTCTAAAACGTGGTTCATCACGGACAGCTTGCCATTCTTCCATCAAAGTGAATTGAACATTTTTCCCACATGCATATAGTTCCTGAGCTTTTGCCAACACATCATTATCCGACCAACCGCTTGCTTGCATACGCTTAGCTCCATCATAAGCGCCAATCCATTTATTCAGTATTTTGTTCATGTAATTAAAACGGTTTCGGCATGAAATCATATCACGCGGAGGATCGAATGAGCAGTGCTCATTACAATACTCAGCAATTTTACCCCAATATGTTTCGGCTCTCTGGTTTCTCCCGACAATACTGTTTGTTCCAAATTTAATCCAACCACTAATTAAAACCAAATTTTGTGCAGTGTTCCATGCTGGTTGATGGTTTTTCTTGGTCTTAGGAGTTGAATCATCTGAACTTGGAATGACTTCATTAGCAGCTGTCATGGCACCAATAGTTAGTTGTGTTGAAAATTCGGGAAATTCATGAGCACCGCTACTTGGAAAATTTTCATTAACCATTGGCATATAACCATTAAACATGGGTGGTTGATATGGATTTCTCATCATGGATCCATAATATGGATGAAAATTTTGAGGATATTGGTTGGAATTTGGTGGAAAACCAAAATTAGATGTGTTTTGAGGATGTTGGTTGGTTGGAAAATTGATTTGGATAATTGTTGGGATTTTGAAGATTTTGGTAGTTGTTGGGATTTGGATAATTGTTGGGATTATGATAATTATCGGGATAATTAGAAAAATTTTGGGTGTTCAAAGGATTATTGGGATCCATTTCACTTAAAAAAAGACTAAAACTTCAAGATTAACACTAATAAAAAGATTAAGATAGTGAAAAAATGCGTTTTTTTTTCTGTGTCCAAATGAAATGAACCAAGTCTCTATTTATAGAGGAAAAAAAATCACGAATTTTGGTAAAAAAATAAAAAAATAAAAAATTAATTTTCAATGAGATAATTGAGTTTAAAGGATAAAAATCAAAAAAATCTGCCGGACCAATCACAGGCAGCCACGTGGCTGCCTTTATCCACAACCATCTTCTCTCTCCGCGTCCACTGACACTTCACGCGCGCTGTCGGCGCGTGTGGCACACGCGCCAGGAATGGCCAAATCCGAGAGCGCCACGTGTCCCCCCGTGTGCAGATTCAACCTATTGAATTCATTCAACACTTCCCTCCTCCACATCATCTTCAACACCACCATTACACTACTAAAAACATATTCAACACCCATTCAACACCAATTTTTTTCCCCATTGCACTTGGTCTTATGTGAATAATTATAATGCTTTTCTTGCATTATCTTCCATGTTTAATTTTGTTATTAGAGATATTGTGACCACCAAAAAGGGTATGGTAGCAATGGAATATCCAAATATGTATTTATTTACAATGATGCAAAGGTTTTGCCAACTGTTTGATGAAATGCCGGAGTGTCACACAACTCCTTGGGTTGCCATCATAACTGCCAGTATTGTTCTTGACCGTATGGCCACTTATGCTCATGTTATAGGTATAAAGTTCAAGGCACTATATATTGGTAGAGTTTTCACTTGGCAGTTGCAACAAATTTCATTTACTAGCAATGTGACATTCCTTGTTTTGTTATTGGGATTAATGGGATTGAATATAGTAGAATGCAGAGTAGCTAGTGGGTATGAGAAAGTTGGGCACCCTGTTATCAATTGCAGAAAATGGATTGTAATTTTGACTGATTTTGGTGGTGTTGATGGTAAAACATCAAGCACTACAGTCTTTTCAAATGTAAGCAGAAATCCCAGCCAGTATGCTTATCACAATGGAGCTTTACTTGTGGTGCCATATGGGAAATGGCTAATTGAAAGATTAAATCTTACTAGTCATTTAACTATTTTCCACCAAAATGAAGTTGTAATTCTTACATCTCAAGATGAGTTAGAGTGGCCTTCACTTCATGTCTTAGCATCATATGAAAGAGGAAGGGATGCACCTATTGAAATGTTTAGTAGTCTCGATTTTGAAACTAGCCTCACAGTTGTTGTTGTTTGGAATGCCATTGTTCATAAGTGCACTTGCAATGGGAATGAAGCTGTTGAGTTTGACTTGTCCAAAGAATTAAATAGGATGCATATTGTTCTTGGTAATTACACTTTTCCTTACATGTTGATTTTATGCTCTCTGAAACTTTTTCATTATGGGGACATATTGGTTATCTTGGCTACTCTACAATTTGAGGAGATTATCCAATCCATCATGTACACAAAAATTGAAGTTTTGGAAGCTTTGGTTTCTTCACACTGTAGACATGGAAGGATAGGTTGTGTATTACAAGTATTCTTTGATTTTCCATATACAAATTTGATACCTTGGGTTAGACTCCTTTTCGCACTTCTACTAAATGTACGCCCACATGAAATCTTACAACAGTTATCTTCATGGTTTAAGACACATAACAAGTCAAATGTCTATTCCCTTGGTGTAGCGGTGATTTTTGGATATCGAGTTATTAATTAACTTCGAATCGCAATTTGATATTACACCACCGATCTTTAATTTATCCGAGGGAAAGGGAAAAAGTTCGAAAAATACCCTATTTTAAGAGAACAAGGTTCGGGGGTTAGTTATACGAAGGGAAGGTATTAGCACCCTAAGTATCTATAGTACTCTATAGGAACCTCTTGTTTTTATTTCTATCTATGCGCTTTATTTTATTTGTTTGTAAAAATGTATAAGTGTGAGAACTAAAGTGATGATAAAAAAAGAAGTTTAAAGTGATGGAAAAGGAAAAATGTTTTTGTTGATTTTATTGATTGGAGAGACAAGTCTCATGCCTACGTACCCGAGGGATCAAACCACCGTAGTTCGGGGTAAAAAGACGAGTAAATTTGTTTGTTTGATTTTAAGGTTTTGAAAATGGTTTTAAAATACCAAAAGCCAAAAATGGCAAAGTGTGAGTTTTGATTGATGTTAGTTTGTGAAGAAAGTCTATATGATTAAATTGATTAAGATTTGATTAAGAAAATAAGACGCGAATACTTGGTTTGAGATCCAAGGTTTGTTGAGAAAAGGTTGAGTGATAAAAATATTTTGATATTTTTTCGATATTTGAAACTAAATCAATGCGTATTTTTGAAAGAGGTTTTGACCTCGTTTTTGTGAATAACATGACTAATTATTTGATTGGAATGTTGGGTTAAAATAAAAAAGGTAGCGCTAAAATTAATAACGTCGCAATAGGCAAAATAAGCGCGAAGACGATCCGTAATGATATTTTGATCAAAACGGTGTCTTTTCCCTCGGAATTAATATGCTAACGTTTTTGCGGAAAGCGATAAATAAATATGCATGAGATGCGATTTTTTCATTTATAGTGTACATTTGTTCCTAATTACATTCTAAAGTATTTACTAAAAAAATAAATATGAAATGAATGCAACAAGATGCTATGCAATTTAATTTAAATTTACATCACGTCCTAAAAAAAATACAATCTAATGTCTTTACAATGCAATAAATAAATAATTAATTGTGCGGAAATAAAATAAAAAAACAAACGGGGTGCAAATAACAATTAAAACTGAAAAGGGGGTGCAGAAAGCAAATCTGGGCCCAAGCCCAGCTGGGGGCGCGGCCCAGAGGGGAGGTGTGTGAAGAAATTAACAAAAACCAGATCAGAGCCGTCTGATTGATCAGACAGCTCTGATCTGATCACAGGAAAATATAATCGTGAACGTTTGATCAGGATCCAGAAGACATAGGCGCGCAGGTGCACGATAAGGCTGTGCACCTGCGCGCACAGGATCAAAAATAGGACATATATATACAGAAACCCTAAAAAAGTCATCACAAAATCATCCTCTTCTCTCTCCCTTCCTCTCGCCGCCGATACCATCTCCTTCTTCCTCACTCATCTCTCTGATCGGCCACTCTCTCTCAACCTCCAAAAACTCCATTTTTCCAAAAGTTTTAACATCAAAATTTATACCAAAACAACTTCTAAACACAAATCCATAAACAAAATACCCAAAATCTAAATCAAAATCCCAATATCATGAAAAAAGGAAAAGAAAATGGGGATCAACCTTTGGACTGTTTTGATTTCGATTCTTCTTTCTCGGTTTCGATCTGGGTTCGCGTCCTTGATTCTTCTTCTTCTTCCGTTTCGATCTGGATTCGCGTTCGTTGATGGTTTGTGGGTGATGGGGATGAATTCTGGGTTTTGATTTTGATGAATGATCTTGGATTCGGTTCGTATGGTTTGAATCTGAGATGGTTTTTGATCTGAGATTTGGTTAGAAATGAAGAAGGGTTTTGATTGTGGTTCTATTTTGATTCGGTTTGGGTTCTGGTGAAGATGAACTTGTGTGGATTTTGGATTTGGGATTTGTATGAGTTTTGGGTTCTGGGTTTGTGATGAACAGATGAAGAATCTGTTTTTTAATTTCGTTTTTTTGATTTTTTTTTGTTTGTATTTGTGTTGATTTGATCTGGAAAAAGGATGAGAATAGAAATTTTCAGTGTTTCTGCGGCTGGAAAGAAAAGTCTCCTAGGGAACAGTGTCATAATTACAGTATAAATACTGTGTCAGATGTTTAGGGTTTGACAAATGAATTTCCCAATTTGGACAGAATTGCCCCTTTGGGCCTGGACAAAAAATCTGATCTGGACTTCTTAAAAAAAACACCAAGATGGAAAAAATACACAAATAACAATTAAAATAAAAATAAAAATAATAATATATCAATAATAATAAAAAACGAAAATGAATTATAAAAATAAAATAAAAATCAGAAAATAATAAAAGGAAAATAAAATGTAACCAAATGAGGTATTTTAAAATACCTCTCTGCCGAAATTTCGTCAGAAACGAACAAAGAAAAATCCGTCGTAAAAAGGCGCATAAAAGCATTTGGTCAAAAAATGGGGTATGACAGATGCCCCTATTTAAGTTTCTTCCATCGGAGATAAAAAGAAAAAGATGATTTTTTTTTTGATGATATTTTTGTTTTGGTTCGACGGTGGAAGAGACTTAAATACAGAGTACAGCATTTTTTGACCGGAATAAACTATAAAATGCCATGATATGATGTTATGTTATGAATGTTATGGTTATTAGTGATATGTTTATGAGTGCTATATTTACAAAGTGTTTGAATGTAATGAAGATTATCTGACAGGGGTAATGAAGACAGAAAGCGATAAAGTCCTGTGTGCGGACAGAAAGCAGTAAAGTCCTGTGTACGGACATAAGTAAAGACTGAAAGCAGTAAAGTCCTGTGTGTGGACATAAGCAGATAAAGTCCTGTGTGCGGACATAAGCAGATAAAGTCCTGTGTTCGGACAGAAGTAAAGACAGAAAGCAATAAAGTCCTGTGTTCGGACAGAAGTAAAGACAGTGTCCACCAACATTGTGGGATGGTAAGGACAAGTAAAGGAAGTGTCTACCAACATTGTGGGATGGTAAGGACACACTGAGGAAATAAATTGTCTGCTGACATTGTGGGAGAGCGAGACATGACAAGAATATGTATTTGTCTGGAGCAGACGCACTGGAGATGACTTCTTTTGGGGAAAATAACTGTAAGTTTGCAGTTGATTGTTTGCAAAATCTGCTACTTTGAACATGTTTGATGGAGACATCTCTGGACCAGACTCACCGGGGATGACTTTTCTTTTTTTTTTTTGATGATTTATGATTGATGGAGACATCTCTGGACCAGATACACTGGGGATGACTCTTTTTGTGATGAATTGAAGCAAGACACATGATGGTCAATGCGGTATATATGAATGATTTTGTTTGCATGTTGCATGTGAATATGAATGTATGTACACATGTATGTATGATTGTATGTATGAATATGTGAATGATTGTATGTGTATGATTGAATGATATTTGTACATGACTGGATGAGATAAAAGTTTGACGGTAAGATGAACATTGGGCCGACGTATCCGTACAACCACCCGGTAGTTCTCTGCTGGGATAGCATCCTTATAGGTAAAATAAATCAGATCCTCGGGGTAAGACCCGGCATAGTATATTAATCCATGGTAAGAATGATTGCTTCTTGGGGTAAAGCCCATCAGTCAGAGGTCTGGCAGAAGTCGCCATTTCGTACACTAAAACTGAATATTTCTTCATGGTCTTGTTTCGACAGTCATGCTTTTGCTTTTCTTCTTTTTTTTTTTAAATCCCTAACTTTTGCCTGGATCGCCCTTTTCAGGTTTTCAATCCACCGGGAATATATTTCTTTTTTTTTGTTTTGCCCCTAATTTTTGCCTGGACCGCCCTTTCAGGTTTTCAATCCACCGGGACACTCATTTTTGCCTAAGCCGCCCTTCCGGGTTTTCAACTTAGCGAGCTTTTTCTTTTTATTATTCTTTCTCTCTTTTTTTTTAGCAATGACTGTGTTTGCTTCATTGAATCTGACCGCTTTCGGAACAATGTTGATATATACTTGTATGACTCATGAATCTAAGAGATATGTTTGTTATCTATGTTTTTTCAAAAAAAATAGCAACTAAAAACTTTAAATTATTTTTGAGTTTTTTGCTTCAAGTATTTTAAATTGAAAGAGTGGAAAACAAAATTGCAAATAAAAATTGAATTCCAAATAGAGGGCACAGGCTCGAATTTGATTAATAGAATGGTAATTGGCGAAAAGCACAACCCCGATCATTACAAAGATGAAAAATGGTAATTATGTGGGAAAGGTACATTAAACACAATGATCGCTATTCTCCCTGACAACTTTGAATTTGCGGTCTAAAATGCTGTAAGCCAAAAAATACTCTGTCAATCGAGGTGCTCTGAGTAGGTGATGCCTGATCCGATGCAGTTACTTGTCTTATTCCTTAACTTTTGCATAGATCGCCTTTTCAGGTTTTCGACCTATCAGGATAATTATTTTCTGTTTATGTCTCTAATTTTTGCCTGGACCGCCCTTTCAGGTTTTCAGCCCACCGAGACGCTCATTTTTGCCTAAGCCGCCCTTTCGGGTTTTCAACTTAGCGAGCTGTTCTTTTATTTTTTAGACAAAATATTTCTTGACTGCATCGGCATTTACAGGACGAGGGAGCTCATCACCATCCATGGTTGCGAGAGTCATAGCACCACCAGAAAAGGCTCTTTTGACAACATACGGGCCTTCATAATTAGGTGTCCACTTGCCCCTTGAATCCGGCTGAAAGGACAAAATCTTTTTGAGCACAAGGTCGCCTTCGCGGAACTCACGGGGTCGAACCTTCCTGTCAAAAGCCTGTTTCATTCTTCTTTGGTATAACTGTCCATGACACAAAGCCGCCATACGTTTTTCCTCAATTAAATTCAATTGGTCATATCTATTTTGGCACCATTCAGCTTCAGCCAGCTCAGTTTCCATTAAGACTCTCATTGATGGGATTTCAACCTCTACGGGGAGCACTGCTTCCATGCCATATACCAAAGAGAAAGGGGTTGCCCCTGTCGAAGTACGAACTGAAGTACGGTATCCATGTAAGGCAAAAGGTAACATTTCGTGCCAATCTTTGTAAGTGACCACCATCTTCTGCACAATCTTCTTAATGTTCTTATTTGCCGCTTCAACTGCGCCATTCATCTGAGGCCGATAAGGAGATGAATTATGGTGCTCAATCTTGAACTCGTCACACAGATCTTTCATCATTTTGTTATTCAAATTCGTTCCGTTATCTGTGATGATCTTGTTAGGAACACCATAACGGCAGATAATATGACTTTTGATAAAACGTACGACCACCTGTTTGGTCACATTGGCGTAAGACGCCGCCTCAACCCATTTGGTAAAGTAATCAATAGCCACTAAAATGAAACGGTGTCCATTGGAAGCCTTCGGTTCAATCCGACCAATCATATCAATACCCCACATGGAGAACGGCCAAGGAGAAGATAGAACATTTAAAGAAGTTGGCGGTAGATGCATCTTGTCCGCATAAATCTGACATTTATGGCATTTCCTGGCATGTTTATAGCAATCAGACTCCATTGTCAACCAATAGTAGCCGGCTCTTAACATTTTCTTGGCCATTGTGTGTCCATTAGGGTGTGTTCCGAATGAACCTTCATGTACTTCATGCATCAATAAATCAGCCTCATGTTTATCCACGCACCGCAGCAGAACCATATCAAAATTTCTTTTGTATAACACCTCATCATTCAGGAAGAAGCTGCTGGACAATCTTCTCAGAGTTTTTCTGTCTTTGTTAGATGCCCCAGGGGGATATTCTTGCTTCTGAAGGAACATTTTGATATCATGAAACCAAGGCTTGTCATCAACTACTTCTTCGGCCGCAAACACATACGCTGGTCTCTCAAGGCACCGAATACTGATTGTTGGTATCTCGTTCCGACGATTAACTCGGTACATTGAAGATAGAGTGGCTAAAGCATCGGCCATTTGATTCTCGTCACGAGGAATGTGATGTAGCTCAACTTTATTGAAGAAAGTTAACAACTGTCTTGCATAATCTCTATAAGGAATCAAACCAGCATGACGAGTCTCCCACTCTCCTTTGATCTGATTAATCACAAGAGCTGAGTCTCCATAAATGTCGATATTTTTGATCCTTAAGTCAATAGCTTCTTCAATGCCCATAATGCAAGCCTCATATTCTGCAATATTGTTAGTGCATTCAAACTGTAATCTCGCGGTGAAAGGAATGTGAGCACCTTTAGGGGTAACGATGATTGCCCCAATTCCACTGCCATAGAGATTAACGGCCCCATCAAATATCAAACCCCACTGGGATTCAGGATCTGGTCCCTCGCCAAACACCGGTTCATCACAATCCTTCATCTTCAGATACATGATCTCTTCATCTGGAAAATCAAACTTGATAGGCTGGTAATCTTCAACTGGTTGGTGAGCCAAATGGTCTGCAAGAATACTACCCTTGATTGCCTTTTGGGTACGGTACTCAATATCATATTCAGATAACAACATTTGCCAACGGGCAATTCTTCCGGTTAGAGCTGCCTTCTCAAAAATGTACTTAATTGGATCCATTTTGGATATCAACCAAGTAGTATGATTAATCAGATAATGTCGAAGACGTTTGGCAGCCCACGCCAAAGCACAACAGGTCTTCTCAAGCATGGAGTATCGAGATTCACAATCTGTGAATTTCTTACTCAAATAATAAATTGCGTGTTCTTTTCTACCGGTTTCATCCTGTTGTCCCAGCACACAACCCATGGATTCTTCCAGCACGGTCAAGTACATGATGAGCGGTCTTCCTTCCACTGGAGGGATAAGGATCGGAGGTTCCATTAAATACTCTTTGATACTGTCGAAAGCTTTCTGACAGTCCTCTGTCCAAATAATCCCTTGATTTTTGCGAAGCAGCTTGAATATCGGCCCACATGTGGCAGTCATATGGGAGATGAATCTAGAGATGTAATTTAATCGGCCCAGGAAACCTCTGACTTGTTTTTCTGTTTGTGGAGCTGGCATTTCTCTGATGGCCCTGACTTTGTCTGGATCTACCTCGATACCCTTTTGACTGACAATGAAACCCAGAAGCTTTCCGGATCTAACACCGAAGGTACATTTGTTGGGATTTAAACGGAGACGGTATTTCCTCAACCTTTGAAACATTTTTGATAAATACTCCACGTGTTCTTCCTCGGTACCCGACTTAACAATCATGTCATCTACGTATACCTCAATCTCTTTGTGCATCATGTCATGAAAAAGGGTGGTCATGCCCCTTTGATAAGTAGCACCCGCATTTGTTAGACCAAAAGGCATCACTTTGTAACAGAAGGTGCCCCAAGGTGTAATAAAAGCGGTCTTCTCTCTATCTTCGACTGCCATCTTGATCTGATTATACCCGGAGAAACCATCCATGAAGGAGAAAACCTTGGATTTAGCTGTGTTATCGACCAACACATCAATGTGAGGCAAAGGGAAGTCGTCTTTCGGACTAGCTCTGTTCAAATCCCTGTAATCAACACACATTCTAACTTTGCCATCCTTCTTTGGAACCGGTACTATATTAGCCAACCACTGAGGATATTCTGAGGTGATAAGAAAACCAGCATCAATTTGTTTTTGTACTTCTTCTTTGATTTTGAGAGCCATATCCGGATGAGTTCTTCTTAACTTTTGCTTTACTGGAGAACATTCTGGCTTTAGAGGCAAATGATGTTCCACAATTTCAGGATCCAAACCGGGCATATCCTGATACGACCAGGCGAAGATGTCAACATATTCTCTGAGTAAAACAATCACCCTTTCTTTGACAGACGCTTCTAAGGATGCCCCAATCTTGATTTCTTTCTTCTCCTCTTCATTACCCAGATTGATAAATTCTATAACCTCTTCGTGGGGCTGAATAGTCCTTTTCTCTTGATCCAACAATCGTCTGATCTCATCTGGAATCTCTTCATCCTCTTCCTCTACAGCCTCGTAGACAGGGAACTCAAAGTTGGGAGAGGGCATAGGATCATTGTGTTCAACGGGTTTATTGATGCTTAGTCTGCATATGATTTATGATTGATTTCAATAAACAAATAATGAATGCAAACTTATGAATTTGATTAAAGCTGAGAAAAAAGAAAGGTGAAATTAAAAGATGTGTACATATTTTGGTTTTTTTGTGTTACCATTTTTCATAAGAATACAAACAAAATAAAGTGTCACGACAAGAAAAAATGACAACATATATATATATATTTTTTTTTAAAATACTTGAAGCTTTAAACAAAGCCCTATTTGAGTTTCACTTTTGCCTGGGGCAGGACAAAAGGATTTTTTTTTGAAAAAGCAAAAATAGACAAACATATTACTTAGATAAAGGTGTGACAGAAGGGACATCAACAGTAACCCAATTGCGGCAAATTCCTCCAGGAGTCACGAAACAAGGTGGTTCTTCCTCATCCTCATGCTCAATGATAGCATTAGTTTCCGGAGGGGCATTGATAAATCCAGCACCAAGAAAGACATCTGTGATGGGTTTATAAACCACATCCGGCTTACTTCTTTTCGTGGACGGAGTGCAACCCAAACCCCCTTTCTTCTGGCCTTCTGCCAACTGTAATAGACGTCCCCAATGTAAAGCTTCTTCCCCTTGCATCACCTTTTGTGCATCCTTCGCAGTTTTCATAGGTGCTCTGGCCTTTTCTGAACTTCTTTCCTCAATAGAAAGCCCTTGAAAGGCTGTACCATCTTCAATATCAGCACCGATATAAGAATAACCTGACAGATGACTGACCAATAAAGCTTCCTCTCCGTTCACAATCACCAATTTTCCTTCCCGTACAAATTTCAGCTTTTGGTGAAGCGTGGAAGTTACTGCCCCAGCCTCGTGAATCCACGGCCGCCCCAACAAACAACTATAAGATGCTCGAATATCCATGACTTGAAAGGTGATCTGGAACTCATAAGGGCCAACTAAGATGGGTAAATCTATTTCCCCAATTACTGATTTTCTCGACCCATCGAAGGCTTTCACGATTATTGCACTTGGCCTCAAAAGCGCACCACGGTATGCGAGCTTGTCCAAAGTAGTCTTAGACATCACATTCAAAGATGACCCGGTGTCTACCAACACGTTGGATATGGAATCATTTTTACAAATCACTGAGATGTGTAGTGCTAGGTTATGACCCCTTCCTCTTTCAGGGAGTTCCTCGTCACTGAAACTCAAATTATTGCAAGCTGTGACATTCCCCACTACGCTACCAAATTGGCCCAAGGTTACGTCATGGTCGACATAGGCTTGGTCCAAGACTTTCATTAGTGCCTCTCTGTGCGCATCGGAATTCAATAAGAGTGATAAAATCGAAATCTTGGAAGGGGTTTGTAGTAATTGATCCACGATCTTATACTCACTTCTCTTGATCATTTTCAATACTTCATCTGAGTCCTCATACACTCTTTCACCAGTCCTACTAGCATCAGGAATTTGTGTTTTTCCAACAGAACTATCAGTCTTTTCTTGAACAACTCCGGGGAGAATACGCCCGCTCCTCAGTATTTTGCTACTATCGGCAATATTATCCACGGATATCAAAGGAGGAATAGGTATTTCCACCCCATCCTGCAACATGGTGGCATCATACCTATATGGCACAGCTCTCAGGGACGTATATGGCATAGGCCCTGGCAAGCAGATCACTAGCGGGGTAACTGTGGGCTCTCCACTATTATAAATCATCTCGAGACGGTTAGAGGCATTGAATTCTGGAACTATAACGCAAACATCCTCACTCTTCTTTGTGACAACCAATTCTCCTTTATCCATCAACCTTTGTATGTCTTCCTGAACTCGGGAACAACCTCGGGGGTTCCTTAAACATTTCTCACAAGTTGCATGATCATGGCTAAACAACTTTGCTTCACACATTTTACTATGAATAGGTACCAATGGGGTTTTGACATCCTTTACGCTGAGAATGGTGCTTGTTTCTTGGCAATCTTGGATGAAATGGACGGAGGACCCGTGATTGGGCAACGGATTGTTTCGGACATTAGGATTTTCATCCTTGAAAGACAGCACTTTATTTCGGATTAACTCTTGAACAACTTTTTTGAGGGCGTAGCAACGTTCCACATCATGGCCAGGGGCCCCTTGATGGAAAGCACAAGTCAAGTCACTACGGTACCAGGTGGGTAGTACTGCCGGCACAGGTGGAGGTGGTCTCGTTTGGACGAAATTTTTGGCGAGTAGGGCGGGGAGTAGATCAGCGTATTTCATGGGTATAGGGTCAAATGGTGGATTTCTTTGGGTGCGATTGGGATACTTGTAGGGTTGTTGGGGAGTTTGTGGTCGAATTTGTGGCTGTTGTGGATATGGTTGTTGATAAGGGTATGGATATTGTGGTGGTGCTTGGGTTATCTGTGGTTGAGATGTAGGTGTAATGGCTGAGACATGTTGGTAAGCTGGGTATCTAGGCTGGGGTCTTCCTTGGGCCACCATGCCGACCTCGGATTCTTTTTTCTTTGAAAAACTGTTGCCATATTTCTTATTAGCGCTGGTTGGAGCATTTTCTTTTATCAACCGTCCTTGACGGACTCCCTCTTCTAGACACATTCCCATCTCTACCATCTCGGTGAAGCTTCTTGACACAATACCCACCATTTTCTCATAAAAGAAAGGACTTAGAGTATGCAAAAATAACTTGCACAATTCTTTCTCTTCTACCGGAGGACGAATCTGAGCAGCAAGCTCTCTCCACCTCTGAGCATATTCCTTAAAAGATTCTCTCTCCTTTTGGGCCAATGCTCGTAGCTCATCCCTATCAGGGGCCAGATATGAGTTGTAATTATACTGCCGAATAAAAGCACTGGCTAAGTCATTAAAGGAACTGACGTTTGCCCTGTCAAGGTCCATGTACCATCTCAGAGCTGCACCGGTTAGACTATCTTGAAAATAATGTATCAACAACTTGTCGTTACTGGTCTGAGTAGACATCTTTCTAGCATACATTATCAAGTGAGCTTTGGGGCAGGTGCTCCCCTTATATTTTTCAAAATCTGGGACCTTAAACTTATGTGGGACCACGACATCAGGGACTAAGCAGAGTTCATGCGCGTCTTGCCCGAATAAATCCTTTCCTCTAAGAGCCCTCATCTCTTTTTGCATCTCATCATACTTGATTTGTAAGTCGTCCATCCTGTCATAACCTCCCACACTTTCAGCATGAAAGATGGGCATCTGAGTTTGCGGAATAGTATGAATCACAGGTGCAGAAACGGTTGCTGCGACCTGGGGAAGTGTATTAACGAGCTGAGGAATCGGAACCGTCGACTGTACATGAGGGATTTCAGATACCACTGGTCGTGAGTCATCTCCGAGGAATCCAACAGGCATGCCCCACGGGTAACCTTCGGGCATAACATACTGAGGAGTACTAAAAAGCGCAGACGAAGCTGGAGGAGGTACAAAGGTACTGCTAGACTGAGGTACCGGAGCTGGCACCTGATTCTGGGTGGCCATTAGAGATGCCACCATGCTAGTCAATTTCTCAATCTCTGTCTGCATGGTCGTCACCTGCTCACGGAGCATATGGTTTTCTTCCTCAACATTGCTCATCTTGTTCCTTAACCTGAATCGGGTATTATAGACACGAGTTGGTTTATACCGAATACGCCGAGCCACCTTAACTGAGACGGAGAGAAAAAGAAAGGACGTGAGACTCTATTTTGAAAACTTATGTATGTAGTATGATGCATGATATATGTTATGCTAAAATATGCAAAGCTGTTTTTTCCGAAGGACTTTAAGGCAATAATTTTGTAAACATTTTACATGAAAGAATAAAATAAAATAAAAAAAAATAATAACAAAAGAAAATTGCACTAATAATTCAAAGGTTACAACCAGTTTTTTCAAACAAAATAAAAACATAAAATAAAAACTAAATCCGAACTTCTGAAGCCGACTAGCCATCAAAACGCGAATCGAGGCCAGAGGAAAATAAATCCCCTTGCCTCTTCTTCCTCTTGCTATCTTGTCTCAATAAGGCATCCTTGACCCTAATCATATCTTCTTTCTCAACCAACAAAACACTCTGTAGTGAAAGCACCTTCTCTTGTTCTTTCAACTTCTCCTTCAACTCTTTGTTCTCAAGCTCAGACTCTTGGAATTTTCTCTCTCACGCCTCCTTCTCAAGTCTCAACTTTGCCAAAAGTTCTTGGAATTCATCTATAGTTTTGAATGGAATAACTGAAGGAGGTGTGGTAGAAGAAGACGCATCAACAGAAGATAACTTTTCGAAACTATAAGGCATCCCGCGCTCTATAGCCCTACTTATTACCCATTTAGTGTAATCTTCGGAGACAATTCCAAGCTTCTTTCCTAACTGATCCTTCCCTTTTCTATGAACATTATGCCAAGCCCGAACAAAACTTTCTCTCATGTATTGACTTCCTTCTTCGTTGAGATAGAATATGCCGGTTAATAAAATGTTTTTAGGCCTGTCCCTCATGGGGTATCCGAACTGCCGTCTAGCAAGAGTAGGGTTGTAACTGATTCCTCCTCGTGTGCCAAGAAGAGGCACATTGGAGAACTCCCCACAACCATCAATAATCACTCCGATATCATAAGCCGCATCGTACCAAACTATATCGGATGAAGTAAGAGGCATAATCCTTTGGGCCCAACGGAGCTTTTCTGGATTCTCCTTGAAGTGTCTAGTTCGAGGTAGATGTGAAATAAACCACCTATATAGCAATGGTGCACAACAAAGAATAAGTCCCTCCCCCTTGTGGGTCCTATGATGAATAGAATGGTAAGCATCCGCAAGTAGGGTCGGAACGGGATTCCCTCCCAAGAAGATTTGGATGGCACTATTATCCACAAAACTGTCAATATTGGGGAACAAAACTAACCCATAGATGAGTAGAGCAAGGATAGCTTCGAAAGCGGCCACATCTCCGTTTTTGGCAAACCCAAATGCCCTCCCGAATAAGAAATTAGAAGTCAATCCTTGAAATCCCCCTTTTTTGGTGCGACTGGAGACTATGTCTGAAGTCTTCAAGTGAAGGGCATTTGCAATAACTGAAGGTGCAGGAAATTCTTCTAAACCGGTATAAGGTACCCTTTCGGAGATCGGCAAACCAACCCAATAAGAATACTCCTCTAGAGTAGGAACCAACTGATAATCAACAAAAGTAAAGCAGTGGTAAATTGGATCATAGAACTGGACGAGTGTGTTAAGAATTCCCTCTTCAACATTTGTATTGAGGATGCTCAAAAGTTTCCCATATCGCTTTTGAAAATCTTCGGGGAACGGAACTAGAGCTCCTAGCTCTCTTAGTCGGGAAAGGTCTGGTTCCTTGAAACTATACTTCTTGGTGTTCCTTTTCTTTAGGTCCATAATCTGTAATGTTTACAAAATAATTCTCTTAGGTCCTTCGAAAAAGATTTTCTTATGATGAAATGAATGCATGGATGCATGATTATGTTACAATGATTCAATGCACAAATGGAAGGTTGGGATACATAATGATGGAGTTTAAGGGTAAAATCCCTCCCATATGGTGTGTACTAGGGTTATTTGTACCTGCATGACGGGTTCTACGAAGTTCCCAAAGTCATTGACCATCTCATGGATATCACTGGGTTACGGGACTACTCTCGTTCCGGTAACATCCATGGGATAATCTCGTTTGAGTGTAGTTTCGCGTGACGACTAATCTCAAGACTACTCTTGATTTAGCCACCGCACTACGCCCTAAAAGGCCAAGATGGGTTAAGGTGATTCTAAAGGTTCTCGGCTTCGCCGGACACTCATATTGAAAATAATACCATCATCATGACTCTTCATGACAACGAGTACTACCGTCATGAGGCCTCCACCGAGTAGGATCATATCACATGTGCTTCATAATCCAGACTACTCTGGACATGTCACTATGATTTCACCCCGTCCTATCTTATTGTGTCACTCAAGCCCGGGTTAGGACTTATCTCGCCACTCAAGACAAACCCAAATAAATACACAAATATTTACACATAAAAGAAATAAAAGCGCGAAGATAGTATTTTAAACAAGTTAGGTTCAACCCGCTTGGTTGTCCCCAGTGAAGTCGCCATTTCTGTAGCGGTGATTTTTGGATATCGAGTTATTAATTAACTTCGAATCGCAATTTGATATTACACCACCGATCTTTAATTTATCCGAGGGAAAGGGAAAAAGTTCGAAAAATACCCTATTTTAAGAGAACAAGGTTCGGGGGTTAGTTATACGAAGGGAAGGTATTAGCACCCTAAGTATCTATAGTACTCTATAGGAACCTCTTGTTTTTATTTCTATCTATGCGCTTTATTTTATTTGTTTGTAAAAATGTATAAGTGTGAGAACTAAAGTGATGATAAAAAAAGAAGTTTAAAGTGATGGAAAAGGAAAAATGTTTTTGTTGATTTTATTGATTGGAGAGACAAGTCTCATGCCTACGTACCCGAGGGATCAAACCACCGTAGTTCGGGGTAAAAAGACGAGTAAATTTGTTTGTTTGATTTTAAGGTTTTGAAAATGGTTTTAAAATACCAAAAGCCAAAAATGGCAAAGTGTGAGTTTTGATTGATGTTAGTTTGTGAAGAAAGTCTATATGATTAAATTGATTAAGATTTGATTAAGAAAATAAGACGCGAATACTTGGTTTGAGATCCAAGGTTTGTTGAGAAAAGGTTGAGTGATAAAAATATTTTGATATTTTTTCGATATTTGAAACTAAATCAATGCGTATTTTTGAAAGAGGTTTTGACCTCGTTTTTGTGAATAACATGACTAATTATTTGATTGGAATGTTGGGTTAAAATAAAAAAGGTAGCGCTAAAATTAATAACGTCGCAATAGGCAAAATAAGCGCGAAGACGATCCGTAATGATATTTTGATCAAAACGGTGTCTTTTCCCTCGGAATTAATATGCTAACGTTTTTGCGGAAAGCGATAAATAAATATGCATGAGATGCGATTTTTTCATTTATAGTGTACATTTGTTCCTAATTACATTCTAAAGTATTTACTAAAAAAATAAATATGAAATGAATGCAACAAGATGCTATGCAATTTAATTTAAATTTACATCACGTCCTAAAAAAAATACAATCTAATGTCTTTACAATGCAATAAATAAATAATTAATTGTGCGGAAATAAAATAAAAAAACAAACGGGGTGCAAATAACAATTAAAACTGAAAAGGGGGTGCAGAAAGCAAATCTGGGCCCAAGCCCAGCTGGGGGCGCGGCCCAGAGGGGAGGTGTGTGAAGAAATTAACAAAAACCAGATCAGAGCCGTCTGATTGATCAGACAGCTCTGATCTGATCACAGGAAAATATAATCGTGAACGTTTGATCAGGATCCAGAAGACATAGGCGCGCAGGTGCACGATAAGGCTGTGCACCTGCGCGCACAGGATCAAAAATAGGACATATATATACAGAAACCCTAAAAAAGTCATCACAAAATCATCCTCTTCTCTCTCCCTTCCTCTCGCCGCCGATACCATCTCCTTCTTCCTCACTCATCTCTCTGATCGGCCACTCTCTCTCAACCTCCAAAAACTCCATTTTTCCAAAAGTTTTAACATCAAAATTTATACCAAAACAACTTCTAAACACAAATCCATAAACAAAATACCCAAAATCTAAATCAAAATCCCAATATCATGAAAAAAGGAAAAGAAAATGGGGATCAACCTTTGGACTGTTTTGATTTCGATTCTTCTTTCTCGGTTTCGATCTGGGTTCGCGTCCTTGATTCTTCTTCTTCTTCCGTTTCGATCTGGATTCGCGTTCGTTGATGGTTTGTGGGTGATGGGGATGAATTCTGGGTTTTGATTTTGATGAATGATCTTGGATTCGGTTCGTATGGTTTGAATCTGAGATGGTTTTTGATCTGAGATTTGGTTAGAAATGAAGAAGGGTTTTGATTGTGGTTCTATTTTGATTCGGTTTGGGTTCTGGTGAAGATGAACTTGTGTGGATTTTGGATTTGGGATTTGTATGAGTTTTGGGTTCTGGGTTTGTGATGAACAGATGAAGAATCTGTTTTTTAATTTCGTTTTTTTGATTTTTTTTTGTTTGTATTTGTGTTGATTTGATCTGGAAAAAGGATGAGAATAGAAATTTTCAGTGTTTCTGCGGCTGGAAAGAAAAGTCTCCTAGGGAACAGTGTCATAATTACAGTATAAATACTGTGTCAGATGTTTAGGGTTTGACAAATGAATTTCCCAATTTGGACAGAATTGCCCCTTTGGGCCTGGACAAAAAATCTGATCTGGACTTCTTAAAAAAAACACCAAGATGGAAAAAATACACAAATAACAATTAAAATAAAAATAAAAATAATAATATATCAATAATAATAAAAAACGAAAATGAATTATAAAAATAAAATAAAAATCAGAAAATAATAAAAGGAAAATAAAATGTAACCAAATGAGGTATTTTAAAATACCTCTCTGCTGAAATTTCGTCAGAAACGAACAAAGAAAAATCCGTCGTAAAAAGGCGCATAAAAGCATTTGGTCAAAAAATGGGGTATGACACTTGGTCTTGTTTTGAGCATTTGTTGTACCACTTTACTGGCTTTAGCCATGAGTGATGAGAAACAAGTTCATGATAATATACTACCACATGGTTTTGCTTCAGAATTTTTTTTGGGTAATACACTACAGCTAAAATATTTCAAAGACAAGTTGGTTCAAGTTGCCTTTACTGCAACCCTTTCCAATTACATGTGTGTTGGTGTTATTGATCATGATGTTTTTACTCTTGATATGATAGCGCAAAATTTAGCATTTATGCCTAATGTGGATAATTTCTTGTGCATAGTTGATAAGCTTGACATCCATGAGCGCAAGAATGAGGCAAAACGAGTGATTTATGGCATACAATTTGGAGCACATTCCAAAATGTGTGGGTCATTATCTATATCTTATGCAACTCATGGTTATTTCATACTCGAAAGAATGGTGGCTAGCCTTCTTTTGGAAAAGACATATACCACGTCATTAGTTTATTTATGTTATTCTACTGTCAAATATATATGCTTCAACAGGCTTTGAGGATGAAGCTAACTTGCACAAAGAAAAGGATAATGATTTCATAGCTCCTTTAAAATATGTTCATCAAGTGTGTTTAGATCATTGGCTATCTGTCAAGAAAGGGTTTGCATTTGCTTGTTGCAATACTTGTGTGGCTTCATATCATTTGTGTGTTTATCTTGTTCCTCACCAAAGCAATCTCAACTAGTTCAAAATCGGTTTGCTTTTGTAGTTGTGTTTCACAGGAAGATGATCAATAGGGGAAATGTTCAACATGCTAAAATTCTAATCAAATGGAAAGCTTTGCCTATTAAACATGGCACTTGTGAATTTTTCATCCTTGAGGATAAGGATGTTTGAAGGGGAGGGTATTGTAACAGGAATTAAGTATCAATTAATAGTTTATTTTAAATAATAATTTATTTTACGTCATTTTATATTTTTATCCTTTAGGGTTGTATTTAAAGGCATTGTGCCTCACTTGGAAAAACAACCAATGAATGAATAACAATTATCTTCTACTCTTAAAAACTCTCAAATTATCTTTACATGATTTCTTAATTGTACCGGATTCTATTCTAAATCCATAGAATCCCTACTCTTGAGATTGGATTTTACCGGTTCGTCCGTAGAATCCGGTACAATTAAGAAATCATGTAAAGATAATTTGAGAGTTTTTAAGAGAAGAAGATAATTGTTCATTCATTCATTGATTGTTTTTCCAAGTGAGGCACAATGTCTTTAAATACAACCCTAAAGGATAAAAATGTAAAATGACATAAAATAAACTATTATTTAAAATAAACTATTAATTGATACTTAATTCCTGTTACATAGATCGACTTACGATCTTGAATGTCAGCCGTAATTGATTGGCATATCGTATTATCGTATATTATGAAAATTTAATTGCTACTTACTTGCAGGTTCATTGTGAAATTGACAATGCTCCGTAAAAGTGCTTCAATGGTTCAAGTTTTTGTTTTCACCACCAGTTTAATCTGGTTTGGGGGTCAGTTCTGGCATCAAGTGGTTCCAACCCCCTCCCGATCGCAGTTGCGGAGGATCGAACCGTGGTCCTCCCTACCAAGTTCAGCGTCAATCAGCACCGAACCAACTAACGATTGGTAATGGTTCAAGTTTAAAGATAGGTATTACATATTTCATTGTATAACAAATTATATTGAATCTGACATCTACCATAAACATTCCATTGACAAATCTTTTTTCACCATTGCTAGAATATCTTCAATGCTCCATATTTTAGTAAATTGAAGGTTGAAGATGATGGATAAGAAATTTCTTGGTTCAACTTTCAAATTTTGGGTACAAATATATACAGCATAATTTTTCCATTTAAGAAAAAAGTTGGGTTTTTATTTTCCTTAGATTTTATGTATTCACTATTGGTGACTAACTAAATGCAGGATTGGCTTTGGAGTTTCATTTCTATAAAGGTATGCATTCATATATATAATTTTAGGTGTTTGAATTATTCTGATTTTTTTGATTTAGTACAATTAAAAAATTTATGATATGAAATAAAAATATTATGATATGTAGTACGATTAAAAAATAAAAATCTTGTGCAATTTTACCTAAAATAATTACACATTAACAAAAGATAAACGGACAACAAGCTGCGCCGTTAATCCTTTTTGAATAGCAAAATCTAATTTTTGAAACACTACATCCCTAGACCTAGGCGTCACAACATTACAATGCATAACCTTTTGAACTCTTTTCAAAAGGTTTACAGCCTCTGGTGCTAGACATCCAAAAGTGTCGAAAGCAAACGGCATAAAAACATGTTGATTGTCAGAACATGCTTTCTCATGTTTTGCCATTTTGCTTTTTATTTTTAGTTTTAGATTGATTTATCCATTCCTATTTTATATTTTGGTTAATATGAGCGACATGATCATAGCTTTCTTTTTGCTGCTGTTAATGTACACTTCCACTCACATGTCCATTGGTATTTTTTGAATCTGTGTTAGTTTATTGCTTGAGATAATTGATACATTAGCTCTATTTGCTTCCATTCATTAGGGTGTGCTTCAATGAAAAACAAGATTCTCATAACCATGTAGATTGTAACCAACATGATACTCTTTTAAGTAGCAATTTTAAGGGTTTAGTGATTGGGAGAAAAAAGGGTTTAGCGATTTTTCTTGCCACCGTCTTCTCTGCCGCTGCGATTATGAAGGTACATTGTTGTGCCATGTTTGAGGATCCCTTGCCGCAAAAGTATTCACAGCGGATCTTCCAAAGAAATTATACACTGAATTTGTTTTATGTTTTAAGAGTTTTGACTGTATTTTGGAATAGATATGATAGGTGCGGGGCATGTTTGAGAGGAAACAGTTCAACCATTTCAGTGTCAATGTTGTTTGCTTGAGGCAGCAGCGGACCTACATTAAAGCCTACTATGGCCTTAGCCACAGTGGAATTTTCATTTTTAATAGGTATATAAGTATATGTATACATATTTTTATTAGCTATTATAGTATATATGCATATTGCTGCAAATTTAATCACAAGTTTGCATGTACTTTAGTGGTTGTTGTGCGCCCCCGTGATTGAGGGGTTGCGAGTTCGAGTCAATAATATAATATTAGATAAAAACAAATTGTACCGGTCATATTTTAACCAATATAAAATTTACCATTAAAATTGAGAATTTATATCGTATAGATATAGATAAAACATATGTAAAATTTAACATAAATTTAAAATATCTTGATATATTATTGAGATCTACCAAGATTAAAGATTTATATATTTTTATTGAACACCATTAAGCTTAATGTAGCTCAATAACATATAATTATTTTAGATTTCCTTAAAAGTTTACATGAACGATGAAATATTATTCGAATATTAATGGTTTATGAATTTTCAAATTGAATTTATCGTTTTCAATAAAAAAAGATCTCCAATCAATGATTTGGTAAGCGGAGGGCTAAGTTTTTCAATAAAAAATATTTGTCTTATAACTCTTATAGAAAGAGATGTTCTAGAAACAATTAGCAATGATGTTATTTAGTTCATTTTCAAGAGATGATTGACGATTTTCATTATAAATATATTGCATTAAACAATATTATTTTTATTTTCAATATAATTTAGTTTATAATTTCTTTGATATTTGGCCACACCATTTTTTAATGTCTAGATCCGTCCCTGGCTTGAGGTAATTATTTATGAAATTTTAAACATTGTGGCAATTTAGACGTTGTTCCCTTGGTTATATGATAATTGAAGCCTTGCACATGGTTTATAAAGGTGAGCTATAAGGAAAAGGGTGACGATGTTGAAGCATATGGTTTGCCCTAAAAGTTGATAAAAAAGTTTTTTTTGGGGAAGTCAATCGAAGAGTGACTTAGTACTCATGACTTGTGCGCATTATTTTCCTAAATCACCGTATAGCATTGCAGTTCGTACGTTTGAGCATAAATGTTTTTTAGAAATCCGACCACTATACAGCCAGTTGGGACACAACTATATTGATAGTTAAAGGTGTTAACTATGACAATTATGCTGAATTTTGCGATTATGGCTCGATATTTGATTGTCAGACATTGCTACAAGTAGGCCATTCAGAAGACTTGATATGGTCTTTTGTTGGACGTGTTGCATACCCATGTGTAGATGTTTTGTTTCAGTCTGGTCATGTTAAAATTTACGCTAATTATCTTTGTTTTGGCTTCAAAGGAAACACCAAATTATCGCATAATGGGGCATATATGAAACCAAACTTAATTTGATGCACACATGTCAGAAAAGTTATCATTTGAGAAGAATCTTGACCCTTGAATTTCCATTATAAAGTGTAATAGTTTCTTGTGTAGAAATTGTTGCTCTGTAGGTCCGGTCATCAACACTAAAGGGAAGGTTGTGGGAATGGTAGTTGGAGAGTTTGACGGTTGTCAAACTGCTGTACACGTAACATTGCTAGAAGAGTTCGTGAAAATTAACTCAATCAAGCCTCAAGGTTCTTATGAAGTTAACGAGAACGTAAAACACTGCAGGTGGTGGGGAAATCAGTTAATTCATACAAAATTTGCACTCTTATTTATTATAATGTATGTAAATGTGACATTATTTACAAAAATGTGAATTATATCATTATATTTTATCACAGGAGGGAATTGAAAAGGAATGAATGACCTATGTAATGATAGAAGGAGCTTACTTGAGGAATGACCTATGTAAATGATAAAATGAACTTATTTAACATTTAATAGTGTTTTTACAAAAGGAAGGGTGTTCTTTATTCCATTTAATAATGTTTTGGAAACATGTTAACTTAAGAAATGATGCTCTCTTTTCCATTAATTTAAACATGTAATGATGTAGTTGACATTTAAAGGTGTTTGATGTAAAATTTAAATGTCGAATCATTAAATTCTACATCAAACACCTTGAAATGTCGAATACATCATTAGATGTTTAGATTAATGAAATAGAGAACATTCTTCCTTAAATTAACATGTTTCAAAAATAGAGAAAAACCTTCATTTTGTCAAATACATAAAAAACACTATTAAATGTATTTTTATTATTTATATAGGTCATTCCTCGAATAAGTTTCTTCTATCATTTACCTAGATCATTGCTTCATTTTTCAATCCCTTTAGAGCATCTGTAATAAAATATAATGATATAATTCACATTTTTGTAAATAATGTCACATTTACATATGATACATTATAACAAATAAAAGTGAAAATTTTATATGAATTAACTAACCTCACCACCACCTGCAAGTTGTTTCATGTTCTCGTTAACTTCACAGGAACTATGAGGCTTGGTTGACTTAATTTTCACAAATTCTTTTAGCAATGTTATGTGTATAGCAGTTTGACAACTGTCAAACTCTCCGATTACCATTTTCACAACCTTCCATGAGTGTTGAAGACCGAACCTCTATAGCAACCTTTTCTACATAAGAAAAGGTTACACTGTATAATGAGAATCCAAAGGTCAAGACTCTTCTCAAATGATAACTTTTTTGACATGTTTGCATCAAAATAAGTTTTGTTCCATATATGTTCCATTATGCGATAATTTGGTGTTTCGTTCAAGTTAAGACGAAGATAATTAGCGTAAGTTTTAACAGGATCAGACAGAACCAAATCATTCACACATGGGGATGCAAAACATCCAACAAATACAAATCATATCAAGTCTTCTGAAGGGCCTACTTGTAGCAATGTCTGACAATTAGATATCGAATCATCATCGCAAAATTTAGCATAAATGTCACAATTGACATCTTTGACTATCAATAAAGTTGTGTCCCAGCTGGCCTTCCTGTAGGTGGTCAGGCTTCCAAAAAGCATTTATTCTCAAACTTACGAACTGCAATGATATGCAGTGATTTGGGCAAATAATGTGCATAAGTCATCCGTACTTAGTGATTTTTATCAACTTTTAGCGTAAACCTTGTACCATATGCTTCAACCTCATCACCCTTTTCCTTATAGTTCACCTTTATAAACCATGGTTATTGATCCCGCGCAATCCCGACGGGATCCCGATGGCGCGGCGAGCAGCCCTACCGGGATGGGTGGATCAGAGCGGAGTGGGTCACGGCCTGTCCATCTCGGTTCAAGACCGGAATTTTATATTCATGGGTTTTAAAGTGTATTTGGGTACAATTAGTTTTTTACCTTTAAAATTGTTACTAACCCGCTTAACCTTAGCCGCAACTTCATTCTCACCATGTATCATCGCACTTTGTTTCTTCTCTCATCGATCCAAAGCTTCGTCTCTTCGACCATCATCAAAGCTTTGATTCTGTTTCTTCTCCACTTCTCCAAGCTTTGTTTTAATTTTTTTGTTTCTTCTATGTTTTTTTTTTGCGCTTCATCTATGTTTCTCCAAGCTCTTTTTTTTTTTTTCTGTTCTAATCTCTGTTTCTTTCTCCAAGCTATTTCTGTTCTCTTTTTTTTGTTGAAAGTTGTATCTGTTTTTTTTTTAGGTTTATGTTAAACAGTGTCCCCGGGACACTTGTTAAGCATACCTAAAAAAAAATAAAAGACAAAATTAATATTGAAAAAATAGCTTTTTACATTTTCAAGGTATTCATTGCACAAGTTCCGAGACAAAATTTCCTTTTTAACATGCTTAACTAGTACCAAGGGCACTGTTTAACATTTTCCTTTTTTTTAAGCTATTTTTTTTTCCTTCAAATTCTGTTTCTATTCTCTTTTAGAATCTGTCAACTTGAGATTTGTGTTTTGAATTTTTGATTTATGAATGTTATATGGATTTTGAGAGGTTTGTTTATAGAATTTGGAGGCTACAGTAGCTTAGATGAATGTTTAATTTTACATTATTTATGTAATTTAAAAAAAAAATGAAATAGCAGTTATCCCAATTTTGAGGCTACCCGATCCGGGATTAACTACCATGTTATAAACCATGTGCAAGGCTTCAACCTCTCACTTAATTTCATATATTCAAAATCAGACAAAGAATCCTACAGTTCAATAATTATTTTAAATTATCAGTTTAACAACACAAACATATCCTAAATTATAACATTGGTGCATGGATAAAAATAGAATTTGAAAATCTAAGCTACTGTAGCCACCAAATTCTAACTCTTCTAATCTAAATAGATAAAGAATACATATAGTTACGAAATCAATAACAGATTTGCAAAAATGCTAAATATTATCCCATATATGGAAGGCAAACTTAAAAACAGTTTTTAAGATTTAGTCATTACAAAGGTAACTTAAAAAAGTCCAACAATATGCAAAGTAGTAGAAAGTAGAAACACAAGAAGTTTAATCATTTCCCATCAAGCATTCAGTAAGACAAAGGTAAGAACAATGCATTGTAAAACAAAATGTACAGGTACACCAAACATGTTACTGGACATAGCTAGAGAGATGACTTGTATCAATCCATATATTATGAATTTGTGTTTTCACAAAAAGTACAACTAGATTACTAGGTAAAATTTCAGTCCTAAAACAACAAACAGGGCATTCAAACGACAATTATCGTAGATAAAAATGGGATTATAAACACTCAAAAGATAGTCTTGTAGATAAAAATGCTTTGAAGTAACATTCACTTAACTGATTTGCTAATTATTTACTATCAATAAAATAATACATTCAGAAATTCAATCATTTAATCAAGTCATTGAACTCAAGTGGTTAATGAACTTCACCAAAGGACGAATCGTTCGGGAGAACCCGAGTTCGAATCCTGGGTGGAACAATTTTTTTGCCAGAATTTAATTACCTCGCGGCCGAACTCTGGATTACTAGGGCCCCTTCCCCTAGAACCAGAGGGTTATAAACAAAAAAAATACAATCATTTATTATATAAAAAGAAAAAGAAGAATAAGAAATACAATTATTTACCATCAACAAAATACTCTCTCCGTCCCATTTTATAAGAACAATTTTGACTAAATTGCACTATTCTTTTATCTGCTTTGACCCTATTTTTTTAATAATATATAGATATAAATATTAGCATATGAGACATTGTATGATTTGTGTTGACTAGTATTTTCAAAATATCAAGTTTTTATTAATAAAGAATTAAAGATATTTGTGAGCAAAATTGTGCGTGCATATATATATATATATATATATGCATTAGTCAACTTGAGTCTTATATTTTGGGACGAAGGGAGTAACAATTTCACGGTTCCATCCCCGCAACTGGCTAGAACCACTTAATGTCAAAACCGACCCCTGATCCAGTGGGCCGGATCACGGTGGTGAAAACAAATAAAAAATAAAAAAAATTCACAGTATATTTTTGTTTTACTAAAAAAAATCAGTTTGTACTCCATTATTTGGAAATTATTTTCACATCAAACACAAAAAAAATAACACACACCAAAAAAGAAAAAGGAAAGTAAAAGTAAAAGAAAGACGAAATTACCTGAACTGCAGGAAGAGGGTTGATGTGAGACGAACTCATCTCTGCAAAAGGAGCTGCGAAAGTGAGAAACAAAACATACATTACAGGAAGACATTGCAAAGGAAGCAACAAATCAACACTAATTTCAAGTCTTCCAACAATTAAAGAGTGTGTTTTTCTTCTTTCCACACTGTTTGGTAAAGATTTTGGCTGCTGTATGCACCCCTCTCCACCACGTCCTCCATTCAAACGTGTTTCTTGTGACTGCAGTGTTGTTGATGTAATGGCAAACTCATTCATTGTTGGTTGCTCAGAGATCTGGGTTGTTGAGAGAGAAAGAAAAAAAGCAGATAGGGGTGAGCATTGGGCGGGTTCGGTCGGATTCGGACCGAAAACTGCCGCTCCAGAGAAAACCGACAAGGCTAAAACTCAACTCGTTTCCGACCGTTTGTGGCAGTGATTATGACGGGTGGCGAGTTGGGCGGGTGACGGGTTGGTCGAGTGGTTTTAGTCGGTTTACACCAATGTTACTTGGAGCTTTCTCTCACGTCATATTTACATACACGCTTCCATCAAACTCACATAAGAATAATAAGAAGAAGTGTGGATAAAGATTGAAAAGAAAAGAAGATAGAAAAAAGATAAGACTTAATAATAGTAACTCATTAGAGTCACAAAAAATACTTATTCTGTAAGTGTTGGTTGTTTATGGCGGAATAGCGTTAACCTTACCCAGATCTGGCGGAGTAGCAAGTAGAAACACATCAAACAAAGGTTAAGAGATGTTATCTTTTAAAAGGAGATATTTTCTTTAAAAAAAAGAGCATTATAATATTGTGATAATATGCACTGGGTAACTTTTGCTAGCTGGCCATTGAATATTGTGTATAAAATTTAATTAATTATTGTTAGTACTTTCAACCTTCAATAAAAGTAGAAGCACTAGAACGACTAGACTATAGGACTGCAAAATACTAGTAGCCTTAAATGCTTACACACTTACACACCTCTACAACGTGTAAATAGAAGAAAAATTCTACTCCCTCCGTCCCATTTTCATGGCCACATTTGACTATATTGCACTATTCACATATATTGTTTTGACCGTATTTTTCTATCAATAAATAAAAATAAATATTAGCATATAAGATGTTATTGGATTCGTCTCGATGAGTATTTTTAAAATATCAAATTTTTATAATTTTTACTATAATACAATTAAAAATATTAATCGTCAAAGTTATGCATCGGCATGCGTGAAACAGTCAACTGTGTCAAAGTAGCTAATTTCTATTACACGGTCGGTTATGAGTACCGATGGGTGATAGTTTTGAGAACTGAGACCGACCATCTGTATCCGTGTCAACTCTATTTTTTCAGTTTCCAAACCCGATGACCGACCTGACCCGTCCGATTCATCAATATTTTTTATCGGTTTGAGCAGTTTTCGGTCTGGTCATAAATGTTTGCTCACCCCTAAAAGCACAAGACTTGATAGGAGAGAGAAAAAGATAATGAAACAAAAGAAAGTATTGAATGAATGTTGACAGCACATAATAAGATCAATAGAGCTTCATAATGTAATGGCCAAAACAATTTGGTTCAACTTGAACACCGACCGAGCCTTAGAGCATCCACAATGGAGCTCCTCAAATTTGAGTTATTAAGAACTATTATTTTCTTAATAATAGTTCTTAATAAGCACTCAATTCCTCCAACTCAGAACCTCTTCAAAAGTTCTAAATGGGTCTTATCAATAACTCTACATCACAAAATATTTTAATTATTAATAATATATAAAAGTAAACGGGTCCCATAAAAAAATATATTTTAATAAAAAGTAAGTTGGACCATGGAAGAGAGAGAATTCTTATTTAAGAATCGGTTCCTATTAAGAATTCAAAAGTATATTGCTTCAATGGTAGTTCCTATTAAGAACCGGTACTTAATAGTGTAAGATCCACCGTTGGAGATGGTCTTACTACATCTACTGCCCCAATAAACCAAAAAGTAGCCTTTCTCTCTTTTTTTTTTTTTTTTTTTTGGAAAATGTAGGGCACATGTGATATACGTGTCTTCCCCATTGTACAAATATGATATATGTGTCCTCCCCATACCCGTGCGGATATCCGCTAAGCGGATAATCCACGAATATTGTGGTATCCGCATATATTAACAAATATCAATGGATGACATTTTTTTATAAAAAGAAAATTGATTATAGAAAGAAAACATGGGCTATAAAAAGATTTATATAACACCCCATAATACATTGTCTAGAATATATTATAAAGTCCATAATTAAATACCGAGTACATCAAGTTTACAAATACATAGAGTTGATTAAGGCACACGCAGGTGCTAAAGTACAATAAAGTACAACACAGCGGAAAGGAAATAAACTGAAACATAAAAACTAAATGTTCTAAACACGAACATCACAGTCACAAGCAATGTTTCTACTCCGCAGCTTGCTTGCCACGATCACCCTGAGTACCTGAAACATGAACGAGGGGGGAGGGGGGGGGGGGAGTGAGACTACTAAGTCTCGTGGATTCTACTACCCACCTATTGGTGACTACACCAGGGGAATCAACCTATAATCAGTCCTCACGCAATCTCAGCGCCATACATGTATTCATATATATACAGTTTATATGGTGTAACACAAAGAATTATCTGAATTCATTTTAGCTATGCAAGAACAATCTGAGGTGAGCCGGTCTCAGAAAGCCTTACGCTTTTCCGTACCAATCTTCGTGAACTAAGCACATATGGTACGAAATAACTATGGCATCACAATCAATATTATTGATATCTTATCGCTTTGGATTCCTCGAATCCCTTTGGTGGTGTCAAATAACCACACATAACGATGGATTCCTCGAATCCCTTTGGTGGTGCTCAAGCAGCCACACATAACTATGGACTGATACTACACATAATTCTAATGTGTTAACATACTACCAATATATCCCAATCCCGGGAAACTAACCTAGCTGTTAGCCTAGGTTATAATCAATCCTATACGTACAACGACATCATAATTATAAGGTATTCTTAATGTTAATGGAAAACAAGACTTAAAATACGACAATCCAAAATGCGTATGAATTTTCAAAAGCAGGAAACAGAGGACAAAAATCTGGAAATGCTGGTGACTTGCGCCCCGGCGCGAACCTTCTGCGCCCTGGCGCAAGTCTGCACCCAGATTCTGCCTCTGTGTCTTTTTTGCCTGCGCGTGGGCGCGAAACTGCTGCGCCTCGGCGCGAAGACCTGCAGTACTAGTTCAAAACAGAGTTTTCTACACTACAATTGTCAATCTTTCAAGCCATTAACATCATGAATATCATAATAATTATAAAGGAAAAGAGTTTTGGGAATTAAACCCTCCTCATGCACATTTCAATCCCTAAATCCTATGTTATCATGCATTGTTTAGATTGAGGGGAATTTCTAACTATTCTAAATCCTAAGAACCCACCTTAATTGAAGCTTTAATCTTTGCTAAGACTGGATTATAGGCTTGAGGTTGCAGCTACAATTCCCTTTTTGAGCTGTGGTCTTTACTTTCAACCCTTTAATCATCACTATTCCATGATCATGATTCAACACATTAAGAAGAAGAAAAGAACAGTTTGTGAGTGTTGGAGAAAAAGGAATAGAGCCTGAAATTGGAATAATAGAGAGGAGGTTTGAGGAATTAACTCACCATTAGTGTTGATTACCACTTAAGGAGCATGTATTGATATTTGCATGCTTAGAATTTGGGAGTGATTTGTGAGGAATTTAGAGAAATGAGGATGAGGTTTGTGGGTTTGCTTGTTTGTATGTAAGAGAAAGAAGAGAGTAGGGGTGGTAGTCTTGGTTTTGTTTCATTAGACAACACCAAAGACAATGGTGAGGTGTAGTGATCTAGTGACTTGATTCATAAGTGGGACATATGTCCACCTTAGATCCTAGCTCTTTCCTTGTAGGACACATACACACTAACTTGTAGTAGAACTAATTCTATTGCTAGAACTTAACATGTGTTGATTTTTGGAAAATGCTCTTAATAGTACATAATACTAGTAAATGAAATTGGGGATGTTATATTTACCTCAAAAGATGGAAAAAGAATAAGAAAAAATTTCTCTTATGAAAAGAAAACATAAAATATAAAAAGATTATTTTTTTATAACATAAATATTACTCCCTCCGGTTATTTTTATAAGGAACAATTTGATAAAATTTTTTGCTATTTTTTATAAGAAACTTTGACCAATTTTCCAATGTTATAAATGTTCAATTTCACTTATGTCCTTATTTATTATGACAGAGAATATTAAAAATAAATAAGTTAGTTGAATTGAAAGTAATTAAATAAGGGTATTCATTAAGTTATCCGTCACGAACACGAGGTGGATTTTATCCACGGATATTTACGGTAGAGATTTTTTTGTCATCCTTATGCGCTAGTTTATACATGTCTTGCACCGGTTCAAGATTCCAAAAGGATCTTGTACTAGTCCAACAAGGCTATTTCTCCATATTTCTTATGCAACGGTTCAATACATAATTCATTGAAATCAAAGGTTGCATCTTTTAAGAGCATGTAAATTCATTAGTGGATTAGAATATTCTGTAGAATATTTTTTGAATCTACGATATAATTCTGTGTGATCAAGAAAAAGTTTTGAAAATATTTTTTGAATCCACAATCTCATAGTTTTGCACCGATTCATATATTGTTCTTTATAGTTAGTTTTAGAAACACATAAAATACAAATGTTTTTTATTTTAATATTTAATATTAAATAGAAAATGTAATGTGATCAAATATTAATTCAATTATAAATAAAATAACACATCATCATTTATTTATTTAAAAAATACACACGATGATTAAGGCACATTTGTGTATAATATAGATATAGATTGAATCCAATTATAAATAAAATGACATGTCATCATTTATTTATTTAAAAAGTACACATGACATGTTTTTATGAAGAAGATCATATTTGTGTATAATATATATATAAAAAATAATTACACATTAACAAAAGGTAAATTCTAATATAGATGTCCATGGTGGACCAGTCACGAATAACACTATAATGAATAATTTTTTTTACAAAATCCACCTTTTGGATTGAAAGTTTATATCATATAGATCATCCATAGAAAAATTTAGAAAAATTGAAAATCATTTGATATGTTATTGAGACACATCAAAATTAACGGTTGTTAAATAACATAAATTTTGATGGGTCTCAATAACGTATCAAATGGTTTTCAAAAAATTTTAAAAAATTTATGGATGATCTATACGATATAAACTTTCAATCCAATAGTGAATTTTGTAAAATTCATGTTCGGTAGATCACTTGTCCACGGTGGACCACTTGTGAAGGTGGTCCACCGTAGCATTAGCCTGTAGATACGTGGCTATTTGTTAAGAGATTAAGTTGCATATAACTATACATTCAAAATCTTGTATATATTGATAGACTGGAAGGTGAGAAAAACATAAAAAGAAGGGTTTATTTGTGTTGGCTTTTTTTTCCTAGTTTTTTCTTAAAAACTCTTACCAAAGTCTGAACCACTTCATAGTATGATTAAATGTTGTTTTGAAAAAATGCAAACAGTGATAAGAAATTCTAAGTACAAGATTATGTTTTTGAATTTGACAGAGTTTCAGTTCAATGCATTCAGATTCGACACAAATCTTCAAGTCGTCAGCTCCCTTACATAGGCTAGCAAGAAGAAAGATGTTGGTGATGACCTTGCACAATCTTAGAGTCTTTGAGAAGCTTGATCATGAACGTTGAAATATTTCCTGATATGGATAACGCCGTTGATAAAACATTTGAAATCCATTGTTGAATGTAAAAGAGTCTGTTAATTCTCTTTGTCCAAGAAGGTCTTTGTTTGTTTATGCTCAGGCTTAGTTGAAGACACACTTGACTCTGACATTGACAGTGACATGCTTTTGATGCTGAGTGACATGCTTTTGATGCTGGCATGTCCTTCTGACTTGTCTTCAGGTTCTGAGACCTGGAGTCCAAGACATCAAAATCTGAGACCTCAGAGTCTGATGGCTTCATGTTCTGACCATCAAGTCTTCAAATTCTCTTCACAATTTCTTTCGGCTCTTTATATGTACTTTGGAATATAAAATTCTTAATTCTTCGTACAACACACTAATATTAACATATCAAATTTGTACTTTTAATACTTTGTTATCATTAAAACCCAAAAGGAATTGTTCACAAACCAATTTTGCTCCAACAAGACTAGGTAAAGGCACATGGGTTGCTTTTTAATCTCAACCATCTATTTTAATCTAAAGGCCAATAGTTGTTATTATCATTCTCAAGTAAAATAGTAATTTTCATGTGATATAAAAAACAAAATACTCATTAATGATTATAATTAAATTTAAAATGGAAAATTGATTTAATGGTACGGATATGGGTGGACAGGAGAGGAGATCCTCATGTTGAATCTCAGCCGTTGATATCTTTATTGTTGTCTATTGTTCTTTCAATTAAAAAATAATGAAGGGTGTGGATTAAAACTGCAGCCCATGCACTGGAATTTGGACAGGAGATGATCATGTCTCGGCGGACAGGTCATATTGGGCCAAATCCAAATTCATTTTTTAAGATTCAATTAGGTTACTAATTAAGGTTTCTTGGTAAAAAAGAAAGAAATGTTTTTTTTTTCTACTCCCTCCGTCCCATATTATAAGAAGAAAAAAAATCACTTTTTCTTGTCCCAAATTATAAGAAAAAAAACTAACTTTTATCATTTTCAAGGTTTTCTTTTACTTATTCTCATAAAAATTACTCTCTTTATTCTTTTTTCCATAATCAATAACCAATAAGAATTCTTTTTACATCTTCCCATGAAACTTATTTCAAGGAAAACACAAAAAATCATATTTCAAATTTTCGCATTTTATTTTTCTTAATAAGTGTGAAAACTTTTTATTTGCTTATATTATGGGACGGAGAGAGTAATAATTATAATTTCTTGCTAAAAAAGTTTTTTTTTTACTAATTACGGGTTCTTGGTAAAAAAGAAAAAGAAAAAGAAAAAGAAAAGGTATATATATAAGAAGAGAATTGGGTTTTGATATTTGGTTCATTCATTGACTGCACAACAAAAACTAAAACCAAGAAGATGGGTCAAACTGAAAGCGTAGAAGCACAACCAATTACAACAACCGAAGTGGATTCAAATTCCATTTCCTCCAATCCAACTTCACTGGAATCCGTCATGGCAGGTTGATTTCGTTTAGGTTTTCTTTGTTTTTTTCACTTTTAATTTCTCATGCACATAATGTGTTTGTGTTAATGTCTAGCTCAAATCTTTGGTTAATTTTGTTCGTGTTCATTTATTTCAGAAGCTTCAGCATATGGAAACCAAAACACTGAGGTTTGTTTGTATTCATTTTATTCATGAAAATCAACTTTGACAAGTTGGTTGAGTGAACAAATCAATGAAAATTTGGAATTTAATGGAATTTTCAGAATATTGATGAAATGGCTCAGAAAGCTCTTGATTGCCCTTGTATTGCTGACTTAAAAAATGGTGCTTGTGGGTCTCAATTCTCAGAGGCATTTCTTTGTTTTCTCAAGAGTACTTCCGAAGAAAAGGTGTTTGTCACTTTGACTCATGTTTTACTTCAAATTCTTTTCTTTTATTCATTACGTTAGTGTTTGAGTTTTTGATTCCTGAAATAAGAGCTAGGTAGGGTACAATATAAGTGTGGTTTACAATTGATATGGCTGTTAGTTGATGAAAACTCCATACAATCCATTTGATGTGAGATTAATGAATTATAACTTAGTTGGTGTATGCTATGTTTGTGGTTTCGCGTGTTTTCAACTATTGGCTACACTTAAGGTTTTAAATCACAGTCGTATTGGGTGCATGGTATTACAGAAAATTATTGTCCAGTATTGCTGATGCAACCCCAATTGCAATTGTAAAGATATAAAAAACGTTGATGCCTTACACTTCGTTTGAATCCTCAGGGCCTCGCAACAGAGATGCCTGTTTGCTTGAGTTCCTTAATTTTTGGAAACTATTCTATAAATGATTTTGAGAAACTTCTTTTTGGAATGAAAATAATCTATTTGGTAATATTAATTTGAAAAACAATTATAGAGGTGAGAAAACAGCCATGTCTGGAAAATTTGTTTCGAGAGCATGTTTAGAAAAAGAAGGGGGCAGGTGTTGATGGTGGTGGTAGACTAGAGGGCACTCGGCAGCAGTAGATGCTGAGTGGTAATGGTGGAGGTTGTCTGTCGCTGTTAGACAAGAATACAAATGACAGAATAAAATGTGAAAAGAAAACAATTCTAGATTGTTTTATTTGGTTCTTAAAAATAGAAAACAAAATCAAGTTTTGAAAACAAGTAAAATCCAAGTGTCTTTATTTTAATGGAAACATAGTTTTTAAAATCTGCCATTGAAAAATAACTCTAGATTATGTGCAATTTTTTTCACAACATTGTTGTCAGTCTTTTTACTAATTCTTTCAGCTTTCTTGGATATAGTAACTTGCAATTCTAAATGGCATCACTTTTTATGATTTTCTTGTTTCCTTTTATTTTCCTACCTGTCTTTTTTGAATCAACTGGCTCAATAACAGATCTATCAGCTCAGAAGTTGCGGTCAATTTTCCCCTTCCAATCGTGGCATCATTTGGCTCTTTTACAGATTGCACATGAACTTACTTGTGCAACATCAGTATGATTAATAATCATGTTTCATGGCAGCCTGCGAGTGCATGTTACCAAATCACCATCTATAATAGCAATCAAGTGCTGAATATGTTATTGAATAAAGTACTCATTAATATAGGCAAAATTCAAATATTTAATTTCGATATTCTCATCAAGTGTTGAATCTGCTATTGCTCCAATTTTGTAGGGCTCAGAGTGTGTAAATCCATTTGTTGCACTGCAGAACTGCATCAAGGCCAATCCAAATGCATTCTCTAAGGACATTCTAGGAGAAGATGAAAGCAAGGAGCCGGAGCCAGTCCAAGAATACAAAATAATTCCTCCTGATTGGTCTAAGGAATCTAAAAAACCGGCAAGGCTTTAAGGGGAGAGCTGAGTACTATTCAAATAACAGCATGCTAAATTTATTTTAAACTTGTATTAGCTTTGGCTGATTGAAAAAGTTACAGGTTAGATAAGGGTCTGAAATATTTTCTGTATTGACTATTAATTAACGTGTTCCACCTTATTTTCACTTTTTTTCCTTATTTTCAAAGATTCATATAGGAAATGCTGAAAACAGAAAAACTACGTGGAAACAAGGTGCCAATTCTATAATTATTGGTAAAAATAGAAAATAAGAAAAAATATTTTCTTGTATCAAACAGGTCTAAGCCACTAGTTGCACTTAATTCTTTTTTTAAAATAAAATTCCTTTTCTGCACTGCATTGGGATTGCATTAAATGCATAAACCTTTCTTAGCTCCATATTTTGGTATATGCTAGATGATGTTGACATTGATTGAATATCTATATGCATATGAAAAATGAGAATTGCCTTTCGAGCTTTTATGATATTGTTGTTTAGAGTATAAAGTCAGAACGAGCTGAATTTGAAATACTGCATAAACTTTAATTCTAGAGAGTGATCGACATGAAAATTCATTAGAAGCAAACTGGTACAAATAACAACACAATTATTCAAGAAAGCACAAGCACAATAATTGTTCAAAAAACACAATTGTTCCAATGAATTGTTTTAAACAAAATAGCCATATAAATTAACACTGTTCCAATATATAACAGTGAAATTTATTCGACAACACAGAGAAATCAAAGTGAAAATAACAGTGTAGCAGTTTACATGGAGAGCCTTCATAAAATCCCAACTTTAAAGGCCTTAACTTATTCTGAATGTTTGGAAAGCTTGAAAAAGGCTTAGAACAACAAGAAAAACAATTTTTTTATTTATTACTTCACTAACACGGCAACACCATCACCAATTATCCGCCGGCTTTGTTCTGATGCACATTCAAATAACAAAAACGAGAATAAGGCTGTGACATATGTTACAATAAAATAAAGTAAACCATCATTATAGGAGACTCAAGGTAGAGGTGGGGAAGTTTACCTATTTAATTTGATATTGAAGGTTGTGATCCTGAGTTAGTGTCCATCAACTCTTCATAAATCTCAACGTTAACTAGTGACATCTCGGCGTTAACCAGTGACTGTATATCTTTCCCGAATTCATTTGGCATTTTATGTAACTTTATCATTCGAATAGTCTTCAGATGCTTCAACCCAGTGGGAAATGCCAAATTTATGCAGGACCGAGCTTCAAATTCCATGAGGCTAGGCATCGCTCCTTCCTCAACAGCCCACTCTTTCAGCTTCTCCAAATTCCAGAATCTTAGCACTTGAAGTTGTTGAAAGCCTCCTGAGGTACATACCATCTTTATCTCTGTATAAGAGTCAGCATAAAAACACAACGACTTAAGCTTGGGCAGGTTCTGTAACTCTGGCATCGGATCGTCTGATAGTTTTGAAGCCGACAAGGTGAGGTCAGTGAGATTATTTGGAAGGAGTCTCATACGAAGTTTGTCCTCTAATTTTCCAAACAACCGGAGGGATGAGAGCTGCTTCAGCTTTGACACATTAATCCATTTAAGTTTTTTAGGATCACCAGTTTCATCCACTGATTTAAGTGTCAGTGAATGAAGTTGTTCAAGCTTCACAATCTTCTTTGCAAGTATCTCTTGCTCTGGCCCTTTCAACTGGAATGCTAATTTTAATTTTTGAAGGCTCTTCAGCTTGTCAAGGTAACCAAGAAGAGGGTAATTCCCATACAAGAACACACCGGATAGTGTGTGGAGATTTTTGTTAACATTTCCACTTGGCTTGCCCTCAAGTTTACTTCGATAATTTTGAGGCAGATATAATTTCTTCAGTTTCTTCAATTTCCAGATTGAGCTAGGGATGTAATTGATACATGTATGCTTTAAATCTAGTGATTCCAGCTCCAGAAGTTTGCTTATGCATGAGGGTAATTCCTCCAAGTAAGTCCATCTTAAGCTAAGATGCTTGAGATTATTGAGCTTTCTTAAAGTCTTAGGCAACTGTGGTTTGAATATGCATTCAAGATCAAGAACTCTGGTCTCAAAGAACCGCTCACTTGCAATGGCTGTTGAAAGGATCTTCTCTATATGTTCTCCTGGTTTACTTCCCTCTCGCTTGTCAAAGAAAAGAACAAACAAGGGAAATCCTTTCTTTCTGAATGCTTGTGCGGAGTTTGCATCAAGGCCACGGTCATCAAAATGATAGGCAAATCGCCAATCTAAATGCGTACCCAAGTAGTGACTGTGGCTTGTTCTGTTGCTACTTTGCAAGATAATTTCTCTGAGCATACTCGGCAACCGACATGTCTTAATCTTGCCATTGGACTTTAGTTCTACTACTTGAATCATTTTGCTGTCTTCTTAACTCTTCTAGATAACTTTCTGCAGTGCCTTCAAGTGTCTTTTCGTTGTTCTGTTGCACCAATCCTTGTCCAACCTGTAGATTGACTAATCTCCTGGCTGGGATGTCATAGTCCACTGGGAAGTTTGTCATATAATAGAGACAGTCCCTCATAGTTTTACTCAATTCTTCCTTGTTTTTTTCCCCAAGGTTGCAGCCAATGTGTTTTGTAATGTCCGTGATTGATTTGTTCAAGGACCCACAATAAGTTCCGTTGAGTTATATCTTTTGCTGACATGACACACCCAAGAGATAAGCTTGCCAATGGTAAGCCACCACATTTTCCAACTACCTTTTTTGCAAACCTTTCGATTTTCAGATCTAATTTTTTTGGGGGGATTTGATTGTCTACAACCTTCTGAAACAAAGTCCAACTTTCTTCCTTCGTTAGCAGTCGAATATGGTGAGGGGTGCTAGTGCTACTATTGTTAGCATGAAAAGCTACATCCTTAAAGCATGTTGTCAGCAGTACCCTGCTTCCATTTGTCCATCGAGATCTAGATAATTTTCCATGTAGTTTATCAAAATCTGTCGTTTTCGAGACATTATCAAGAACAGCAAGGCATAGCTTCTCTGTCAAGTGATTACATACCTCCGTCAAATTCAATGTCTGGTCTTTAGTCCCGTCCTTTTTCATTAGCAGAACTTTTGATTTGTTGACTGCTCCTTCAGTTACTGTCACCCAGACACGGACAGGGAAGTGCTCGACTACATCTTTGTTGTAATAAACTACCTTTGCCACAGCTGTCTTCCCCACACCTTTCATCCCCATAATGGAAAGTGTGGAATCATTACTACCACTCCTTGTGGTAAGCTTAGAGACCAAATCTTGCTCTTCATTTTTCAAACCAACCACTTTGGTTGATTCCTGTCTTTTGATGCTGCATGTTTTTATTAAATTATCAAGAAGATTAATAGCATTTCTGATCTCACTTTGATTTAGTTCTGGTTCAGTCACATCCATTCTTGAAAATTGTCAAGTTCCTGAGCAATGAACTTTAGTTGCTTTACACAAGCATTTCTCCCTGCTGTTTCTTCCGCGTCCTGAAGTTGCTGGTGAATTTTTTCCAATGCATCATACATTGAGTTCATTTCAGCTACTTGCTCTGTGCTCGTGTCCAGATTTTTCATTTTGCTTTTGAATTTTGATGCTTTCAATGGCTGATGTGATTTCTCTGTCATCTTTAATAGAGTGGACTATTGACTTTTCTGCAGCCCTATCAATGAAAGTTAATTTATACTTGGGAAGTTCATTAAACTCAGCTACAATGAGCTTCATTTTCTTTCTGAATTGACTCATAAAAACTGGAACGAACATATCAAATTTCTTCAATATGCCAAAAGTTTGAAGCCACCATAAGTAGTTGCTAATTTCGTTCTCAGAATCTTCAATTATTTCTTGCGCTACTGTTCTCCAGCACTTTTCTGTTTCAGTTTCTAACTGAAGCTGACTCAAGTCTTCCAGGAAAGCATGCAGCGCAAGTAGAAGATATATCGACCATCTCTCTTCCATGCCAGAAAATAGGTCTATGCTTTTATTCATCAATTCATCAAAGCTCGGAGAAGGCTTATTCTGCTTTTGGTTTTGAGGTGCTACATACATACAACCCTCTTTAGCTACAGATTTATCCTCCTCTTTGATTGTGTCTTTGGCTTTTTTATCTTTCCTTTTATAATGTTTTTTCAGCATACTTTCAGCATCATCTATTTCTCGAAGAGCAAATATAATTCCCCCCATCTAAAGATAACTGTAATAGGACCCCCAAAACGTCCTTGTGCTTTGTTTGCAGTACTCACTGCAACATCCGTCTGCTTTAATAATAACGTCTCTTGTTGATTCTACCCATTCATTCTCAGATTTTCCTAATCGAAGTCTGCATTTCATACATTCCTCTTATGACCTTAATTGGCTATCACAGGTTTATATTATTATCTCATTTTTTATATTGTTTTTCTTGTATATTTCTATGTGCGGTTAATTAATTTATGCCTCATGAAACAACTTGTGTATCTTCAATTCAGAGCATTATAATAAACTTATTTGGATTTATGTGCTCAACTCTTAATTTTGGACACCACTAAATCTATACTCCTATTTCAACAAGTTTGCTTTGTATTTTGTTTTTTTTTTCTTTGTGGCTTTCTCATGAACAAATAATTTATTTTCTATGAAATGTTATGCAAGTCAAGAATAAAAATTACATAGTCATTATGACTTGTTGCATTCAGAAAATGAGTAATATAATTATTTAATTGGGATTATGATAATTTTCTATATAATTATATTTCATGTATTAGGAATAAGAGGATTTGAAAAGAAAAGATCAATATAGTTATGTTACTTGGTGTGCAAGTAACCAACTAATAAACCAAGTAGGTTATGATGTTTTGGGCCTTATTAGTGCTTTGTAGCTCAATTCATGTAGTGTATAAGTAATCACAATATGATCATGAATGAAAGTGAAGTGTATAACCAATCTAAGAAAATTTCTCTCTTCTTTTCATGTGTGCATAGTAAGTTCAAACAAAGGTACATGAGAAGGTGTCCTTATAGTCAAACCAGGACATTGATGATGGAAGCTCTTAGCAACTAACCGTGCTTTGTAGCGTGAAATGGAGCCATCAAGATTCCTCTTTAGACGAAACACTTATTTATTGCTAATATGGTTGAGGAGGAACAAGACGATACAACTAACCACGCTTTGTACCATTTTTTATGAGGGCCGCGAACTCATCAGACATAGCTTGCTTTCATTCAGTGTTGTAGAACTTGCATGATAAATAATAATAATTAATTATCTTCAATTCATAATTTAATAACCATGCCATCATCCACTTACATTATTAAAATTAAAATTTAATTTGTCACAAACAACACAGAGAAGCTTTATATATTTCTAACATAACATAATTTTAAAACAAACATAGAAGTGGATGAGCCTTAGCCTGAGCCTTAAGCTTATTAATAGCCTCTTTCAAGTGTACCATCAAGCAGAGTAGTCATTTCAAGTATGGCAGTTGGTAAGTTGGTATCAAATAACAAAGTATCAAGTATATGCAAGCCAGGATTTGAGCTACTGTAAGCAACAAAAGCAGCAGCTTTTCCAACACCAAAGTTAACTTGAAAATGCAATAGTCCTTTTGGAAAAACCATAACATCACCAGGATTAAGAGTTTTCATAATAAGTTTTGTAGGTGTAATAAATCCAGCAGTCATTTCACCTTCAACCATGATTAATAACTCAGTCGCATCGGGATGAAAGTGCATTGGTACGGTTCCATTTATACCGATATCTACTCGTCCTGCTGAGATACCAAGTCCATTGAGACCCGGTAAATTATTGACTGATACAGTTGTTGTTCCTCCATTAAAAGGGGTTATTGGGGGGCCAGGTTCAAGTTTAGAGAACACAAAATCATTCTCTGTTACAAGTGATTGTGGTTTGCATGGATAGCCTGAAGGAGTGTCTGGAAGCAATAAATTTGCTACACAGAAATCTTTGAAAGAAGAAGTAGCATGAGAGGTAAATGATAAGAGAAGACCAAGAAAGTAAAGAATAATGTGAATCATCTTCATCTTTTTAAATTGGTATATTGTGATAAGAGAATTATGGGGTTGCTTTGCTATTTATAGCGTTAAATACTAAGGGCATGTTTGAAACAGTTTCCAAATACTTTTTTTTTAATTTTTAAAAATTAAAAAAGAAAAAACATGTTTGGAAGTCTTCTTTTAAAAAACTGTTTTCGAAAACAGTTTCTCATTTTATTGTTTTAAAAACTAAAAATCAGAAACATGTTATAGGTGTTTTGGTTTTCAAAACTAATTTTAAAATCTAATTTATAAAACATATTTTAAAAACTAAAAAATAAAATTGTTTCAAACAAACCCTAACTCTCTTCAAGAATATAGGGGCTATAGAGAATTACGGGGTTGCTTTGCTTTGCTTTGTTATTGTTAGTTAATGTTTGAAGAAGAATAGTCCACACCATACTTTTAAGTTTCTTCCCTGATACACATAACATACTTCTAATAGTAGGCAATGGGTAAATTGTCAATAACTTATGTGAGGAAGGAAACTTATATCTTGGCACCCAAGTCTTTTTTTTCTCCCACCTTTATAATTCTACCTTCACCCATATAAATCAACATTTTCCTTTCAATTTTACCCTTTTATTAGGATAAAATGTGCTTTTCGTCCCAATAATATGGACGAATTTAAGTTTTAGTCCCTAAATTTTTTTTTCGTTTTGCCAATGTAATATCAAATTTATTTCATTTTAGTCTTTTATTCACACAAAAACAATGACATGACACGCATTTGACGATGTCATCTATAATGTGTGCAAGGAACGATGACTTGACATTTTTTTTTTCTTTGGCAAAAGTGTGTTACTGTGTTTACTGTCCCAGTAATGTGGGCAAATTTGAATTTTTAGTCCCTGAAACAAAAATCAATTTGTTTTGACCCTGTAATATTAGATTCTTATCAATTTTATCCATCGTTTTGACACATTGCACAAAAGACCTAATACCCTTTTATTTCTCCCAATCTCTCACCAATTTAAAAAAGAAACTCAACCACAAGAAAAAAAGCAGATCTCCAGATCCAAATGAAAAGGTTGCGAGAGAGATTGGGAAGACAAAAAAGTTATGCACCGACCATGGAGATTGTGAACAACGCTATAAATATTAGAAGAAATATATATGATGGTGGTGGTTGTGGCGTGGTGTTTATATTTACAGTGAAGAAAGAAACAACTATAACGACATACGAGGAGGATTGTCGTGAATTTTTTTCAAAATCATCTATATTTAAAATTAATATATCAAACTACCCTACCTTGAAAATTAAATACTAAAATGCTATATTTTTAGAAACCTATTCTAAATCCTCCATTTTAAGTGGCAGGACAGTGAAGAAGGAAACTACATTTTAGTTTCTCATCAATGAGCCATTCCAAATGGCGGAAACGTAAAGCAGTTTCTTTCTTTCTTTGTTTTTTTTTCTTCTATATTTAAAATAACACTATACTTTTTAATTAATTAATTTATAATACTATGTACTTAATATTTTTTCTTTTCATTTCGGTTCTTTGTTGTTGGAAAAAATAGTCATAGAGAAAATAATTAAAAGAATACAATCAAATCACAACACAAGAATATAATTTGAAAACTGCAAATCCGAGAAAAAACTAGAGAATAAACACTATGTGAAAATTATTGCAACACATAAACTTCACTCTCAACCACTCCATGACCCCGGTACACTTACACTTTTCAAAACAAATATTTGAACTACAACTCACAATACTCTAAAACAACATCATAATAAGAGAAAAACAAACACACAAATATAAACTTAAAGTGTTTAGAAGCGCTACTGTTTGGTGTGTTAAAACAAGGAACTTAACATTGAGTTCCCTCACCATTCACTTCTCTAAGCAATATGAGAGCTTCTCCAATATAATTTCATTGGCCTATTTTTCTTCATTAGTAATGTGAGACTTACATTGCAATCAACCCAAACAATCTTCACCTTGATTGTAATTTGTAACAATCTTCAATCTTCATTGTTTACACCGACAATCATAATTATCATTATCTATACTAACAAATTAAATTATCATACTCCACCATAAAGAGTACATTACACTTAGAACTAAACCATCTCAAGAATTTTCTTCACTTGAAACTGAATCATCCAAGAATTTCAACATCTCGAAACCTTGCTGAAAATTTATGGTGCAACTTCCATGTTGGCTTTCTCCGGAAGTTCATCAGCCATCGAGATAACCGCGTACCTTGTATCCATGTCAACCAATGTCCGTGTGCCACCTGAACAACTTCATGCCCAAAACACCTTGTGTAACCCCCTAATTGCATCAGCACATCCTCGACTTCCACAAGCCAAAACATGATTCTTCCATCAATTTTCTCTAGCCTAAACTTAACAACGGATAAGAACGCCCTCCCAGAATCAAATCAAAAGCTCTGATACTAGTTGTTGGAAAAAAACAAGCATAGAGAAAATAAAAAGAACACAATCACAACACAAAAATATAACGTGGAAACACCAAAACCGGAGAAAAAACCAGAGAATAAATATTATGCAAAACTTGTTATAATACATAGACTTCTCTCTCAACCACCTACAACCACACTCTATAAAGCAAATATTTGAACTACATCTCACAATACTCTAAAACAAGAGCATATTAAGAGAAACACAAACACAAATATACACTTAAAGTGTTTACAAAAGCTACTCGTAATTTAATAAGACACAAATAATAATAATAATAATAATAATTATTATTATTGTCCATTCATAATTTAATAACCATAACATCATTCCCTTACATTATTAAAATGAAAATTTAATTTGTCAGAAACAACACAAAGAAGCTTTGTTGCTGACATAACATAATTTATTTAAAACAAACATAGAAGTGGATGATTCATAAGCAATCAAGCAAGGCCACTGCCACCAATCCCACCAGACCGAGCCTCAGCCTTAAGCTTATTAATTTGTTCAGCATCAAGCAAAGTAGTCTTTTCAACTGTGGGAGTTGGTAAGTCGTTACCAAATAACAAAAGATCAAGTATATGCAAGGTAGGATTTGAGCTACTATAAGCAGAAAAAGCATAAGCTTTTCCAACACCAGAGTTAACTTGAAAATGCAATAGTCCTTTTGGAAAAACCATAACATCACCAGGATTAAGAGTTTTCACAATAAGTTTTGTAGGTGTAATAAATCCAGCAGTCACTTGACCTTCAACCAAGATTAATAACTCAGTTGCATCAGGATGAATGTGCATTGGTACAGTTCCATTTATACCAATATCAACCCTTGATGCCGAGATACCGAGTCCATTGAGACCTGGTAAATTATTGACTGATGCAGATGTTACTCCTGCATTAAAAGGGATTATTGGGACTCCAGGTACAAGTTTAGAGAACACAAAATCATTCTCTGTTACAAGTGATTGTGGTTTACATGGATAGCCTGAAGGAGTGATTGGAAGCAATAAATTTGCTACACAGAAATCTTTGAAAGAAGAAGAAGTAGCATGAGAGGTAAATGAGAGAAGAGCAAATAAGTAAAGAATAATGTGAATCATCTTCATCTTTTAAAATTGCTATTGTTTTGTGATAACTGATAAGAGAATAATGGGGTTGGTTTGCTATTTATAGTGTTAAATAAGTTTCTTCCACGTTAGGGGTATAGTGGGAAACGGAGTGCAACCAGGAAATGCGTGCTGTTGTAATCAATGACGACCGTTTGATCATGAATCAATGGCAGAGATCATTCGTACAAATTTTGTAAAGGTGTAATATCAACTGTGCGATCTTAAATTAATGGTTCAGATTTGTTACTGCGTGAAACTGTGTCATATATTTACAACAGGGGATCTTGGTCCAGGTATAGAGAGCATTGATTAGCATGCATAGTAGAGTGGGTGCATCTCGCCCTTTATAGTCGAGCTTTAATTTTTTTTACTAAATAAAATATATTCATTCATTTAAATTGAGAATAGTACATTCATGTAATACAAACATTAATTAACATGCATAGTGGGTGCATCTTGTACTTTATAGTCAGATTTTTAAATTTTTTTTATTAAATAAAAGATATTCATTCATTCAAATTGAGAAGAGTACATCGATGCAATATAAATTTAAAATTGCTAAAAACAAAAAGGATGAATCTGCGAACAAACTCACAGCAACCGTGTTGATAACATAAAACGGAAAATTGCATACACCTACATATTTGACTATATTGAAGTTTCTGCAATATCCATGCCTCCAGGTCTGTAGCCTTGATGACACAAAAGTCATTGATTGGATCTGCATTGCATCAAACTTAATTCTTCAACCTAAAACAAATGAACACCGCACTAAGACGAGACACCAATACTCCGTACTAAGACGGAACAACAATACTCCGCACTGAGACGGGGGACAACAATACTCCGCACAGGATAATCAAAACAAACAACGTGATGAAATCACAAAAATACTTAATTAATATATGTGAAAATCATACTTACTTAATTAAAATAAAAAATAAATAATTTGAATAGGTGATTTTAGACTTAAATTGACCCTAAATCACTCCACTCTCGTAGATCAAGAAGACGAGAAAAAGTTGTGACGGTTAAGATTAAAAGAGGAGAAGACGGAGGATTAGAAAGATAGTCGGGCTTTTAATTTATGGGGCTCAAAATTTGAAAAATTTATCTCATACCCTATAATTATATCTTCATCCTTACATCTTATATGAACCGTGCATTTTGCCCTCGTATATATATGTAAACCAAATTTTTCTTAGGCTTAAATATGTTTTTGATCCCTATAGTTTCGTCGAATTTTGCTTTTAGTCCCTGAAGATTTTTTTCACACTTTTTAGTTCCTGAAGTTTTTCCCATCAATGTTTTTAGTCCCTACATTTCATTCAACTTGTGCTCAACAAGTGCATATCATTCGAAATTTTAAATTTTTTATGCGGTCATGTTTAATACATTATATGAATTTCTCTTACAAAAGTTTTAATTTTTTTAACAAGAGATGAATTAAATATAACTTTTTTAGTTTTTTGCATATAAAAATTCATAAATAATTCATCTTATGTTAAAAAAATTTAAATTTTTATCGGAGATGTTCTTATAATATTATAAACATGAATACAACAAGTATACATGATTAAAAGTAGGGACTAAAACCACTGACGGAAAAAACTTCAAGGACTAAAAAGTGCAAAAAGAATCTTCAGAGACTAAAAACGAAGTTCTCCAAAACTATAGGAATCAAAAACATATTTAACCTTTTTTCTTAATATTTTTTTTCGCGAAAATTTGAATTTTTTGTCCGGTTAATAGTAGAGAAGCAAAGAATAAATTTCAAAGATCCATAACAAAAAACATTTTCAAAGTATTTTTGGAGAAAAAGAAATTCGGAACACTTGTTCAACTGGTTCCAATTTGTGTGTACTTTCATGATATTTAATGAAATTTGTTTAGATCATTGAACAAATGTCTATAATATACTCCCAAAGAATATTTGTAATTGTTAGTTCTTGTTTGAAGTTTCATCTTACAAATAGAAGAATGGTCCACACCATACTTTTAACTTTTAAGTTTCTTCCCTGATCCACATAATATACTTTTAATAGTAGGCAATTAATGTGAGGAAGGAAACCTATATCTTGGCAATAACCAAGTCTTGGACAAAACCAAACTGGAATTGTTTGGAAAATTGTTCCCGTTTTGAAAAAAAATAAAAAATAAAAATAGAAAAGGTTAAAAGATCTTCCATCGGTTGTGAGATGACTTGAATATATGTTTGTAAGTGATGACAATTCTCATTTTACAAGCCGATTTTGTAGAGTTGAGTTAGACCAAACTCTCAATTCTAAGATGGTATCAGAGTTGCTTCACGATTCGACTCCTAACAGATTTTTGATCGGGCCATTTACCATTTATATTCGCGTCCCAAGCCCAATAGTGCTTGATGTGAGGAGGTGTATTAAGAAGTCCTACACTGGTGCAAGTTGGCATGCATATATATATATATATATATATATATATATATATATATGAGTTTGCTAACTTAGACCCACCTAAAAACATGAAGGTTTAAGTTAGCAAAGTGCACATTTTCACTTTGGACAAAAACCATTCATATTTATTATTTAAAACTAGTAACTTGAGGGATAGTTTTGTAACTTCCATTTAAAATGTTCCTTAATTTCCACACACTTTGCTAATTTACACTCACTTTATTTTAAAAAGGGATACATTGCTTAACATGGAACACTTGATTTATCGGACATAGGAAGTTGCTTGAAAGACACATGATTTTCCCACTTCAATTAATTATTTTCTTTAATTAATTAAATGACATTGACATAACTACCCTTCTATTGATACCATGTTTGAGTAGTGGTAATTGGTTTTTTTGTCCAAAGTGAAAATGTGCACCTTGCTAACTTAGACCTTCATGTTTTAGGTGGGTCTAAGTTAGCAAACCCCATATATATTTATATATAAAGTAGAGGAAATCCTCTTCTTCTAAGCCGATTTTGTAGGGTTTAATTAGGACCAACTCCTAATTATAAGATGATATCAAAGCCTTATCCATGATCCGCTGGGCCGCATGCTTTCTGGATTTTAATCGGGTCACCCATCATTTATATCTGCGCTCCAAACCCAACAATGTTGGGTGTTAGTGAGTGTGTTAAGAAGTCTCACATCAATTGCGAGATGATCTGAATATATGTTTATAAAGTAGAGACAATTCTCATCTTATAAGTCAATTTTGTAGGGTTGAGTTAGACCAAAATCCCAATTCTCAGGTAGTATCAGATTCTCTCCATGATCTATTGGACAACCCGCTATTGGGCCACCAACTATTTATATCCACACACACCAATACAATTCCTACCTTACAAGTCGATTTTGTAGGGTTACGTTAGACTCAACTCTCAATTCTAAAAGAAAATGTAATAAGTTTTTCGGTAAGTCAACAAACCTCAGTTTTAATTTTTATAAATTTGTGTAAACTGAATAAGAATAACATTTTTTAAGTGTTCCGGTAAATTTGATAAACCGAAAAACTTTTTTTTATAACGACTATGAGAATTTTTTTCTCCCACCTTTATAATTCTACTTCACCTATATAAATCAACTTTTTTCTTTCAAGTTTACCCTTTTATTAGGATAGAATGTGCTTTTCGTCTGTGTAATACGCACAAATTTAAGTTTTAGTACCTAAAAAAAACTTTCGTTTTGCCCATGTAACACTAAATTCCTTTCATTTTAGTCTTTTATTCAGACATGTCACACAAAAACAATGACATAACATGTATTTGATGATGTGTCATCTGTCATGTGTGCAAGAAACATGACTTGACATTTTTTCTGTACAAAGTGTGTTTTCCATCCCTGTAATGTGAGCGAATTTGGGTTTTAACCCCTAAAATAAAAATCCATTCTTTTTGCCCTTTTGTAATATTAGATTATTATCATTTTTGTCCCTAGTTTTAACACATAGCACAAAAGAAAACCTAACACCCTTTTATTTCTCCCAATCTCTCACCAATTTTAAGAAAAAACTCAACCACAAGAAAAAAACTAGATCTCTAGATCTCTCACCAATTTTATTTTCTTCAAAATCATCTATATTTAAAATTAATATAACAAACTACCCTATACATTGAAAATTAAATACTAAAATGCTCTATTTTAGAAACCTATTCTAAATCCTCCATTTTAAGTGGCAGAACAGTGAAGAAGGAAACTACATTTTAGTTTCTCATCAATTAGCCATTCCAGATGGCGGAAACGTAAAGCAGTTTCTTTCTTTGTATTTTGTTTTCCTATCTCTTTATATTTTGTAATTTGTTGAAAATTAAACAAAAATCAAACTATAAATAATTCAGATAGTTAAGATGAAGCAATTGAAACTTCGAAACTAAAACCAAACTATTGTAAAACTTAAAAAGTTTTTTTTTTACTAAGTAAAACTTAAAAAGTTAAAACCGCCTTTAAGTTAAAAAAAGAGTATGCCATCTATAAATAATAAATAACTTATTTATCTTATTAATAATTAATAAACTCACTTTCATATTTGTTGTATTTAGAGGCAAAAATAATAAAAGCTCTATAGCAGAGCTCACTTAGGTTTAGTAGTCTCATCTCACAATTTTCAATTTTTTAGATATACAGATTTGTCGAGGTATCGAGACCTTGAAGAATGAAGTTCTGAGAACTGGATTACATTATTGAGCCGGCGTAAGTTGTCTTATTTTAGTATAAGATTTAGTTAGTTTATGATTTCAATTGTTAGCTCAAATATGTATTTATTTCCTGAATAGTTATAATTCTAATCCTGTATATGGATGAAATGTATTATAAATTTAATGTATCCCGATTTAGTTATTTTCACTCTTATCGATATTTTAGATAACTTGATATGGGCTGTTATATCTATCATCTTATGCATTAGCAAAAAATATGTTCTCTTTTGTTTATAAAACGATAAAGCTATTGAAAATGTCAATTTGTGGAAAATGTCATAAACTTTTCACAATAAAATATAGAATGTCGACTTATTAACGTGGCAATTCTAGAAAAGTTATGTTTCATAAAAAAAAACATCGAGTAGTTACGATTAATTAGAATGATCGGCAATTTATATAATCATTATTAAGATTATATTTCACAAATTTTAATATACATATAGTCATTATAAACAAAATAAAATGTTATCATCAATTAGATTAGATCACTTAAAAGGATAATAATTATAGCCAATATAGGTCAACATATATGATATTGTAATTTGGGGAATCTATAAATTTATTTAGAATACCATCAAAGTTAAAGACACGAGTTGGATATGAATTACGGACACAGACACGGACACCAGACACGATACAGACACTGACACATCGACACCGATAATAATTTGAAAAAATGACATAATTTAGTGTAATCATAAGTGTCGGTGTTCGACACGGACACGTCTAATCTGAGAAGTGTTCCGAACAATACATCCTTTTTATAACCTTACAAAGAGTTAACTATTTCAACCTTTAGATATTTTTGACATATAATGGCAAGTTATAATTTAAATTTTTAAGATCTTTTCAACTAAAATAATTTTTGTCTCTCAATTATATTTTTTCTTGTTAATTTAGTAACCAACCCGGATATGCTAAATTATTAACATACTTAATAAGTAACAATTAACAAGCAAGACTGAGGAGGTTGCACTTATGCCTGAGCAGTTGAAAATACAAAAAAAAAACAAAATAACGTCCGAACGACTCACTGAAAGAGCGAAAATGGTTGTAAATACCAATATAATTTCCTTATTTAAAAATAAAAAACAAAAATACATGGCTTAAAATTGATAAGATACACCTTCCATGTGTAACTACTTCGTAAAACCTTCAAACTAACCGAGTGTCATAATCCTACATTTGGTTGTTGTTTATATATAAATATTTCTCATTTCACAATCCCTTCCAACATTCAATTCACTTTACCACACATATCAAACTCACAATTGAAACAAAATGCAGAAAATCATTTCAAATGTTGAGATGTTAAGGGTTCAATCGTTATCAATTCTCTGCACGCCTCACCCTTTTCATGATTTTTCTGACTTTTCTCCCCTTCAAGATAGAATTGATCCTAATTGTAGCATCAAACAACAAAGTAACAACATTCTTTTCGATGTTGATGATTTTGCTCCCATTCAAGATAAATTTGATCCACATTGTAGCACAAAACAACAAATTAACAACAATGATTTTTTTAGTTTTGACGACTCTACTCTCATTCAAGAAAAACTCGATCCAGATTGTAGCACTAAGCAACAAATTCCCGAAAATGATGAAGACAATATTGAAGAAGAAGAGTTTAATTTTGCACACACCGAACTCCAAGGAATGCATATATTTGCCGATGAGATATTTGAGAATGAAAAAATACGACCAATACTCCATACTTTTGACCAATCTCTTCTCTTCTTGCCGCCTACCCCAAATAATGACGGCTCACATCTTCGACCACCACTAAAGAAGATATTTCTTAAGAATTCTATAAGTCGACTCTCAAGGTCAGGTGGTATTTCAAAAGAACATCAAAATGATCCATTGCAAAATATGACAATGGTTGAGATGAACGTTTCGAATGAGTGTTACGAAAAAAGAAACTCAACAGAGTCGTCAAATTTGTGGAGATTTCGACAAAACATGTATCTTCGAAGTAACAGTGACAATAAGGATTCTTTAATTTTAATGAATCCTTCGGTTCCAAAAAAGTCTAGCAAGACAAAGGTGGATAACATCATCGTTAAAAAGAGGAACGATGAAAAACACAAAAATGCATTATCGGCTTATGAGAAGTTTTATGTAGCAAATAAAACGAGGAAAGATAGCCACAAACGAAAATCGTTTTTGCCATACAAACACCAATTATTCGGTCTCTTTACCAACATGAATGGATTAAGTAGGAACCTGCACCCTTTTTGAGATTGAAATCCCAAGTTTTCTCATGTTGAGACTTATATGATTTGGAGATATATAATAGATCACATTAGTGAGTGTAAATATAAATTAGGTAATAAGAATTAGCTCTTATATCTCAATATGATAGTGTAAAGTAAATGGTCTAATCTTTTGTGATATAATATATAGTTAAATTTTTATCTATTTAAAAACTTGTGTCAATTTTTTTATCATATAAAGAAATCCAAAACATGACATGAAATAAATTATTTCCATTTATCCGACTCTCTTATCACCCTATTAAAATGGAAGTGTACATGTATCTTATAGGAGCGTATTCAATTTTTTTAAACAAAAGAAATATCAACTTCCACCGTTAATAAAAAATGACAATTTTGATACTTTTTAATGGGGGGTAACAATCATATATAAGTCTTCGACCTGACAACTTCAATGTCAATCTCATTGAGTTGGTAACACACAAGATCCATTGATAAATGAATCAAACAAAATTGGATGAAAAATGCACCTTTACTTACTTATTCGGTATTCTATACATGTGCTTACTACTAATTATATGGTAGATTAATTAGCTCAAAATGAAATTTGACAAATAAATTAGAAACAAGAAAAATATAAATGTTATTTAATACTTTCCAAACTTAAATGGACATTTCTATTCTCCCTTTCCCGTTAAATGACTTTCTTCCTCTTTAATTATTGCAATAACCCAGCTCTGATTAGTAATTGTAGTGTTAATTAGAGACTTCAATCAGAAGATGAAATAGGATTTATTAAGAAAATATGAGAATTTTTGCAGTGTGCTATGTATGACAAGTGGGAATGAGTGTACTGGAGTATTGACATTAGAAACTATATAAGCTCAAGACCTGACCTTTCCCTCATTTTATAGGCTTTTTTACCCAATTGTCACACTTTGAAATGAAATATACCAAACTGTGGCGGAAGTAAAGTTGAAAAGTCAAAAGTGTGGCATTTTGGAATTTTTTTTTTTAAAGTGTATACCATTTCAAAGTGTGGCAATTGGGTAAAAAAGCCCATTTTATACACATGCAAGTTAGCAAACTCTTTCATCTTCTCTTCATCATAACTTACTTAAAAGTTAAGATTTGTCCCATGAGTTGAGCTTAGTTTGCAAAGACACTGCATTATATATGCAGGGGACCAGAGTTCGAACTCTGGTCATCCCACTTAATCTACTTTAAGAGTGAAATATCTAACCACTAAATTATACTTTAAGTGGGGATTATGATAATTGTTCTATATAATTATATTTCATGTATTAGGAATAAGATGATTTAAAAAGAAAATATCAATATAGTTATGTTACTTGGTGTGCAAGTAACTAACTAATTAACCAAGTAGGTTATGATGTTTTGGGCCTTATATTAGTGCTTTGTGAGCTCAATTCATGTAGTGTAGTGACAATATGTTTATGAAGAAAATTTCTTTTTAGGCCTTCAAGTTTCCTCTTTAGACGAAACACCTATTTATTGCCAATAACATTGAAATCTGGTTGAAGAGGCTCAAGAGATCTTGTAGAGCTTGTGTCATTAGTGCTTAATAATAATAAAAATAATTAATTATTGTTGATTCATATTGATTAACCAAGTAATTAATTTAAAAGTTAGGTTTAATATAACAATCTAAAAAATAAATTGTTTGTAAAAGCCATTGGGTAAGAAATTAAGAACTATACCATCCTCTTACATTATTAAAATGAAAATTTTGTCACAAACAAAACAGAGAAGCTTTATTGCTGACATAACATAATTCAAAACAAACACAGAAGAGGATGATTCATAAGTGACCAATATCCTAGCCACTGCCACCAAACTGAGCCTTAAGCTTCTTAATTTGTGCATAATCAAGCAGAGTAGTCTTTTCAATTGTGGGAGTTGGTAAGTTGTTACCAAATAACAAATAATCAATTATATGCAAGGTAGGATTTGTGCTACTATAAGCAGCAAAAGCATAAGTTTTTCCAACACCAGAGTTAAGTTGAAAATGCATTAATCCTTTTGGAAAAACAAAAACATCACCAGGATTAAGAGTTTTCACAATAAGTTTTGTAGGTGTAATAAATCCAGCAGTCATTTGACCCTCAACCATGATTAATAACTCCGTCGCATCAGGATGAAAGTGCATCGGTACGGTTCCATTTATACCAATATCTACTCTTGCTGCAGAGATACCTAGTCCATTGAGACCTGGTAAATTAGTGACTGATGCAGATGTTTCTCCTGCATTAAAAGGGCTTATTGGGATTCCAGGTACAAGTTTAGAGAACACAAAATCATTTTCTGTTACAAGTGTTTCTGATTTGCATGGATAGCCAGAAGGGGTGTTTGGAAGCAATAAATTTGCAACACAAAAATCATTGACAGAAGAAGTAGCATTTGAGGTATATGATAAGAGAAGAGCAAGAAAGTAAAGAATAATGTGAATCATCTTCATCTTTTTAAATTGGTATTGTGATAAGATAACATGTAATTTGCTATTTATAGAATAAGTATGTTTAAGAAATTAAGATTCTTCCACATATAGAGCCTGACGGGGTGCATTAAGCCTTTTATAGCCGGACCTCAATTTAATAGATGGAATTGGATAAAACTGTATTATTTTTGTTAATTTGACTTATATCTCATTAAGAGTTAGCTTAAAAGGTAAAGATGTCCAAACCCATATTTATACATCCAACGGTTTGCAAATATAAGTAATGTGGAACTCCAAATAATTTCAACATAGCTGGAGCCTGAATCTAATTCCTACATTGCAATCCTCATCAGTAACATCAATATTGCTAGGCTAGAAATCTTTATTCGGGTTCGAATTTGAGACCTCATCACAATTGTGCGTAAATTTTAGTGATATTTATTATTTCATCTACAGATCCAAAAAAATTATTATTTATAATTGATCGACTATGTAAATTTTTTTCATCAGCAATACATACAAACTATAATACCATTTTATATAAATAAATACATTACTTTTATCATATTTATTCTAAATTTTCAACCTTCCGTACGATAAGTTTCTGAATTTGTCTGTAATTCCATCAATAATTGTAATAGATCTGCATTAGCATTACTAAATTAGATAAATAGATAGAAATAGATACATAGATAGATAGGTTGGTATAAATTAGTTACATAGACAAAATAGACATTTATTACTTAGGCATAGACAAAATAGACATTACTATGAACAGCTTACATTCATCATGCAAGATGATTCCAAGGTTGCGTTGCTTCAAGGAAAGTATTACTAGCCAGTTAATTTTACAGCTACTAAGCATGCTAATTAAGGCTCTAAGGCTCTATACACCTTGTAAACTAATAGAGGCGTGCTATTTGAACAAGATTAGGACGACACCTACTCCTCCGATTTTATGTATAAGAAAAAATTTACTTTTTAAATTTATCGTAAAATGGATGTATAATTTTCTTCTTATATTTTTAGGATTGGATGAAGTATTTGACAAAGTATCATATAAAAGAGAAAGAAAATCTATTATTTAAAACGTGAAAATGCCAATTGTATATTTGTTTGCTTTGTGTTTTAAATTTGTTTTCAGGAAACATCTCTCAAAATAATATTACTCTATCCGTTTTAAAATAAGTGATGTTTTACCTATTAACTTTTGTTCTAAAATAAATACCATTTTACTGTTGTATAAGTGTGAGATTGAAAGTTTTCATATTAATTTTAAATGTAAAAGTTGAATACTTTATAAGTAAAAGAGTCCATAAACTTAATACCATAAATATTTTAAATATATATGTGGTATTTAACACATTTGTGCGATATCTTGACCAATGTATATTCTCCAGAATTGCCCTCTCATAACTCACTCACATTGTTAAATACAGATTCACTATTGTCAAATAATGACGCAATTTAGCGCAGTAATTAATTACGGACGTTGATTTGAGATCGAATGGTACACATTTAAAATACAATTTTATAACTCAAAAAAATCTCATTCACTCATAAAAAATTGGACCGCTGAGATCAGATATAACACCCTATTGTAACGATGAGAAATCCAATCCCCACATTGTTGGCTCCCCTCATGACCCCATATTTACTTTATCAATTTAATTTATTTCAAGTTATCCTCACATTAGTCAATAGTTAATAGGGACAATTGTGTAAAATTGTTACATTCATCTATTGATTTTTTTTAATGAATATAAATATCGGATACAATACAATACGTTATTCATCGAAAAATATACAATAATATAATATTTTTTTAACAAAATATACAATAATATGTACCAAACAAAAAATATACAATAATATTATTGTAACTTAAGATAATTAAAATAAAAACATAGCTCTTAAAAATTAGTACTAAATATGAAAAAGAAATTATAAATTATTGTCAAACTAAAATGAAATTCTACACAAATTTTAAGGGCAAAGTTATAACATTGTTGCTAGAGTACGCAAGTTTTAACATTGTTTTCCAAAAATTCAAACTAAAATAGGAGTAGTTAGTATCAATTTAGTAGGTGAACGTGGGGATGTCAATTTGCATCCGTTTAGAGCGGATCTCTGCGGGGATTGTCCTGTTCGGAGATCCGAAAATAGGGATTTTTTTTCCGTGGGGATGAGGATGAAGGCAAAACTTCTCCAGAGGCAAATCGGGGCGGGGATCGGGGATTAAGCATCCGTCCCTGCGGATTCCCCGAATCCGTCAATATATACTTAAATATATATATATTTTTGCTACTATTATTATTCTAGATTTATTTATATTTGACAATTCTAGATTTCTATTTTGCTATGAATTATGATATATTTTTGTTATGAATTTTTATATGATTATGCATATGTTGTTATGCATTGTTTTTTTGTTATAAAATGCATTATGTGTTGTTTTGATCATTAAAAAAGAAAGATGTAAAATGTTTATTTATTTTTTAATAAAAAAGGAAAAAATAACGTCATAATTTTGTCCTTAAAATATAGAAATGTTCTAATATTCGATCTCCCCGGAAACTGCTGGAACCCGTTGGGATGGGGATGGAGGCAAAAATGCCCCGTGGGAATGGGGATAGAGGTAAAAATTCCCCCGCGGATATTTCGGAGCGGGGAACGGGATGCTTCCTCCGCACATTCTCCGCCCCGTTGACATCCCTAGGTGAATGCGTTAAAATTTTAAAAATTATAATTAATCAACGTAAAATTGAAATGAAAAAAGGAAAAAATTTGATTCATATTCCGCAAAGTTAAACAACCATGAAATGAACTGCACGTATCGTTGGCGTATCAGATACGATACGAAAACCATTTTAATATATAGATGCTTAATTTACTACAACCTTACGCAACACAGTGAACTTACTATTTTGGAACACATACGTAGGAAATATTTAGCACTATAAATAGCAAACTAACCCCAATATTCTCTTATATAACCCACATCCAAATTTCAAAGATGATGAAGATGATTCAAATTATTCTTTTAATTTTGGCTCTTATCTCATATACCTCAAATGCTAACTCATCTGCGAAAGATTTTTGTGTAGCAAACTTATTGCTTCCCACCACCCCAGCAGGCTATCCATGCAAATTACCATCACTTGTAACAGCAAATGATTTTGTGTTCTCTGGCTTTGTAGCTGGAAACACCGAAAACCGTTTTCGTCTCGGAGTAACAACTGCATCAGTCAATAATTTACCAGGTCTTAATGGACTAGGTATATCTGCAGCAAGAATAGATGTTGGTTTTAATGGAACTGTACCAATGCATCTTCATCCTGATGCAAGTGAAATATCAATCATGGTTGAAGGTCAAATGACTGTTGGATTTATTACACCAACAAATCTTTTTGTGAAAACTATTAATGCTGGTGATGTTTTTGTTTTTCCACAAGGATTATTGCATTTTCAAGTTAATTCTGGTCCTGGAACTGCTGTTTCTTTTTCTGCTTTTACTAGTTCAGATCCTAGCATGCAAGTACTTGATGAATTATTATTTGCTAACAACTTATCAACTGCCATACTTCAAGAAACTACTCTACTTGATTATGACCAAATTAAGAAGCTTAAGGCTGTGTTTGGTGGCCGTGGCTAGGATTTGGGTGGAAATTATGAATCATCCACTTCTATGTTTGTTTTAAATTAAGTTATTATATTAATGTAAGCAATAAATATTAAAACTTATGTGTGTGTTGCTTTTCTTTCTTTTATGTCAAAATTTTCAATTTAATAATACAAGTGGATGGTATATAGTTCTTATTAATTAATTTCTTGTCTAATCTCAAAGGTTTTTCCAACATAACATTTAGTCATACAGAGCCAGAAATTCAATTTTAATAGTATAATTTCATAAAGAAAAAAATAATTTTTCCATTAAAAAACTAATGATTTTTTTTATAAAAAATGTACGACATATACAAAAATAATATAAAAAAGGATAATTTCAACCAAACAGAAAGTTTCAATTTCATGTGCAACTTGCAACTCATCGATTATTGCATTTACAAGAAGAACACATAACATTGACAATTATATTCAAAGTTTGAGAAAAGGTATGAACGTCAACTAGTTCTTTAAATGATCCAAAAAGAATAAGTGCTAATGAGCATAATATGCATAAGAACATTCCTGAAGAATCAAAATTAATTAACCATTAAACTTTACACGCGTATTACTAGGTTCATCGTATCCTTGACCTCAAATATTTTGAATGTTAAGATTATGATGAGACAATATGTTAAATAAATCCATTGCAATAGAAGATGATATAATATCTTGCACATGTACGATATCTAAAAAACGCTCCTTGAAAAATATATTCTTATTGACAGATCTAATAACTAGAGCAATTGATTCTCTTATAGATTCACACGAGTTTCATTAACAAAGTAATCAAAACTTTTCATTGTCTATGTCTTATCTAATTTCGCTTTGTATCTTCATAGCAAATACATGTAAAATTTCTTTTTGAATAGTTGGAGAAACGTATTTTGCATTTTGACGAATATTTTTCATGAATACTTTGTCTACTTTTTTATTGTAAGAAGCCAAAATCTTTATCAGTTGAAGAAATTTTCCTTAATTTCTATCCCACTCATTCATCACGTTCGTTTTTTTTTTAAACAATTCATCAAGTCCTTTAAAAACATCTAAGTTTCACAAAAATAAAATATACAGACTAAAAGGTATAATAGCATATTGGTATATAATTTTTTTTTAAAAAGTTTGTGGGGACCATGACCTCTGATGTTTCCCCTTCTAGTTTCGTCCCTGGACATAGTCTGCGTTCGCAATTGCTGCCGCATTATTGTTGAAGCGGTAGCCTCCGAAACCACATCGCACCGGAGTTGCGGTGTGATTTTGATTCATGTCTATGACTACAACATAACCGTATCAGGAGACGCATTAGAGGATTCCAACCATGTTCGTTCAAATTTTCTCACCAAAAAATAAAAGTTACGAACCTCAAATCCTAAAATTGGGATCACGAAGATGACACAATAGGATGATGTGGTCGTGAATATAGGGAAAACAAGTTTGTACTATGAATTTTCTTCAAATAACACATTAGTATTCTCTATTACCCGATGTGGAACTTAAGAATTTTATTTTCAATTTTTTCAATTCATACATAATTGTGCTCTTTGTTCCAATAATAATATATATAATATAAAAAATAGTACAAGTGAAAGTTCAGTAAGTCAAGGAGGTACACTCCACCATAACCCAACAATCTCAAAAGTAAGACAAGAATACAAACAAGAAAAAAATTACAAGGAGACACACCACCAACAAACTAGAATTCCTAAAAGGCACCACCACAAAAAAGGAAGAATACTCCTCAGAAAGAAAGACAAGGAACAAAGTGTCAGAGCTCAGGAACCATACCATCCTCATGTATTATTATAATGAAAATTGACATAATAAAAACAAAACAAACACGTTATTTTATTGCTGACATAGCATAATTTAAAACAATCATATAGAGGTGGATGATTCATAATTAGCAACCAAATCCTTTTCACTGCCACCAAACACAGCCTTAAGCTTCATAATTTGTTCAGGATCAAGAAGAGTAGTCTTTGAAACTGTTTGAGTTGGTAAGTTATTACCAAATAACAAAATATCAACTAATTGTATGGTAGGATTTGATCTACTATAAGCAGCAAAAACAATAACTTTTTCAACACCAGAGTTAACTGCAAAATGCATTAGTCCTTTTGGAATAACAAAAATATCACCAGGTTTAATAATTTTCAAATAAACTTTTTTTGTTGTAATAAATCCAACAGTTAATTGGCCTTTAACCATGATTACTAATTCAGTTGCATCAGGATGAATATGCATTGGTGCAGTTCCATTTATACCAATATCACCTCTTATTGCAGAGATACCAAGTCCATTAAGACCTGGTAAATCATTGACAAATGCAGTGGTTATTCCAAAATTAAAAGTTGCTGTTGTATTTCCAGGAAAAAAATTAGAGAACACAAAATCATTCACTGTTACATTTGTTTCTGATTTGCATGGATAGCCTGAAGGGGTGTTTGGAAGCAATAAATTTGCAACACAAAAATCATTGACAGAAGAAGTAGCATTTGAGGTATATGATAAGAGAAGAGCAAGAAAGTAAAGAATAATGTGAATCATCTTCATCTTTTTAAATTGGTGTTGTGATAAGAGAATAATATGGTTGCTTTGCTATTTATAGTTAAATACTTCTTTCTAAAGTAAGTATGTTTTCCACATATAGAGGGTAGACTATATAGAGCATTAATTAGAATGCATTGTAACAGGGTCGACCTAGAGGGGGTGCATTAAGGCTTTTATTGCAGTAAAAAAAAGCCTACAATCCACAACTATGAGCAACTAAAAAAAGGAAAAGGTTCACTAAATAGTGAAGGAAAGGATAAAACAGAAGCAAAACACACACGAATTATTAGTGGTGTGATGATGGTGCTTTGCCATCCGCACCACCTTATTGGCAAATTTTGCCGGCGACATAGCCTCTTTGCGTGGTGCTTCGTGCTCCGGTGGAGGTCACAACTTTTTTTTTTCCGACGATGGTTGTGCGGATCTGGAAGTTTTCAGCTTTTGTGCTACTCCGGCAGTGGTTTGGTGGTGGTATTCGCAGTGGGGGTGTTTGGTTTAGTAGTGCGGCAGTTTCATGTGGTGGTGGCGGCTTCTAGTGATGGAGGATTTTTGTTGCTCCGGTGGCGGCTCCAACGGTGGATTTGTGTGTTGTTTGCGTGGTGGATGACGGTGTTTTGGTGGTGTATATTGCTCGCAGTAGGGGTTTGCATTTTGGGAAGTGTGCATTGGTCGAAGTTTCAGTAATCAGTGGTGTATTGGTTCCAATTTTTTTAGGTGGTGGTTTGCTATGAGTGGTTGATGTTTATTTTCGTTTTTTGGTGGTGGTTGTTGGCGATAATGGCTGGGTTGTTGCAATATTTTTCTTTCCGTCAAAACTCTATTGATGCTTTATTTCTCGAGTTTTCTCTTGCAGCCATGAAACAGATGGCAAATGTGGACTTTTTGCTTCTACTAGAGGCTTTTGGCGATCTCCACCGAGCTAGAAGCTTTGGTGGGTTGCAGTTTGATCAGATTTGTGTGGAGTGTGTTTAGTTGTCGGTGTTTTCTTTTATTTAGGATGGCCAAGTTCGATAGTGGTATTTCGGTGGAAAATGTTTCTATTATGCTTCATTTCAGTTCAGTGTTCCGCTCTGGATTAAGGTTGAAGTTAGAGTAGGACGATAGTGAGTTGTTGTAGAATTTTAAATGGTGTTGTTGTTTGGATGGTAGTTTTAGTTGAGATTGTTTGTGGGGATTAATTTTTGTTCGCTTTGTTTTTGTTAGGTTTCAATGTGGTGATAGACACTAAAATTATTGTAAGGGGTGGGTTGAAGTGTGTAAGTTTTACATTACAATCTAGGCTAATTTCTACATTAAATTCCTCACCCGTAACATCAATACTGCTAGGCTAAATATCTTTATTCGGATTCGAATTTGAGACCTCACCATAGTTGTATGTAAGTTTTAGTGGTATTTACCATTTCATCTATATATCCAAAAAATATATATTTATAAATTGATTAATGGTGTAAAATTTTTACATCAGCAATATATACAAACTAATATTATTTTATGAGTTTAATCGTTGTGCACCGTTGGTGTAAAGTTTTTTTACACATGCATTCAATGATGTGTTGCCACATCATTTAATAAATGTGACACATCATGTGTTTTTAAACACAATACATGATGCGTTGATATATTATTGGATGCATGTGTAAAATTAATTTACACTGACGGTGCATATAAATTAAATCCTTATTTTATATAAGAGAAAATAGAAAATGCACACATGATGTAAAATAAGTTTACACTGTCAACCAATCACGGCCATATTTTTTGCCACGTCACCCCACTTAACCTCAGTTTCTTTATATGACATGAAACGTTGAACCATTTTTATTAGTTATCAGTGTAAAATTAAGTTACACTGACGGTGCCTGTCGTTTAAATTCTTTATATAAATACATTATTTTTGTCATATTTATTCTTATTTTTCGACCTTCGGTACAATAGATATTTTTCGACCTTCGGTTCAAAATTTGTCTATAGTTCCATCCATAACCTTTTTAGTCAAAAAAAAGAAAAATCTGCATTTTCATTATTAAATTAAACAAATAAATAGATCTAGATACATAGATAGGTTGGTATAAATTAGTTACGTAGACAAAATAGACATTTATTATGAACAGCTTACATTCATGCAAGATAATTCTAAGGTTAGGGGGCTTTGCCCTCATTTATTCAACAAAAATAAATAAAATTCTAAGGTTACGTTGCTTCAAGGAAATTATTACTAGCCAGTTAATTTAATTTACACCTACCAACCATGCTAATTAAGGCTCTAAGGCTCTATACACCTTGTAAAATAATAGAGGTGTGCTACTTGGGAATCAGATTCCCTAAAGTCATATTTTCCTACATTTTCTATATTTAATTTAGACAAAATTTAAGGGTATTATTGTCTTTACAATAAACATAAGTGCACTCGAAAATGCAATATATTCTCTTTAGAGAATCCAAATCTTGCTATTTGAATAAGATTCGGACCAACATGTACTTCCTCCGATTCTATGTATAGGGAAAAGCTTACTTTTTAGATTTATCGTAGAATTAATGTATTGAGACAAACATACAATTCTACGATAAATGTAAAAAAAATTATTATTATTATTATATATATATATATATAGGATCGGAGGGAGTATTTGACAAAGTATCATATAGAAAAGAAAAAAAAAAGAGTGTGCACGTAAATTGAGAAATAAAATATATCATTATATATATAAAAGTAGTTAAGTCTCCAAGTAACCCTAATTTAACACTACTTAAACTCTAATTTAATTATTAAAAATGTTAAAAATTTCTTTACTAAGAATCAAACTCATGTCCTCCCACAATTATTTAACCCATCTACCACTAAACTATTTCAATTCATTTGATATATTTTCGTTACACCAACTAATAACTACGACTTTCAATGCCTGATTTTGTTTTCCTAAAAATCAACTCCATTATTTTTTCGAACACACATTCAATCTATTTTTTTCTAATCCAATTATTTTTATTTGATCTACCTGAATTAACTCCATTTATTTTTTTTATCAAACATTCAAAGAATTTTTTCTAATCCAATTGTTTTTATTTGATCTACCTAATTTTTTTTAATATTCAATATATACTTTTTTTAAATTAAGATCTATTATATATATATAGGGGACATATCAAATGAGAGCATTATCTTATTGTGAGAGATGAGAGGAACTAATCTTAACCCTTAGATCTAAATAAATGGATGAGATTAAAATACACCCTTTTCCTATTCACGTGCACCCCTTCATCTTTCTTTCTTTTCTTTTTTTTGGAAACTGCACCCCTTCATCTTTCTTGGTGCCATACTGCCATTATTCTAGACTAAATCTTCAATGATTTCTTTTTTCACAACAATAAATCTCTCTTCGTCCATAAATCTCTCTTTAAGCTACACCCCTTCACAACAATAATAAATCTCTCTTCATAGATAATTTTCTTTTCCATCAGTCAAATACTAACGGCGCATAACTTTCTTCTTCCACTCACTGTGCATGTTAACAGAATTTTCCTAGTATTTGTATGTAAAATCTCAGGTTTGCTTGAAGTATTATAAGGATTTGTCTCAAATTTAGTATTTGTATGTAAAATATGAACATGAAATTTGTACGCAAAAAAAAAATATGAACATGAAATATTTGATTAATTTAGATTTTATTAAATTACATTTCAATTTGAAAAGTTGTGAATATGAACTTAGTGGAGTCGAGAAGAGATGCAGATAAAGAGATTAGCCCATTTTCCATGAGAAGAGAAGTAGAGGAAGAGCTGTGAGGTTAACATAAGAAAAAAAAAAGGAAAAAACAAGAAATCTGACACAAGAAGAGGAAAGGTTGTTGAATGCGTGTGTTAATGGACAAAGAAATCATGTGTGGTGCTCACCAAAAATCACAGTTTTATCTCAACCATTAAATTAGATCCAAAGGATATAAATGACTCCTCTCATCTCTCATAATAAAACACCCTCTCACTTGAAACTTCCCCTATATGTATATATATATATATATCCAGCTAACCCTAATTAACTCTATTTTAATTTAAATAAATTGTTAAAAAAATATCTCACCGCGATTCGCTATACAAATATTTAAAATTGTTATTGTTTTTTATTTAGGGCGCAGTCATGTTACAAAAAATGTTTGCATCTAATTTTCGTAACAACATACATTGTTATGCTACACTTATTGATCCAAACGGAAATCAATTTGATGTTTTAGTTGAAAAAATTAATGACAATATATATTTTACACACGGATAGTCTGCATTGCGTGATTTTTATAATATCTAATATGGTACTTGAGTGATTTTATTATACACTAGGATGCGTCAGTTTAGAATGATTTTAAAAGACATATTTGATTGTGTCATTCATCCTTCTAAGATGAAATTCAATTTGGGTAAATGTAATGTTCCATCTTATTTTTGTCATGATCTTCTGGAATCAACTGACCTCCTATCGTTTTCTCACAATTGCTCCAATTTTGCCTTAAAATTAAAAAAGTAATTGACATGATGTAAAAACTGGATATTTGGTGAGTTTTTTTTTATAATTTTTTGCACTTTTTGTTTTTATTATATATTTATTATTTCCTAACTTCATTTTTTTGATAGTATTCTACAAATATTATATGAATGTTATGTATTATATTTTAATATGTCTACAAAGAATAATAAAACTAAATTGAATGTTATATATAACATTCTAAAAGACCCGTGCATCGCACGGGTAGTAGTCTAGTTATTAAAAACATGGAAATGGTACACAGATGACCGTATATTTATTTGGTTTGTGTTTTAATTTTTTTTTAACAGCAAATATATTATTATTGAGGTACTTCTATAGTGAAAATTGACATAATAAAAACAAAACAAACACAAGTTTTATTGACATAACAATCATATATATATATAGGTAGATTAATTGGGTGTAATACTACCGGTACTTTTCACAAGGTGTAGTTTAAGTACCTCTTATACCATTACATTTTATTATTAATATATACTTTTTGACCGTTAAAAATTATTATTAGGTAGTACATTTTACAGCTACTAAGCATGGTAATTAAGGTATATGCACCTTATAAATAGAAAACCAATCTCATTATTCTCTTATTCCACATCCAATTTTCAAAGATGAAAATGATTCAACTTATTCTTTTCATTTTTTCTCTTATCTCATACACCTCAATTTCAAATGCTACTTCTTCTATCAATGATTTTTGTGTAGCAGACTTATTGAATCCATCAACCCCTTCAGGCTATCCTTGCAAATCAGAAACATTAGTAACAAATAATGATTTTGTGTTCTCTGGTTTAGTAGCTGGAAACATGCAAAACTCTTTTAAAGTTGGATTATTTTCTGTAAATGTCACTAATTTACCAGGTCTCAATGGACTCGGTATCTCGGCAGCAAGAATAGATATTGGTTTTAATGGTTCTGTACCAATGCATACTCATCCTGGTGCATCCGAAATACTAATCGTTTTTCAAGGTCAAATTACTGCGGGATTTATTACGCCTACAAAACTTATCGTGAAAACTCTTAATCCCGGTGATGTCTTTGTTTTCCCGAAAGGACTATTGCATTTTCAACTTAACACTGGTGTTGGAACAGCAATTGCTTATGCTGCTTTTACTAGCACAAATCCTGGTATACATTTAATTGATTTTTTGTTATTTGGTAATAACTTACCAACTCCAACTGTTTCAAAGACTACTCTTCTTGATCCTGAACAAATTATGAAGCTTAAGCCTGTTTTTGGTGGCAGTGGCTAGGATATTAGTTTCTTATGAAATATGAATCATCCACTTCTATATGTTTTAATTAAATTAAATTATGTCAGCAATAAAAGTTATGTGTGTTCTGTTATTATGTATTTATCATGTCGATATTCATTTTAATAATACAAGAGGATGGTATGGTTCTTATAATATGTCAAATTTCTAAGAGATTTGAGTTTCTTCGTAGAAGATTTGAGAATATTAAGATGATTATTTTAGCTAACAACACACATTCTAACACACTCTTCCCAACACACTCTATCTAATTGGTTGAAATTAAAAGAAGTGTGTTGAAAATAGTGTTAAATGGTCTGTTACTAGCATAATTCGTTCTGTTTATACTTATTAACCTTCAATGTCTTGAGCGATTAATCAACATAACCACATTATGATCCAATAGTACTATGACCAGTGTAGTCAGGGTCAAGTGTCGGATTGTAGGGTTGCTGAATTTACATGCTCCGGCTGGCCACCCGTGCTTGGACTCTATCAAGGGTCGTTTTTGTGCATAGCCGTTCACCTTCAACCTTCTAACCTAAGTCAATCTATGTGACCCCCAACCCAAGTAAAATCGTTTTTTTATTCACTTCAACCCTTCAACTCCGTTTTTATTTTCATCTTCAACCTTACCTTCAATTATGTGATGTGTGACCCTATTAGTAATATATATATATATATACTCCCTCCGTCCCATATTATAAAGGAAAAATGACCCTTTTTTTTTGTGCCAAATTATAATGGAAAAAACAACTTTCAAGACTGTTTTTTACTTATTCTTATAAAATTAAAAAATTAAATGCAAATTGCATATAATTTTTTTTCTCTCTCGTTTTCTCAATAAATAACAACCAATCAAATTTGATTTTACATCTTCTCATGCAACTTATTTCAAGAAAAACCCACAAAACTATATTTCATTAAGAGCAAGCAGGTGAGAATATTGCCATGGCACCAAAAACGAAATCAACCGTAAATTAATTAAAGCATCTAAGCCATTCTCCTTTTTTGTATTTATCATTAAGAGCAATTAATCGATTTCTATGGATTAATGAAACTTTCCAAAGGTTAAATACTACTCTGGTACATTAATTGGTGGGTAGTGAAACATGAAGGTTTGAGAGAGAAGACGAAGAGCGATATGAAGGTGTACAACAATAAAATTTGAGATCTATTACAGCAGTGGCGATGGCGAAAAGTGAAGTTAAGTCTGCAACAAGATAAGCACTGAAAAGTCACCAGAAAGTCGGCGAGAGCAGAATCCTAAGGGCAAGGCAAGGTGTTGAAAAGATTACATGCTGTTGTAAAGATTAAGGAGCACAATAAAGATTAATCTAAGGGTTATGATGTAATCATCTCACCCTCTCATTTTAAAAGCCCTCTTAGTTGAAAGTTCCCCCATATAAGGAAAATGCTCGATATAGCGAAGAGCAACCTCAAGAATATATCGCGAATGATGTGTCACTTACATGTCATACCCCAATTGGTTTCTCTTGCTTGTGGTTTTCTTTTCCCCAAAAAATTTATGGTTCTGGTCTCCCTGTCAATTAATCAGCTTCTTCATCTATCATTATTTCACCTCACCTGTGATGGTTTCATGGCAGCCACAACCATCGAAAAAATCAGACTCACCTCCCATGTACTATCAAGCTTCTTAATTGGAATATTAATGTTTATAAACCTGCATCTACCATTAAAAGTTGAAACTGGGGCTTCTTTGATTTGCTTTTACATGAGATGGGGATGGTATTTTTAAGGAATTTTTCATACTTTTAGATTAGAGAATCTGATTGTCTCCCATAGCAGCGTTTGTTCTTCATGCTTTTACAATTTTTTCCTTGAATAAGATCTTACGATGCCGTGCTTACGACCCGTCACCAGTTTAATGATCTTATGTAGAAATTCGACCCTAACTACATAGATTGTGACTATGAAATTAACACTATGTTTAACTATTAAGTTCCATATAGATAAATTTAGTTCATGTCCCTTCAACATAAAAGATTATAAATAGATATTATACATAATTAGTCGGACTAAAAGATTACACTAGAGTCGTAGCTAACTAAACCTACACTAGAGTCGTAGGTAGTTATACATGATAAGCTTACAACACATAATTAGAAGAGATGGAAAGATAAGATCGATGATTCTGCCGCCCTCTTGGTCGTTCTCTGCCTCATGAGAATTTCTTCCTTCTTTCCTCTTCCTCTGTTTCTCGTGTAAGAATGAGGATGAGAATTGCATGGTGTAACTGTTCACGTAGTTACACGCAGTAAGCAATCACAGCCATCCAAAAGCAATCGGAAGGCTCTAATTAATCAGAATAATTTAAACACGGTTTAATCTCAACCGCTTATATTAATCGAATGGTTGAAAATGAGTGTTGCGTCAACACAGTAACAACATTTAATCCGTTTCCTAAGAATGAATGGCTTTGAAATGGCCTACACATGCATTTTACAGGCTTTGAAATGTAGCTAGAAGGCTAGCAAATTGTACAAGGCGGTGCTTACACTACGATGCTATCCTTAATAGTATAATCACTAAACTTAAAAGTTAAGAAATAAAAACGGTGCTGCACTCATTTTCATTTGGTCCAATGGAAAATTTTCTTATGTCAAATTGTGCCTCTTAATTATTGGGTGTTTGTTTAAGTCTACAAGTACAAAAGTGAGGTAAAATAGGTGAAAATAGCTAAAATATTTAATTGGTAGTAAAAACTAATATTTACAAATAGTTGGAGTTTTTACATCAAAATGCTTATAAAAGAAGTCAATAAGTGCTTAAAATCAAGATATTTTAACACTTGTTACCTTTGAGATTTGATCATAACCAATGAAGATGAACTTCTCGCTCTTGTCTGACTCTTTTCTCATTTGGAATGTGAATATGGGCTACACTCCCGGAAACCCTAAAGTGTGAGATACCATACTTTCTTCCACTCCATGCTTCTTACGGTGTCTTTTCTCACACACTTCTTGTAGGAGACTGGTTAGATAGACTGCATACGCCACAACTTCTGCCCAAAATTCTTTCGGCATTTTCTTACTTTTGAGAACGATTCGAGCCATATCAAGAATTGTTCTATTCTTCCATTATGCCACGCCATTATGTTGGAGACTGGTTAGATAGATAGACTGCACACGCCACAACTTCTGCCCAAAATTCTTTCAGCATTTTCTTACTTTTGAGCATGCTTCGAGTCGTATCAAGAATTGTTATTCTGCCACGCCTTTCTGTTGGGGGATCTTGGAACTGCCAGTGGACTTCTCATTTCTTTCTCTCAACCACTTCCTTTCTCTACAACAACTTTGAACTTCTTGAAGGTACAAAAGACTTCTAATTTCTGCTTCAAGAAATAGACACGTGTCTTCCTTGAAAATTCATCAATGAAAAGAAGGAAATAGTTATTTTTACCATGATCTTGGCTTGGTTGGTCCACATACGTCAGCATGTATAACCTCGAGTGGTTTCTTGGCTCTTGAGCTTGACTCCTTTTGAAAAATAACCCTGAATTGCTTTCCAAATAAGCATCCTTCACACAATTGACCTGAATGGTTGATTGATGGTAGCCCTATCACCATATTTTGTTATGCCTCCAAATGACCAAATCGAAGATGTCAAAGCCATGATGAATCAATGTAACAAGCTTTGAGACATTTTCCCACATCGTTTTGGATATTCAATAAGAACATCCTATATATCAAGCTTGAGAGCTACATCTCCATCTTTCCCCCTAATCTTAGTTCTCATATATTGCACCACTTCAATAGCTATCGAAGCATTTTCTAAGATTGAGCGACCCGAAACAAAATCAGACTAATTTTTAGAGATACTACTCAAAATAATCTTTAACTTGTTCGTCAAGACTTGAGCCACAAGTTTATGGATAACATTATACGAAGAAATAGGTTGTCAGTCTTTCATAGAAAATTGAGCATCATCCATTTAGGAATCAGAGCAATATTATATTATATTTAAACTTGAAGAGAAAGCACTTGAGTTTAGTCACAAACAGTGAAAATTCTCTTCCCACATCCGAATATCTTTTTTCATTTTTGTCCCTGAAGAAAAACTTCGGAACGAGTTTTTTCGATTTTTTGTTTCGGAATGTGTTTTCCGAAATTAAACTAAAAAACTTCGGAAAACGCATTCCAAAGTTTTTGTACAAGGGTAAAAATGGATTTTTTTTGTTTGTTTGTTTTGGAAAACAACTTCAGAATGTGTTTTCCGAATCTAACTAAAAATTTCGAAAAATGCGTTCCGAAGTTTTTGTATAAGGGCAACAATGTAAAAATGGGTTAGAAAAGATATGCTCGGAGTGGAAAAAGAATTTTTCCTCAAACAGCAGCAGTCTATGAAATTCTTTTGTCCACAATTATTTCCGAATTCTTGAAAAAAGGCTGTGTTAAAACCGTCCGACCCAAAACATTTATTTAAATGTATAGAGAACATAGCTTCCATAAACTCTTCAATAAATTTGTCAAAAAAAAAAAAAAACTCTTCAATAAAACATTGGGCCACTTTGTTTCGGTATTTAAAAAATAGATTTTTTCTTTATATTTTTTAAAAATAAATTTATCCGTTGACTCGGGTTTGGGCTCAGACGGGACCCGCAGGTTTAGACTTAATTGTCATCCATAAGTTGAAAATAAGAGATATTGTGTCTTTATTTTCTCCCCACCAGATTGTGCATATTATTATTTTCTTTCCATTTGTATTCATTAGACATAATTCCTAGTGATTTGCTGTAATGACTCAGATACTGTACATCGTGTATATATTCATGGTCTGTGAATCAATAAGACACAAGAAAAGTTTTATGCTTCATCCTATTTCTTTAAATTCCTTGTAATTTTTTTATACAAAATCTATTTTAAAAAATCCAAAACAAATGAGTCATTATCTTCTAAAAAATATTTTGTGTATTTGACTGACACTGTTGAAACATTATCTTCTTCAAAATTAAAAGGTGCGGTTTATGTTCTTAATAAAACAAATAAGGTATGGTCCAATAATGGCATATATCCTCATATATAGCCACCATCTATAGCCCTCATATAATGCCAATATAAAATTGTACAATTATTTAAATATTGTTCTTTGTATATTTTTTATTATAAATTATCACATAAGCAAAAGATTGAGAAAGGGAGAAATAAAGTAATTAAAGTTAAAAGAAATAAGAATGGATTTGGGGCAAGTGCACATGAATGGAGGCAATGGAGAAACAAGCTATGCAAACAACTCATTTTTGCAGGTATATGTAAATAAAATAAAATAAAATCTCACTCATGTCAGATTTTTTCTACACCTTCTCTTCTTTTTTTCATAATTTTTTTTAGTACAATTGTAATGTGTCGCGAATGGATGATAATTATTTTCATTTTTATATCATTATTATAGGAAAAAGCAATTTCTTTGGCAAAATCTATAAGAGAGGAAGTTATAACTAGCCTCTTCTCCGAGACACTTCCCAGAAGCCTTGCAATTGCTGATTTAGGTTGTTCTTGTGGACCAAACACTTTGTCTGTGGTGTCACAAATTATTATCGTTGTGGAGAAACTTTGCAAGCAATTGAATTGTTCGTCTCCTGAATACAAGATATTTTTTAATGATCTTACGAGGAATGACTTCAACAGTGTCTTTAAGTCACTTGACAACTTTAAATTGAAACTACTTGATGAAATCAAAACTGAAGTTGGTCCTTGCTACTTCTTTGGGGTTCCAGGTTCTTTTTACGGTAGAATTTTTCCTGATCGAAGTCTAAATTTCGTTCATTCCTCATACAGTCTTCATTGGCTATCAAAGGTTTATACTATGACTCAAAAAATTATATCGCATTTCTTGTATATTTATGCTTGCCCTTGATCAATATATACATTAGAGAAAATACATTATTCATTCAGTAAATCTAAAAAATAATTTTCTATTTTTTATATTTAAAATTGGAGGAAGTATTGTCATAAGTTTTTTTTACCTTTTGCTATTTGATTTACAAACAACTAACATTAATTCTTATATTATAAATGTTTATTGAATAAGAAATTAATTAAATTATTGAAGCTATTATAAATGTTATGTTTTTTATACTAATTAAATATAGAAAAGTTTTAGTTAAATTTTTAAATTATTTTTTTATTAAATGTCTTAAAGTTTAGAAATTATTTTCATTTCACACAATTTTTTTATTTCCTCTTTTGTCTCTTTAACGATTTAAATCTATTGATGCAAACATGTATTCTTGTTTGTTATGTTTAATTATTAGGTTCCCGAGGGTTTAGATAACAAGGGAAACATTTACATAAGTAGCACAAGTCCCTCGAATGTTGTCAAAGCATACTACATGCAATTTCAAAGAGACTTATCGATTTTTCTTAAGTGTCGTGCAATGGAAATAGTTGAAGGGGGTCGCATGGTTCTAACAATATTGGGAAGAAGGAATGAAGATCCATGTGACATGAAATATTGTGACGAATGGGACCTTTTGGCTACTGCTCTAAATGATATGGTGTCACAGGTAGATAGATAGATATATTTCATATTATAAACTATATAAATGAAATAGTAAAACAATAATCATCCAATAAATAAAAAAATAACTTTTTTATCTTATAATATACTCAATTTTCTATTTATTGCACAAATTCACCTATTGTATTTCACTTTCATCCCCATAACGTAGGAAAATTAGTGATTAGAAGTAGGCATGCATGACCAAAAAATCGGTCCAATTAAACTCATCTAAACCAGCCCCAAATTTGAATAGAAAACCCTCTTTTCATTGGATGCGGATTTAAATTTTCCTCTATATTCAAAGTTGGGGGCAAGTGCTAGTAGGGATTTGGATTTGGTGCTGTTGTGCATCTCAGCTGTCCGATAAAAAATGGACGGTTGAGTGCGAAACTATATGCTTTTTCAACAACACCAAATTTAATTTCGTGCTACGAGGGTGTTGTTGATATCTGCCCCACACCACTGACACCAGCCATGAATCCTCCCCGTTAGTAAAAAATGCATTATTTACATACATATGATTATTCCTTGTATTTAATATTTAATTATATATATATATATATATATATATATATATGGGTCATGATCAAATGACATCAACTTGTTTGACACCAAATGTTACACTTCTTAATAATATTTTAACCGATATAAATTTTATAAAATCAACTGTTGGATTGAAGATTTATATCATAAAGATCATTTGTATAAAATTTAACACATCAAAAATTATTTGATATGTTATTGAAATACATCAAAATTAACGGTTTGCATATTTTTTTTTTTTAAATATATATATGACGGCGCACATGTGAGGGGCAGTGAAACATATCCCCATTAGGGGTGGGGACCCAAATTTCACTCCAGATTAAGATCTAGAATGGGTGTCTGTGCGGGTTTTTTGTCGGGGTGAGGGAGACAAAAACAGCCTCCGTCATGCCCCATTGCAAAACTACTTAATAAGGTTTGAAAAACTACCTCTTTCTATTAGATTATCCGGTTAAATCACGTTTGTCATTATTGTTATAAATGATCCCAAAGAAATCACCGCTATTTTCATCTTTTTCATCTTTACACTCCGTCTCATAAGGTCTTAAATGTGTAAAGATTATAAAGCGATAAACGAATATGGATTCTCATACTTGCTAGAACAATCATTTTATAGTCCAATCGCTATAGTTTTGAGATGTCACCTCTCTGTATTATCCATTTATTGAATATTAATGAAATTATATGAGTTGTTGGTCGTAAAAAAAAAAACGGAAGCATTTACCTATTTACTCTTTAAAAAAAAAAAAACTACAGTTGTTGTTGTCCTAATAGGATTGCTTTTATTAATAGATGTTATATAATAAAATTGATAATCAGAAATAAGGTTATTTTAGAGATTTTCATATGAAATAGAAGTTGATTTTGTGCTCGTCTAATATGTGAATATTGTATGCTATAGGGAATTCTAAAGGAAGATCAAGTAAATACCTTTAACATCCCTCATTATTATCCATCTCCATATGAAGTCGAGTTGGAAGTTCTCAATGAAGGATCATTTGTCATCAATCGCATAGAGTTGTTTGAAACAGATTTAAGTGCTTCTAGTGATAAAAGTGATTTTGATTGTGAATCTAAAATGTCTCAATTATTACTTTGTGACAAGATTGGATATAATGTCGCACGTTGCATGAGAGCAATGGTTGAACCTTTGCTAGTTAGCCATTTTGGAGAAGCTATCATTGAAGAGATTTTTAATCGTTACTTGGAAATTTTGATTGATCAAAAATCCAAGGAGAGAATGAATACTGTTAATGTTACCATATCATTGACTAGAAAAGCATAATATAAGTATATGTGGATTGTCTACGGACTACTACGGTAAACAATCAACACAGTTACACGCGTTTTTTTTATTTGGATGATTAATATTAGATTTTATTGATAAAATCCGTGTCTTTTGTATTAAAACAACCCGACAGTTGAGTTAAGATCGGATGGCTGATATTTATGGATCATTACTTTTTATGCTCTCTCTCTCTCTCTCTCTCTCTCTCTCTCTCTCTCTCTCTCTCTCTCTCTCTCTCTCTCTCTCTCTCTCTCTCTCTCTCTCTCTCTCTCTCTCTCTCTCTCTCTCTCTCTCTCTCTCTCTCTCTCTCTCTCTCTCTCTCTCTCTCTCTCTCTCTCTCTCTCTCTCTCTCTCTCTCTCTCTCTCTCTCTCTCTCTCTCTCTCTCTCTCTCTCTCTCTCTCTCTCTCTCTCTCTCTCTCTCTCTCTCTCTCTCTCTCTCTCTCTCTCTCTCTCTCTCTCACACACACACAACAGGAAAAATGATCTTCCCACTCCAACATATCTTTTCTATTCCCCATTTTTCCATTTTTTTTCTAAGGAGAAAACTTCGAAATGCGTTTTTTGAATATTTTTGCCTCGGAAAACAACTTCGAAATGTATTTTTAAAATTTGAACAAAACAAATACGGAAAACGCGTTCCGAAATTTTTATACAAGGGCAAAAATGAAAAAACGGGAGTAGAAAAGATATGCAGGGGGTGGAAAAAGAATATTTCCAAAAACAGCAGCAATCTTTGAAATATTTTTGTGCATATTTATCCCCGAATTCTTGAAAAAATGCCGTGTTAAAACAGTCCGACCCAAAACATTTATTTAAATGCATAAAGAACATAGCTTCCATAAACTCTTCCATAAAACATTAGAAAATTTCTCAAGCGACCCCCTCCCCATCTCTCTTCTATCGCATGAATTTCCAATTTTGCCCTTGCAAAACACTTTGGTTTTTAAAAATTGAAGTTTTTATTGCCTTGAATTTTTTTCGGTTTATACGAACCGAAATTTCTCTGAATTTTACACTACCAAAAAATTATGTATTTTTTAACCGAAGTTTCTGCAGGGGCAAAATTGAAATATTAGAATAGAAAAGAGACAGGGGAGTCGCTTGAGAATTTTTCAAAACATTATCTTCTAAATAAATAGTTTGTGTTTGACTGATGATACTGTTGAAACATTATCTTCTTTAAGGATTGTAAATAGAAGAAATCAAAATTAAAAGGTGCGGTTCATATTTTTAATAAAACAAATAAGGTGTGGTCCATTAATTGATTGATATATTACATTGCCATTTGCCAATAATTGTAGTAGGTAGGCATAATAGATAAACACAGAAGAACACATAAGCAAAAGATTGAGAAAGGGAGAAATAAAGTAAAGTTAAAAGAAACAAGCTATGCAAACAACTCATTTTTTCAGGTATATGTAAATAAAAAAAATCTCACTCATGTGAGATTTTTTTTTCTACACCTTCAATTCTCTTTGTTTTTTTTCACAATATATTTTTTTGGTACAAACTATTTGGGAAAATAACACACTCCTTTAAGTCTAGATAGGAGAAACTATTTGGGATTATGGATAAAGTTGTACAAATCTAAAACGATTTAAATTAAAACTCCAAACTGATTAAAAAAATTGAAAATCGAATAACATTGCATTTTTTTTTGTGTTGTGAAGTCTTTTTGCTGAAAATTAAATCTCTCTGATCAAAATATATTTTGGATTGGTTTTTAAAAATAAATTAAATCATATACATATATTTTAATACTACTTTTTTGACATGTATTCTAATACTTATTAACATGATATATTACATTAATTTATTATTTTAAAATTTTTAATCTATTTATTTTTACTATTTAACGTGTTTCAAATATTCTAACACAAGGTCACACAAGCTATGCATCATTTCTATATTGTACTCCTTCCGTCCCAAATTGAATGACACATTTGACTATATTGCACTATTCACACATATTGTTTTGACCATATTTTTCTACTAATAAATAAAAATAAATATTAGCATATAAGATGTTGTTGGATTCGTCTCGGTGAATATTTTTAAAATATCAAATTTTAATAATTTTTACTATAATACAAATTAAAAATATTAATCGTCAAAGTTATACATCGGCATACGTGAAACAGTCAACTGTGTCAATCAATTTGAGACGGAGGGAATAACAAATAACATGTTGACAATATACATATAATTGAGAAAGAGAATTTGTACTGAATGATTGAATTGAAACGAAGATTAGTAATTTTTAATGTGTCACGAATGCCTGATAATTGTTTTCATTTTTATATCATAATAATAGGAAAAGGCAATTTCTTTGACAAAATCTATAAGAGAGGAAGTTATAACTAGCCTCTTCTCCGAGACTCTTCCCAGAAATATTGCAATTTCTGATTTAGGTTGTTCTTGTGGACCAAACACTTTGTCCGTGGTATCACAAATTATCATCGTTGTGGAGAAACTTTGCAAGCAATTGAATTGTTCGTCTCCCGAATACAAGATATTTTTGAATGATCTTTCAAGGAACGACTTCAATAGCGTCTTTAAGTCACTTGACAACTTTACAGTGAAACTACTTAATGAAATCAAAAGTGAAATTGGTCCTTGCTACTTCTTTGGAGTTCCAGGTTCTTTTTATGGTAGAGTTTTTCCTGATCGAAGTCTAGATTTCGTTCATTCCTCGTATAGTCTTCATTGGCTATCAAAGGTTTATACTATGACTCAAAAAAATGTATTGCATAATAGTATTAATATATCATAAGAAATGATTTTCGTTCTTGAAATTGATATGGTCTCACAGGTATGTAGCATTTTCGTTCTTGACATTTTATGAGGCTTTAGACCATACATAAAAAAAAAAATTCTTTCATTTAATATAATAGTATTAATATATCATAAGAAATGATTTTTTGGAGCATTTTGAGATGCAAAATTATTGATAAGCATATCAACATCAATGTCCGCCAACATATCTTCTCAATTGTCGAAGTTGCCAAATCTTTCTGTGACATTGATGATCTCAAGTAAGTTTAATTCAACTTCAATTTTGAAAAACTTCTTTCCGCTGATGCTACAGTCACATGAACTGTCAGTAAAACTCTATAAGCAATTGATACATTCGATAACAATAAGCAAACTTAACAAATTTAAGTATATCAATGACAAACATTGTTTCAGTTGAAACGTAAATTGTAACACTCTTAATTCAAAGAATAGATCATCTACATCACTATCTGATAAATTGCCATGAGAAAAAGTTGAGTGAAATTTAACACAATATTCTTCCAACTCATTATCACCCAATGAATTTAACTTTTGTGAATCATATAAAAATTCAAAGATACTTTCAAATGTCTTCAATTCCTCAAATCTATAACATCCATACATACCTTACAAGAATGCAAGAATTAGAAAACAACAAAACAAACTCAGCAGAAGCAAAAGGCAAGTGATGTCGTCGTTTTATTGTTGTTCTGCGAGTTCTATTTTAATAATCCTTCCAATACCTAATCATGTTTTCTACCAATTGGGTCTCAATCACTTATTTACTAGATATAATAAAAAAATTGGACCTCAATCACGTTTTGAATAACACATATTTCCTAGGCCTAATCATGTTTTATTTATTTAAATTAAATAATTTTTTTTATAAAATAGTAGATAAGTATAAAAAAAATTGGGCCCCTTAAAATAATGGACATCAGGTCATGACACTCATTGCCTAAGCTGAGGGTCGGGCCTGGTATTTAGGTAGATAAATAGATATCATATTGTAAATGAAAGTAAAAAATAACTAATCATTCCAATAAGTTATAAATAATTTATGGGTCATGTTAACATGTGCACTTAGAGAACATTATAAGCTATCTAAAATTAGAAATTTTACATTTAATGATCCAAGACATTTAATATGTTTAAGTAGTTGATTAATATACAAGATGCAATAAATGTTTACCACATTTGTTAAATTTTTACCACATTTTTATAATATACATGTACTTTCCTATTTGTTGGCACTTTGCAGCCCGCCCACCAAGAAGTTTTTTTTTGTAATTAATTACAATAATGTTGTTGAGGGTTTTGTTTTTATTACTTGTTGAAGAATGCTTAACAAGTTTTGTCAGAAAATTAGGGTTTTCTTGTATTGTGGTAAGTGATCAATCTAATCCCTGTATGAAGTGAAGTCACATTGACAATTACATGTATGCAGTTAACGTGCATGTCTACACCAGAGACGAACTAAACGGAGATAAGAGATTATACGTCACACATAATAAAGGGGTTATTTGCTATTTCGATAATTTCATAGGAGAAATGACTATTTTTGCAATTTTAAGGGGCATTTGCCTATTTCCTCTTAAAAAAAACTACAATTGTTGTTGTCCTAATTTAAGGTTGCTTTGTTTAAAAGATTATATAACAAATAAAAGTGATAATTAGATAAAATAATTTATAGATTATATTTTAAAGATTTTTATATCAAGTAGAAATTGATTTGTGCTTGTCTAATATGAATGTATGCTACAGGGGATTCTAAAGGAAGATCAAGTAAACAATTTTAACATCCCTCATTATTATCCATCTCCATACGAAGTGCAGTTGGAAGTTCTCAATGAAGGATCATTTGCCATCAATCGCATAAAGTTGTTTGAAACAGATTTAAGTGCTTCTAGTAATAAAAGTGATTTTGATAGTGAATCTAAAATGTCCCAATTATTACTTTGTGACAAGATTGGATATAATGTCGCACGTTGCATGAGAGCAATGGTTGAACCTTTGCTAGTTAGCCATTTTGGAGAAGCTATCATTGAAGAGATTTTTAATCATTACTTAGAAATTTTGATTGATCAAAAACCCAAGGAAAGAATGAATTCTGTTAATGTTACCATATCATTGACTAGAAAAGCATAATATAAGCATATGTGGGTTGCTTACGGATTACGGTAAACAATCAACACAGATACACGCGGGTTTTTTATATTTGGATCGTTAATATTTGATTTTATTGATAAGATTGAAAACTGTGTCTTTTGTATTAAAACAATCTCAACCGTTGAATTTAGATCGAATGGCTGAGATTTATGGATCATGTTTTTTATCTCTCTCTCACATCATCATCATTCTTTCCTTTTTAATTAAATTTTTTGTTTCTTTTCTTTACACCAACAAAATTATGGCTCCTTTCAATAAACAACTTATACAAATGCTTACAACACCATTTGAGCTTAAAACACAAGAATTTACATCATAAGTTCTTATACTTAAGAAACTTTTAACGTTTGGATATGTACACTAAAGAGTACTTATATAAATTGAAGTACTTGGATATATCATTACATAATCAATTGATTATATATTTAACTCGACTCAAAATGATTGATTTTTAAAAAGATAAGTGAAATACTATTAGATAGATAAGTGTAAAGAAAAGAAAAAGATAATTGTATAAAAACAAGAATGTAAGTTTATAAAATATGTTAATTATTGTGTAAAATGTAGTGGACAAGAATCAAAATGAGATATTTTTTCATAAGCTCTATGTAAAGTCCAATGCTAAACATAGAAGAATTATGCTAGCAACACACCTTTTAAAACACTTTTTTCAACACACACTTTTTAATTGGTTATATTTTAAACAGGTCCCACTAAAAAATATGTCATAAGTAACTTATGACTTATGAAATTGTGATAAACACATTTTACTAATTCATTCAAACACTAATATAACAACTTATATCTGTAAAAAAAAAAAAAACTCATAAATTTAAAAGGGTTAAATATGTTTTTGGTCCCTATAGTTTTTCAGAATTTCATTTTTAGTCCCTGAAGATTTTTTTCACACTTTTTAGTCCCTGAAGTTTTATCAGTCAGTGTTTTTAGTCCCTACTTTTAATCAAACTCTTGTATACTTTCGCATTTTTGAATGATTTTTTGTATTCATGTTTATAATATTATAAGAACATCTCCAATAAAAATTTAGAATTTTTTAGCATAAGATGAATTATTTATGAATTTTTATGTGCAAAAACCTAAAAAATTCGTATTTAATTCATCTCTTATTAAAAAAATTTAAAATTTTGTAAAAGAGATTCATATAATATACTAAACATGACCGTGGAAAAAAAATTAAAATTTCGAATGATATGCACAAGTTTAATGAAAAGTATGGACTAAAAACATTGATTGATAAAATTTCAAGGACTAAAAAGTGTAAAAACAATCTTTAAGGACTAAAAATGAAATTCTGAAAAACTATAGAGACTGAAAACATATTTAACCCAATTTAAAAAAATCAATTTAAACGGAATCTAAATATATCCTTCTAGCCGACAGAAGTGATACAAATCCCCCACAACACAAGGCCCATGCGTTTTCGTCCAAATGTCCTCTTCGTACGTCTTTAATTCAAAAAACATCATTTGGCAAAGAAAGTTAAACCATTTCCTTTTTAGGGAGGTCCATAACCAGCTTTAATTCAAAAAAAAAATTGCTTTTTCATTTTTGGGATGAATCATCCTTTTACTTTATTTCTTGTCAAATACTGGAATACGTGTCATGGGGCCAATTATGAAATGATGATCAACTTACTCCAAAGTATAAAATTATTCAGCTTAATAACTCACAATTATCATTAGATTTTATTAATTTGATTGTTGAATAAAAATTCTATTTGGATAGATTAACTCTAAATTTTTATAAAAATTATAACTATGTAATCCAACAATCAATATTTACATATGTAATTTAAAAAAACTTATTATATAATATGTTCCATTGAAATTATTAGAAGTATTAAATACTTTTGAAATTTTATAAAAAAACTATATGTTTAATAATTTTTAGATTAAAGGTTGAATTAGTAAAATTTACCGTTCAAATCCTACCCTAGGAATAATAGTTGAATTGAATCGTAGTCACTTGGATTCATTTTGAATCACATTGAGTAGAATTGTTTAAATTATAGTTGAACTATGATCCGAATCAACAATATTATTATTTGTTATCACCCATATTAATTTTATCTTTGGTATTAACATATCCCAGATTTTAGTTTAATATTGATATTCCAAAGACCAAAATCAATGTCATGTTATATTTTATATTAATTTGTGTTAAAATAAATTTAAATTTTGAATAAATTTTGTTTATAAAGTATCGGCACCCAATCAAATTTTAAGGGTGTCAAAAAATTTATATACCTTATTTATTTATAATTTTTATTTTTCATTTATTTATTAATCAGATCAATCAACTAATTAAATCATAATCAAGAGATCTTGGTCCTTCAAAAAAAAAAAATCACCAAACTCAATTCTCATTTTGGAATCATAAGTCGTAGCCTCCCCTAAAAATCAGGAGAGATGAGGCAAGAACCAAGAAATGTAGGACACAAATTATTATTTCATTATTATAAGTTGCTTGTGAAATCATCCTACCATATATTAACAATTTGAATAGCTGGAACATAAAAATAAAATAAAACCACACATACAAACAAATCCATCACTTAAGGTGATGAAAGGAACAAACATTATTAATTACAAGGGTAAAGAAGTGGATTAATATCATAAGCAATTATATTATTATCCTAATTATATTCCTACCCTCTTCCACCAAAACGTGCCTTTAGCTTTTTCACTTGTGCAAGATCAAGGAAAGTAGTTTGTGCCACTAAATTAGAAGGCAAATTATTGGAAAACAAAAGAAGATCAAGTAATTGAGCACCAGGATTTGCACTACTAAAAGTAAGAAAAGCAGTAGCTTTTCCCTTGCCAGAATTAACTTGAAAATGCAACATTCCTTGTGGAAAAACCATAAGATCACCCGGTTTTAACGTGTTAGAATAAACCGCACTAGTTGTCAAAAATCCAGCAGTTATTTCACCTTGAACCATTATCAATAATTCGGTAGCACCAGGATGAGTATGCATTGGAATTGATCCACCTTCGGCTATGTCTAATCGTGCTGCCGAGATTCCAAGATCGTTAAGACCTGGAAAATCGGTAACGAATGCGGAGGTAAGTGCGGCGTTGAAAGAGTTGTTGGTATTTCCGGCTACAAAACCGTGAAAGACGAAATCGTCTGATGTGATGTTTGCAAGGGGCATGCAGTGATAGCCTGTTGGGGTTTCTGGATGCATTATATCTCCTACACAAAAATCATGGACAGAAGCATGAGAAGTAGTGGAAGAGAGAAGAGTTAAAAGGAAAAGTATGTGAATAATCTTCATCTTGGATTTGGTATAGAAAAGTTGCAATTGGCAATCTCTTTATAGAAAGTATTCTTGCAAGCAAGCTAGTGGGAGCTGATTGAAGAATGATATAGAAAGTTAAGTGAGCAAAGATATAGATATTTTTTTATTTGGTCAAGTTGTCTGTAGTTAGAATTTTACCTTATCATAATTCGAATTTCAGTCCTTATATATTACTTCCTCCATTTTTTTTTAAGTGTCCGTTTAGAATAGTAACACCAAATTAAGAAATTGGATTTTTGCACCTTATCTTTCTATTATACCCTCATCAATAGGTTTTTTGTTATACAAAAAAAATATTTTCAGATTATTGTTATCAATAGAATATAACAATAAACAAACTTTTTTGTTTTTTTTTTAAAAAAAAAAAACTTTAGTTTTTCAAATATATATAAATAAATATTTATTGAAAAAGATAAGTGTAACTAAAAAAGGGTACAATTGACAAATCGTACCCTTAAAACACAAAATGGACAGTTAAATAGAAACGCTAAATCCGACAAAACTGGACACTTAAAAAAGAACGGAGGAAGTATTTATAAAATCTCCATCAACTGAATTTTACTTACAGAGATAAAAAAACAAAAATAAAGATAATATATGTGATGTGATGACTATTAAAAATTTAAAATAATTTAAAAAGAAATATATAAAAAAAGAGCCGACGTGTAATATGCACAAGTCTTTCAAGTCGTGCATATTCCACAAGTGGTGAATAACGTTATATATTCAACAACTTAATGCATTCATCTTCCGTATTTAGCATTTATAGTCAAAGAAATATTATTGAGTTCAACTCTTAAATGAAAGAAAGTCTTAGGAGATGTACAAAAGTCTTTTTGAGAGGCAAATAGTACTGTACAAGATAGTACTGACACATAAATCTGGAAAATCTAAATAGTATTCAATCTAATCTTTTACTCCCTCCATCTTATTATAAGTGTCATTGTTGTAAAATGTTAATGTTTTAATTTATTTGTCATTTAGAATATCAATAAAGTATTTATTAATAGACCTCTTCAAAAAATAAAATTATTAATATATAGATAATTAGCCACTACTTAAAAAAGTTGAAATAATTACAATAGAAACGGTCATCAAATTTGGTGTTCAAGTATTTTTTTTCTCTTCACTAGCTAGTATTCTGTCAATGGATCGCTTAATCTAATTTAGAAAGTAGTTCTTTCATCAAGTGGTTTTAGTCTCTTCCTAATCGTAATTGTGGAAATTAAATTGTGGTTATTCCTATCAAGTTCAACGTTAATTACCACCGGATTAATTACGATCGCAATTGATCTATATACTTATGCTTTTAAATATTTATTTATATTTTTATTAGTTTGGTAGCTTATTACAAAAAAACTCAACGTTTGTAGTTAATGAATCCACAATTGAGAGACAAAATTTCTTCCTAATTTGCCAATAGTTTAGTGCAAAAAGGACATCATCACAATTGAAAACTTTTGTAGCTGAGTCATCGACTTCAACAACCGTTATAAACAAAATATCTCATCTACATCATCATATGTCACTTTCCCCTTTCATTTTAAAAATAAAGAAAATTATCATTTGAAACAGTAAGAAGATCTATGATGAATAACTTTTGAAACTAAAATAAAAAATATCGACCAAACTATCATGAGTCAAAACCATAAATCAATAAGCATATTCTTATTTTCAAATTTACAAAATTTAACATATATGTTGGTTCAATAATTCAATAAGCATATTCTCTATACACAAAGAAATATCTCCTCCATTGGAAATGACTCCTTTCTAAGAAGGCTAATTCGCCTTGCTTATTTATGAATGGTGTGTTGAACCGTTTGATTGTATTGTTCGCTAGTCTGGGTGAGTTTTAGTGATTTAGTTCGGTCAAATAATTTGTATTTGATTGGGCCTTTTGTTTGGATCGAGTACTATATGTACTTCTCCTACCGGTGTGAATAGAGTATCTCTTGTACTTTTTCCTCTTATATATAAAATCTTTGCCGTTCAAAAAAAAATAAAAAATAAACAATCACATTCTTCTCTCTTATTCTCTCTTTTCATACTTTCTGTTTTTTTTCTCTTTTCATACCATTTTCATGGAACTTGCATGCTTTGTTAAGCATAACAACAACAAAAAATTTGTTCATATTTTTATTTATCCTGGTTTTATTTTCAATTATATTGAATAGTTTATTTTAAATCCAAACTAATTTATAAGTTCAGAACCTTAAATATCTACTGAAAAATTGTATGATTTATTAATATTAATGCTAATCAATAATCTTCAATTTTATTTAAAATCAATTTTCATTATTGCAATGCACGGATTCTACACATGTATCTTATCGTATTTGGGATTAGAACATAGAAATAAAACAAAATAAAATCGGATTCACAAACACAAAGAATTCACTTGATTATTGAATCAACCATTACAACAAGGAGAATGGATTATTATGATCTTATGCAACATATTCCTATCCACTTCCACCAAAACGAGCCTTAAGCTTCTTCACTTGTGCAAGATCAAGGAAAGTAGTTTGGGCCACTAAACTAGAAGGCAAATTATTGGAAAACAAAAGATTATCAAGTAATTGAGCACCAGGGTTTGCACTACTAAAAGTAAGAAAAGCACTAGCTTTTCCCTGACCAGAATTAACTAGAAAATGTAACATCCCTTGTGGAAAAACAATAAGATCACCCGATTTCAACGTCTTAGAATAAGCCGTAGTAGGTGTTAGAAACCCAGCAGTAATTTCACCTTCAAGTATTATTACCAACTCAGTTGCACCGGGATGAGTATGCATTGGAACTGTTCCACCTTGGGCTAAGTCTAAACGTGCCGCCGATACTCCAAGTCCGTTAAGAGCTGGAAATTGGGTGACAAATGCAGGGGTAAGTGCAACTGGGTTAGAGCTGTTGGTGTTTCCAGCTACAAAGCCGTGGAAGACGAAATCGTCTGATGTGATTTGTGAAACAGGTTTGCAAGGATAGCCTGTAGGAGTGTCTGAAGCTTTTGTATCTGCTACACAGAAATCATTGACAGATGCATGGGATGATGATAGAAGAGTGAAAAGGAAAAGTATGTAAATAATTTTCATCATTTTATTGGATGATTATTATTTGATTATTCGATTTGATATGAAAGAATGTTGCAATTGGCTATCGATTTATAAAGGCATGTCCTTCATTTTACAATCAATGCTTTTATTATTATTTTTATGTTTTTTGGTCAATTCAAATGCATTTATTGTTATTACAATATTGATATCATACCCAAATTATTTATTACTATATAAAATACAGAAAATTATTTATTATATTTAAATGAATTCTTGGAATATTGCTACCTCATTTGACTGTTTTTTTAAGGAAAATACTAAACACTAAACAGTGTTACCGGGGCACTAGTTAAACTTATTAAAAAGGAAATTTCGAAACTTGTGCATTGAATACCTTGAAAATGTAAAAAGCTATTTTTTCAATATTAATTTTGTCATTTATTTCTTTTTTTAGGTATGCTTAACAAATGCCCCGAGGCGCTATTTAGCATGACCATTTTTTTATTTAGTATTTTTTTTTACAGTCGACTTTGAAGAAGCTGAAATGGTAATTTTAAAATATTATTATTATTATTGACTTTGTTATAACCTAAAATGATAATTTCGTCTTAAGGATTAGAGGGAGTATCTTTTAAAAATGTATGATTAAATTATAATATATTATGTGTTAAAAAAAATTGAACAAGAAAAAATGAGATATATTAATCAACCAAAATAGTCTTCTCAGCACAAGATGTGCTAGGAAAGACTGTAAGAGTATACAGGTACATCAATCAGAACACCATCATAAAAACAAGTTACATCATGCCCAAACAAACAAACGGGCTCGATCACCAACAATGATATTTAATTGGAGGCTAAAGTAGTGTTTGAAGACTTCAACCACCAGTAAGAGTGAAGTTTAACCTTGTCCATCAGCCGAGATACAGATTGTGCTGAGTTTTGGAATAACCTATTATTTCTCTCTTTCCAAATTGTCCAAACGCATATGAGCCAAATAAGCTGCAAGAAAGAGCGGCGCGCCCGTGTACCACCTGTTGAGAAAATAAACTGACTAAAATGATCTGTCAGGTCAAGGGGTTCCGCTGATGACACGCCAAGCCACGATCTAATAGCCATCCAAAAGGAGCCAAAGGTGCTGAAAAAGGGAGCCAACTGGATTATTGTATGAAAATCCCATATTTATCTGTCAGCACCCTAAAGCGTATAGTAGGTGATGACTATTATACAAGTGTACAAAATCGTTCAAATAATAAAGTAAGTAAGTAAGATCGTCTCCACATGGATTGCGTATGCAACAATTCAATTATCACTAAATTAGGATCGAAGTAATAAAATTGGAGTTTTTCAAGTTTGTTGGAATTTTTTTATTTTTTTTTATAAACTTTGTTGGAATTTAAAAGCATAAAAAAATTAATGATAGAGTTTATCATGATGAGAAAGAATAATTAGATTGTTTCGAATTCCTTCGTTTTCTCTACTTGATAACTTGTTATAATATTTAACAATTCAAATTAATTTTTATATAGAAAGGCAGTATATTACTTCACTGGACAAATAAGAGACGAGCATTATCAACTAAAAAAACAAATAAGAGACTAGTTGGTACGATTAGCAGGATTTGAACTCTGTTCCCTACATTTTACATGTAATGTCCTAACCAACTGAGATCTACTCACGAGCACTATTCTTTAAAAGAATATTAATAGCATGAAACGAAATAACAAAAGGGTGTATATATATATATGATATGCCTAATGAGCCAAATAATCTGCACAACTTTTAATTTCATAAAAAGTGAGACACCGTGACATTCTGTTCTGAATGTTGAATGACATTTAAAACCTTTTTTTGACGCAAAGGATTTAATTTAAAACCTATTTAGAAGAAATTTAAGATAAGAAACTGAAGTCGGTCTTTTCTCCTTTCACGTTTTATTTTGTAAGGTTTATTAGAATATTGGTGTATATTTATTTATTCAAGTTGGGAATTTTCATATCATATTCTAGTCGTCAACCACTTATGGTTGTTACAAATTAAATTTGATGTTCATTTAAATTTATGTTATTTTGGTTTTTGATATCAATAAGAAGACATAACAAGAATACAAGACAAAGACACTGTAGCTTAAACGGTTAGAATAGAGCTACATCATTGATTTTATATTATTTCTAACATGCCCCTCATATAAGAGCTCATTTGGACTTGAATCGTGGATAATGCATAGGCTCACCTACCATATGCTTAAATTCCACTTTTTTTAATTAGAAAGTGAAGGGAGCGGAAATCGAACTCTAGACCACTTAATCATAGAGACTCTGATACAATATCAAATAATTAATTATCCCAAAAGCTTAAGCTGTTAGGATAGAGTTACATCAATGATTTTATATTATTTCTAACAAATGATTTTCATACATATTTATATAGCCTAGATACTTAAATAATAAGCTAACAAAATCTTGTCTATTAAGCTAAACAATGAGAAACGGTGGAGGCAAGAGGTGGGCGGTGCCTCTTGCTTCTTAATTCTTCTTCTTCTAGGTTTTACTTGATTTAATTTCTAACAGTTTTAAAGGATTAATTTTTTTTTGAAGCGGGAACAATGTGGTGTTAACTACAAGCTTACACTATGTATTGCATTGGGCTTTATCATCTAGTTTAGATCACATCTTTTTTTTTTTGTAAGGGGTCACATCTTATTATGTATTAGTTGATTAAATTTATGTTTATTAATTCTTGGACTTTTTAAAATTATTTACTTTAGCATTGTACTGGTAAATATTTAAATAACATATGTATTATCAAAATAAAAAATTAAGCTATTTTTCAATTACTAGTCATCTATTTCAATCGTTTTATATATTTTTGATAAGCCATCTATTTCAATCGTAACTAATTAGATCATAATTAAGAGGTCCTGCTCATTCAATCTCTAATTCAATTTTAAGAACAATATTGATATCATTTAGTAAAAAAACAATGATATCATTTATTATTTAATTTTTTTTGTCAAGTAGTTCAGTGGTTAGAAATTTCACCTTGTGAATAAGTGACATGACCTGGATTTGAATCTCGACCCCCTGCATTGCATATATAATGTAATGTTTCTACCAACTGAGCTAAGCTCACGAGACATTTGTTATTTACTCTCTCCGTCCCAAAATAACTGACCTAGTTGACCACTGTCAAGTTTGCCGATGTTCAACTTTAATTGTTAATATCTTAAATTGTATTTTATTAAAAATTATAAAAATTGTATATTTTGAAAATACTCATCGAGACAAATCAAACAACATCTCATATGCTATTTGCATATATATTAGTAGAAAATATAGTCAAAGTATATCATATGAATAGTACTCAAAGTCAAAAATAGGTCAATTATTTTGAGACGGAGGGAGTAAATTTTAATGAACTAAAAAGTCAATCTTATCACCCTAAAAATTAGTATTCCCTTAAATTACTATATAAATAAATTTGACTTTTTAATTACAATAAATAACTGATGTATATAATACCTAATATATTAAAATGTTGATTTTACATATAATGCAATAGGAGGGGTACTAATAGGCATGGCAATAAAACTCATACCCGCGGGTACCTGCTTAAACCCTACCCGCTTTGATAGGGAAAACCCGAGTTGACTGGGTTTGGATTTGGGTATGGGTTTTTCCCAATTTCAAAAGATGGATTTTGGGCGGGTAACAGGGACATTGATACCCACCCTCAAACCCGTCCCCGAACCCGCCCCGCTTATGTTAAAATTAGATTTGACCTCTTTGAAATTAGAAACTCTTAAACAATGTCTTAAATTATATTCATATGTTTATTTTTTATTTTTAATTTGAGTAATAAACAAATTATTTTCTCTATTTCTTTTATTTATTTAAAAAAATATTGTTAAAATAAAATAATTTTGGACTTTTAACCTTTTTTTTTAATAAAAAAAATACTAAAATACAATCATAATTCATGTAGAAAGAGGCATAACGGGAATACTCGAACCCCGTTGGGGATACCCGATCTCCGTTGGGTAGGGGTTTGAGGGTATACTTATTATCCCCGCATGGAATTGGGATAGGTTTGGGGAAACCCAAACTTTATGGGTTTGGGTTTGGGGAGGACAAAATCCGCCCCCCCGCCCCGCCCCGTTGCCATGCCTAGGTACTAAATCATTGAACCATATATCTTAACATTTGAGTTTTTTTAGAGAAGGAGGCTGATGTAACTACAGTTTGAGCCACGAGATAAGTAAAGTCTGGTAAAAAAATTATTGTTTCTATCAAGAATTAAACTTATTCTTATGAACTATTCATCTCAAGGGGGTTCATTAACTACTTTACCATAGTGTCTTAATTTAACATTTGGTATAGTTGGAATATAGAAAAAAAAAACACACAAACATAATTCATTTCATTATTATTGGAACAAACATTACAAGGAGAGTAGATTTTTATGATCTTAAGCAAGGATCAAGGAGTGGATTAATATAATAAGCATGCAGCATAAATATTATCTTAATATTCCTACCCTCTTCCACCAAAACGAGCCTTTAGCTTCTTCACTTGTGCAAGATCAAGGAAAGTAGTTTGTGCCACTAATTCAGAAGGCAGATTATTGGAAAACAAAAGAAGATCAAGTAATTGAGCACCAGGATTTGCACTACTAAAAGCAAGAAAACCAGTAGCTTGTCCCTTACCAGAATTAACTTGAAAATGCAACATCCCTTGTGGAAAAACCATAATATCACCGGGTTTCAACGTTTTAGAATAAACGGCGGTAGGTGTCAAAAATCCAGCAGTTATTTCACCTTGAACTATTATTAATAATTCGGTAGCACCAGGATGTGTATGCATAGGAATTGATCCACCTTCGGCTATATCTAATCGCGCCGCAGATATTCCAAGTCCGTTGAGACCTGGAAAATCGGTGACAAATGCGGAGGTAAGTGCAGCGTTGAAAGAGTTTTTGGTATCTCCGGCTACAAAGCCGTGGAAGACGAAATCGTCTGATGTGATGTTTGCAAGGGGTTTGCAATGATACCCTGAAGGTGTATCAGGAGCCTTCAAATCAGCTACACAAAAATCATTTACGGAAGCATGAGTAATAGTGAATGAAAAAAGAGTGAAAAGCAAAACTATGGGAATAATCTTCATTTTATTATTATTGGATTATGATATGATGATTACTTATTATTTGATTGGTATGATGGAATGTTGGAATTGGCTAGCTATTTATAGAGGTAGGAACGGGAAATAGAATGTATATTTTATCTAAGAAGAATTAATAAATAATTATCCAAAGAAAGTAACGAAGTATATATAAAAATAAAATAATTGTAAAACAAGGATGTTGAGAAAATCAGGATAAGAGACAATGCATGTGTAGTGCAAGTCAATTATTTATAGTAACAGTAAATATAATGTTAGTTCTCTAAGAAAATCGTTAACTTCTTCAATTTTAGGAATACCAAAACTGATTTTATAGTTTTAAAATTGATTTTGCATATTTGAGAGTTTTTAATTTGAGTTTATTTGCCGCTATAATTTGTAGATTTTTCATTTCAATATAGTGTTTACACATAAATTTATTAGGCTTAAATATGTTTTTGTTCATATTAGTCTTTATTTAATTTTTATTATATTTTTAGTCCCTATAAGTATTTTCTTACACATAGATTTAGTTTCTACTAAAATTCAATTTGTTTAATTATCATTAAACTCTTAAATTTTTGAATGATTTTTCATGTGCATGTTTAAAATATCATATAAAGTTTATTTACTAAAATTTAAATTTTTTTAACATGATATGAATTAAATATGAATTTTTTAAACCGCAAAAGTTTAAGATAAACATAACGAAAATCATTATGTAGAAATCAAATTTTTAGCTCATTTTTTCTAGAGGAACTTTTTATGATTTTCTAAATACACTTGCGAAACAATCGTTCAAAATAATAAGTTAACTTAACCCTAAGAACCAAAATAACGCTCATAATATTTTCAGGGACTAAATATATAATAAAAATTAAGTAAAGACTATACTTAGAAGGTCATCATTTTATAGACTAAAAACATACTTAACCCAATTTATCATTCAACTTTTTTTTTTTGACTAATATTTAACTTGCTTACAAAAACTTCAAAATATAATAATAAAATTTGACCATAATATCGCCACCAGTTCATATGCTATTTCTTTTTTTACAATGCAGCCAATAAAAAATTACCTAAATTCTCATGCATACAACTTAAACTCTCCATTACCCTGTGTATATTACTTAAATTTTTTACCACTAGAACAAATCTGGTGGCATATGTTCATATATGCTAATGCTATAAAGGTGTGTCTATTAATTTACATATATAGTAATATAAATAGTAGCAAAAAAAATAGTAAAAAAAATTAGGTGGTGCGTAAAAAAGAGTAATATAAATCAGTATAAAACGACTTTATGCCTAAACCTAGCTACAATTGATATAGGCATGACAATAAAACTCATACCCACGGTACCCGCCCAAACCCTGGGAAAAATTCGAGTCGACTGGGTTTGGATTCGAGTTTGGGTTTTCCTTGATTTTAATAGATGGGGTTAGGGCGGGTACTGGGGAAATTGATACCACCCTGAACATACTCCGCTTGTATAAAAATTAAACTTTACTTCTTTTAAATTAAAAACCCTTAAACAATCTTTTAAATTATATTTATATATTTATTTTTTATTTTTAATTTGATAAATAAACAAACCGTTTTCTCTATTTGTTTTCTTTATTAAAAAAATTTGTTGAAACAAAATAATTTTGGACTTTCAACTTTGTTTTTTTATAAAAAATACTAAAATACAATCATAATTTCATCAAAAAGAGACGTAACAGAGATACCCGAACTCCGTTGGGGATATCTGATCTCCGTTAGGTATGATTTTTGGGTTTTACTTTTTATCCCCGCTTGGAATTGAGATTGGTTTGGGGAGGACACTACTAGAAAAAATTGAAACTGAGACGGAAATTTGTGACAGAATTAAATTCCGTCCCAAACTAATTAAGTGGGGACGGAATTTGCGACGCGTTTCTGTCAGTGTTTTAAAAACTAGACCGAACCGGTCGGTTGGACCGGTCGAACCGTGAACCGGAGGGGTCTCCGGTCTGGTTCAAATGTTGGACCGGACATGTAGTTAGACCGAAGTGAACCGCTAAAAACTGAAAAAACCGCTGAACTGACGGTTTTCCGAAATCGGCGGTTTGATTGCATGTTTTTTTTTTTTCCAAATCAAAAGGATGTCTTGTTTTTTTACAGAATTCTTTTTTGAAAGGAAATAGAAAAAACTAAATTAAAACAAATATGTCTCCTTGGAATTAAATTTATTATTAGACTCTTTGTTATTTTGTTTATGTTGCGATTAAACTTTGTTTAAAATTTATTTGGTTTTGTAATTTGTACTATTTTATTGTGCGTGATGACAATGTTTAATATTTGAATTTAAGAACTTGTGATTTGTGACATCATGACATTTTCAAATTTTTAAATTTTTTAGGTGTCATGAACTTTTAAAGAGACCGAGTCATCATGTTTGACCGGTTTAATAGCTATTTAATTTTATTAAAGAAACCGGTTCATTCCACCGGTTTGATCCGGTTTAGCCATTCGGTTCGACCAGTGACCCGGTGGTTCGACCAATGAACCAGTGACCCAGTACCCTCACCGATTCGATAACCGGTCCGGTTTTTAAAACATTGGTTTCTGTCACACGTATTCTATTAAAACTTTATTTAACTGATTGGGACGAAATCTGTATTCTGTCACTATATTGGGACGGATTTAACTTTTCGTCACACAATTGGGACAAAATTTGTATTTCCCTCTCAAACTTATTGTAAAAATTTCATGAAATACAAGGCGGGGAATTTGGCGCCCTTTAGTGAAATAAAATATATATTTTTATTATAATAAAAAAATAGTTTTTTTTTACAAGGTAAAAAGATGTTACATATATAATTTTTTTTTCGGATACACTATAAATTAATCTAATTGTACCAAAAAACAATCTCAAATATATTTGGTAAATTTATTATTCTTTCTTCTTTGAAAAAAGATTAAGTTTAATTTAATATTTTGAAGGCAAATCCCTAAAATTAAAATCCCAATAGAAAGAATAACTCAGAGAAAGGAAACACGCAAGATGAACGAACCCTAACCACAGTCACCACCGCACCACTGTCTCTCGTCTCAACGCAGTCACCACCGTCGACGTCTCAACACAGTCATCACTGTCTCTTCACCACCGTCTCTCTCGTCTCTCGTCTCATATCAATACCAGTTACAACCATCTCTTTCCAATTGGTATGAAATTTCTTACTCCCTTTCCGTTGACACTTCTCATTCTTCTCTGTTTCATGAAATTTCTCGACCTCTTTATCTATTGAAGTGAGAATTTGACACTTTTAGTTAGTTCACAATTCAATTTGAGCAAGTTCATATTGAAATTTTCAACTGTGAAATAAGTGTTTTTTTGCGACTCATGTTTTAGATTTGGGCTATCTTGCTTTTGGGCGTATTTTAGTTTTATTCTTGACTGATTGTTTCTTTTTTATTTCTGATGTCATATAGGATAGAACTAAGTTTATGAGGTTCTTGGTTGTTTTGTTTAGGCGTTGTGCTAGGAAAAGATTCATCTCTTTATTATTACTTTTGACCCTTGGTTCTCTTGAGACTCATTAGAATTTTGTTATTGTTTATTGCGGGTTGTTTTCTTATTCTTTATATTGGTGCAATTGACTGGACTGCACATTGTTGCCACATACCATGTAATGCAAAACTTCTAAATTCTAGTATGGATTTTACTTCACTGTTTCATGTTTTGTTTTTGAAATCAACATCTTATGAATTTTGAATATTCGATTCTTTAGTTCAGGAACCATACATGTTCTGCAATGTAATCAATCTTAATCACAAATGGGCTGCTTGTGTTGTTGCTTTGCTGTTTGAGCAATCATTGCCTTACATTTTTTCATGCCAGCTAAAATACTTGGAGTTGGTGACTAAAAAAAAAATGCTTGGAGTTGGCTGTTTAAATATATATATAATTGCATTAATCGGTCTTTATCACATATTGCATTCATGATGATAATATGATATATAAGATATCAATACAATACAAATGTTGAACATTTATTTATGCATGTGTAAGGGTTTGTGCTTATGCACAAAGGAGGAGGGTTATAAAAAATGACTGTGGAACTATCATTCAGGGACTTCTTGTGCTATGTTCTCACTTTAATATAATTTTTCTGTTTTTCCAAAAGAAAAAAAAAGTGTGTATTGACACCGTTGTTTTGAAGCTACGAGGAGCTATTAATTGTCCTTCTGGTTTGAAGCTACGAGAAGATAGCAAAACAACTGTTGATGTAAGTGCTAAACCCAACTCTTCAATTTTTTCATTTTTTATTTTTAGTATTATTATGATATTGATGGTAATTTCTCTGTTATATCACATATGTATATGATGATTAAAATTCAAAAAGGAGTTTTTTATGCTTAACTGAGACCTTTCAATTAAACATATCTCAGATGCCATTACGGTTACCTGTACATTATGACTTGGTCAAGTTCAAAAGTATGTACCTTTTGGGCCAAAGCCTGATGTTGGCATTGCTGTTCTCTATAGACAAACAAGGACATGAAAAACTTAGGTAATCTGGCTCTCACTGACAGGCACGAAATGCATAACTCAACTTGGTTTCGTTCTATTCATTTTACTTCTTCCTTGTGGAAGAATTAAGTAAATGCAATCATAGGACTTGCTTTACAATTTACTATTATGGTGCAAAATCAATTTTCTTCTCTTACTAGTAGTTTACTATAGCTCTAACAACTTGATTGAGTTTAGAACTTTCTCGGAGAGTAAGAATATAAATACTATATTGATTCCATTGTATCATTTTGTTGATGCAATTGTGTCTTGTATATAATATGTATGTTTATTGTACTTTTGGGGCATTACTTATCTTTTTGTTATGTGTCTATTACGTGTCTCTAACTTTATTACATGTTTATTTCTTCCTAGGATAACTTTGTAAATCTATGTTCACAAGCTGAGTCTCAACCTCAACCTTCTGACTCTGGTAATAATGAGAGTGGTACTTAACCGAAGCCAATTGATTATGATACACTAATGATTGAAGTTGTTGGTGGAAGAAATGCAAAGGGTATAGTATATGGACTTAGTTTGGATGTAGTGATTCTTTTGGAGTTTAACCTTTTGGATGTAGTGACATTTTGTAGAATTTAAGTTACTTAACCTTTTGGATGTAGTGATACTTATGGAGTTTGATATTTTGTTGTTATTTGGAGATATTTATATGCTATATTTATGATGGAACAAATGATTTTAGATATGAATTTTTAAATTAAAAACTGATGATACAATACAATTTAAATGTCCACTATTTATATGAATATATTGTATTTTTTTTTTAAAAAAAAACAAAAATACGATATTGGGACAGAATGAGAATATTCGGTCATTTTATTGAGACGGAATGAAATCTTTCTGTCGCAGCATTGGGACGGAATAAATAAAGTTTGCAAAACAATTAATTATATTTTATCCCTAATTCCGTCTCTAAATTGTGACGGAACATAATTTTCTGTCCCAATGAATTTGCAACGCGCGAATTGCGACGAAATTATTTTGTCACAAATTCCGTCCCAGATTTAAATTGGGACGGAAATTTCAACTGTTACGCGACGGAAATTTCCGTCCCAATTTTTTTCTAGTAGTGGCAAAATCCGCCCCGCCCCGTTGTCATGCGTAAATTGATACGACAAAATTAAAATGTATAAAATAGTTATGTCTCCCGATCCGCAACGTTGATAACTCTAGAGTCATTGAATCTATACTATTAGATTTGGATCAAAACAAATATGTAAATCTGACAAAACAAACACCTTACCAATACTGAAAATCAAAACAAACACTGTACCAAGACGAAAAATCAAAACAAATAAATCCACACTATGATGGGAGTAAAACAACACTATATGAAATCACAAAGACAAAAACACAAGCGAACCCTAAAAATATCTGAAAATCACTTATATTTAAATAAAAGTAAAAAAACCAAGAGAGGTGATTCCGAATCAAAAGTGATTCTAAATCACTAATCTCTAAACAAGAATTAGGCTTTTCTTCTAAGTGTGCATTGACAGGCTTTTGCTACAGATATTAACTTCAATCAATCATAGATTAAATTAATAATTTTAACGTCAATGTTAAATATTTGTATATTTGTATACAAATATTTAACATTGACGTAAGCATAAATATTTTATTAACTTTTTTTTTTCTTTTCGATAAGCAATATTCTAATCACTTTTATTTTTTAATGATTAGAATGTGTATTCGTATATGATAACTCTATCAATTATTATAATTAATATAATTATAATATGATGAATATGTTACTATTTTTAGTAATAAAAAAATAGCAATAATTAATCCCCTGTATTATCACAAGCAGGTATGCTGTTGCCATTGGAACCTTGAGGAATACTCCATCCATTCTATAATATAACTATAATATAAGCAAAAAAATATTTCACACTTATTAATAAAAATAAAATATGATAATTTGAAGTATGATTTTTTGTGTTTTTTTTAAATAAGTTTCATGAAAAGATGTAAAAACAGTTTTGATTGGTCATTGATTATGGGAAAAAGATTTGAGAGAGTAAATTAAATACATTTTACGTTTAGTTTTATGAGAATAAGTAAAAGTAACCTTAAAAATAATAAAAATTGATTTTTTTTTCTTATAATTTGAAACAAAAAATTTTTTTGTTTTGTTTTTGCTTATAATTAATATAAGACGGAGGGAGTACGTGTACACAACCTGGCAACCCCTTTATCATATAAAGGATAAAGTTATATAATCACAAGTAACTCCAAAATGCTCTTGCAATGCAAATAGATCAAATAATTCGATTGATTTCCTTTGGTAATCGTGATCCACGTGCTTTTCTGCTAATTATGTAATCACGATTTCCTACGTAACCAATTTTAAAATATACGGCCTTCCCGTCTCAAATCTTTGGTTCTTTAAGCTTTTTAGTTTTGTCTCAAATTTTGAGTCATTTTTAAGAAACGAATGTATAATTAGTGATATTTTATCATTTGTACCCATATTAAAGTTAAAGTATTAATTAAATATAGGCTTAAATGCATTTTTACCCCCTATTTTAAAATTCGGAATTTTACTCCCCTATTTTATAATTCTTTGGATTTTGCCCCCTATATCACTACAAGAAAATATGGGATTAGCTACGACGGCGTTTGTAGCTAATTGGTAGCTATTTTCTAGTAAATCAGTTTTTTTTTTGTTCTTTTAAATAAATAAATAGTAAATGAACAAACAACAAAAAGAAAAGGATCAAGAAAAGAAACAAGGTGCAACCAGAACATACGAACAAAACATGATCCATAATTGAAAGAAACAAACCGCTGAAGCTTCCACGTGAGAAAGAGATCGCGATCGAGAGAGAAGGAAAAGGCCGGTGACGATTCTGGCCGATTCGGCGACGAAAGCGACAAACCTTTCTTGTTCCTTTCTTTCCCTTTTCTTCTTCCTATGTTTCTTGCGGTTCTGTTTTGTTCTTCTAGCAAATCAGAGTTAGCTACAGATTTGTTGTGAATTAGCTACAAACGTTGTTGTAGTTAATCCCAAATTTTCTTGTAAGGGGGCAAAATCCAAATAATTATAAAATAGGGGGGTAAAATTCCGAATTTTAAAATAGGGGGTAAAATTCCGGATTTTAAAATAAAGGGGGTAAAATTCCGATTTATTCAAAATAGGGGGTAAAACTGCATTTAAGCCTTAAATATATTTTCTCTTTCTTAATAAAGTAAGGGTAAAAATGACTTAACTTATTAATCTTTATAATTTCTTAATTTCCGTGCAAAACTGTAAAAGGACTAAAGTTTTGGAACGGATGGAGTAATAAAATATGAAAAATTCTAAACATTGTCCTGAAACACTGTTTAAGGAAACAAATATAGTAATTTGACATTGAAGTTTGTGTAATCAACTCCTCAAAAGTTTAAAAAGTATCATTTTATTTTTGAAACTTTCTTTTTTTAGGTTCCTTAACCAGTGTCCCGGAACACCCGTTAACATGACCCATAAAATATTAAATACTCCACAAACGGTGAGGTGACAAAATAGTACTTAGATTTTTAGTGATTAATTTTTTTAATTGAAGAGTTAAATAATTTCATACTAGAAAAATATTTATGATCATAATTTTTTGAACATAATATTTAGTTTAATATATATAGTTTAATTACTTAAAAATATATATTATTTAATTTCTTTCCCTTTTTATCTTTTTTTAAAAAATTATATAAGAGTGACTAAATGAATGTGACTATCCAAGTCTTTCTTATTAAATAGTACATATTATGTACTCTTTTTTTTTTTTTTGTTGGTAGTACATATTATGTACTCTCTAGTTCTTAATATAAGATAAACTTTACTTTTTAGATTCAATGAGAATTCAATGTATCTAGTCCCTATTATAGTCTACATACTCTCTCTGATCTCGAATATAAGCAACAAAAAAAAAAATTGTTAGTCTCAAATATAAACAAAAGTTTAATGCAATCATTAATTATATTTAATGTCATAATTCCAATTTTACTCAAAAAAAGATGAAGTGTGTGCAATTAATTACTTTAATTTAAAACAAAAGTAGGATAAAATTTAAAATTGAATACATTTTTTCAATCATTACATACACTTTACCTACTTTCTTAAAGGGAATGTTTTTTTGAAATTTTGCTTATATATAAGAATAGAGGGAGTACATTAGATTTTCAATGAATCTAAAAAGTAAAATCTCTCTTATATTAAGGATTAGAGGGAGTACTATTTAACAAATACAATCTTGAGCGTTGGAGATTAGACCGTCTTATAGTGTTTGGTTAAATATCAATTTTATTTATTCACCAGTTGATCAATCTATGTTGTTCTCCCGACAAAAAATATATCATTGTGGGAGTTCCAAGAATCGCAAGGGTTGGAGTATTCATTTTACATTCACTAATAAAACTTTTTGCTTATTAAAAAATCTATAGAAAAAATGGAATAGTCAACTTTAGTTCAGTTGATAAGAAGTTTGTCCATTTCGTACATTGGCATAGGTTTAACTCAGAATGACCTAGTTGATACGAATTTTAAACCTTGATGTTTGCTATAGGGTGATCGTATTCGATCCAATCCAAAATTAAAACTGCAAATCGAACCGATCCAAATCAAAAACCGCAACAAACCGCATATAATGTGAACTGCACGGATCATGTTTCTTCTAAACCGCGCAGTTTGGTTTAGTTTGCGGTTTTCATTTCAAAAAACCAAATCAAACCACAATGCTTAACTCTATCAACTAGTAAAAATCAACCTATTAGGCTATTACCTAGTCCAACTTAGCAAGCGCAACCCAAATTGAGTCCATAAAACAGTAGGCTGTCAAAACATATCATTTCACACGATTCAGAACTATATTGTTGGTATTAAAAATAAGTTCTTATGTATATGCAATTTATGTATATGCATATTATATCGTGTAAAAAATAAAATAAATTAAAATTTTGTATGTTTATTTTGTAACAAGTCGGTAATATTGTCATATTTCTTATATCACGATAAACTACACAAACCGAACCAGCCCTAACCGCATTGGCTGAGATGACTTTTTAAAAACCAACCTAACCAAACCAAACTGCATACATTTTTATCTTACGGTTAAAATGACTTTTATACTCAAAACCGAAATAAACCGCGAGATTTTACAAACTTAGCTAAACAAAGATTTGACTAAATATATTCTTCGCCGGATATTATGACAACAATTCGTTTTATTTATTTAATTATATTATTTGAAAGGATTAGCTATACAAATATTTTTGAAAGGACGTTTTTATTAATTTATTAAATACTATTCTACAATAAAGATTATCCAAGTAGTGATCTGTATAAATTTGATGAAGTACCTTCATCTTTCAAAAGAAAAAATAATAAAGTGGCTGCACAATAGTCGTTTACTTTAATTTTTTTATACAAAATAATTGTCTCGTTTACTTAATTTGCATTAATTAATTCTATTATGATAAAGGCAATAATTTTTATTACGGAGTATGTATTTTTTAATATATTTATAGTAATTTTTTATATCTCAACAAGCATTGTTAGTCTGTCATTTTTTTCCTAAAGAATTTAACATTAAAGGTCACACACATCAAATATTAGACGGTAGAGAATTGAGAGTTTGAATTTGTGTCTCATGACACTCTTTGTGAGCATGACTCAGTTTTGCATATAATATATAGGATTGGAGTTCAAACCATTATATTTCGATTTAAGTAAAATTTTAACCACTATATACTATTTAACAAAAAAAAAATTGTGTCTCAGCATATATATATATATATATATATATATTAAATATTTATGCAATTATTTACCATTTGATATATACTTAATTACTAGATGTCAGTATGTCATTTTTAATTTGAACTTATGTAGCCATTAAAAAAAAATGAACTTAAGTAATTATATGGTACTTTGGAACAAAATACGTACTTGAAACTAGTTAATCATATAAATTTTAATGGTCAGCTCAATTTTGAAGAAATAACTAGTTTGGTGTAAAATTACTCAAGTTGAGTCATATATATAATGGACAGCAAAATTCATCCTCAAGATTTTACTGTCATAAACACACTTAATTAATTTCATTAATTAAATAAGTCTCAATACAAAAAAGATAAAAATTAAATAAACGGTCCTACCTCAAAAAATGATCGTTTTACAAACTTCACCTCGAAATTAATTTGAACTTTCCACTTGATTATCATCAACAACACTGACTACTAATTATTGGAAATCACTTTCAAATGTCACAAACACTATAAGCCTTCCATTATATTATATGCAAATGTTAACTTGTACACAATCTATAATCTAAAAACCATCGGAGAATAAATAATTATTATATTTGGAGAATAAGATGCACTAGTCATCTATGCAAATTAAATGTTAACTTGCACACAATAATCTTCTTCTTTCTAAACAACTGCACACAATCTACTCTACGAATTGTGAGAAAAATAATAACATAGAGAAAAATGTCTGCTGTTATAAAAGTTTTTTTTATTTTTAATATCACGTTATAAATTCATTATATAAATAAAATAAAAATGTCGGTACTCTCCTTATAGCAATCTTGGATTTGTTAACAGAACCAAAAACATAATCTTGTGAATAGTTAACATATAACTTATTCTTTTTTTTTCTACAGAAAGATAACTTTGTCTCTTATATATTTGAACATATAACATATTTATTGAAATATTATATAGGGATGACAATTTGACCCATATCTAACGAGTACCCACAAAAAAACCCACAATGGGTAGGGTAAAAACCCGCATTTTGGGTATGGGCACGGGTATGAGTAATTACCCACAAAAATAGGCGGGTATGGGTGCGGGTACGAGTACCTTAGTACCCGCCCCATACCCACATAATATATATTTATTAATTTTATTTATATTATTATATAAAAATATATGTATATTAATTTAAAAAATACAACACTATTAAACTATTACAATAAAAATATTTATTTATAACATAATCAAACACAATGTGAATATATCAACAAAGATATGAACTTACATGAGATTAATTATAATTTTGATTATAATTTTCATAGGTCGACATTAAAATCTTTGAAATTTTATTAAAATAACATGATATTTTATAATTGATCGATTTATTTTTAGTAAAATTGCGGGTAACGGGTATAAGTATGGGTACCGGTACCCACAATATATAAGTATGGGTGCAAAGTTTGTTACCCACGCGGATATGGAAATGGGTCCGAGTATTTTTTAAACTGCGGATATGAGGATGAATACTATGGTACCCTACCCATATCCTACCCATTGTCATCCTTATTTCATGCCCGAATTCGCCCATATTGTCAATAATAATTTGTTTTGCTGTTAAATCAACCAATCGTTAGTTGGTTCAGTGGTGATTGGCGCTGAACTTGGTAGGGAGGACCGCGGTTCGATCCCCCGCAACTGCGATCGGGAGGGGGCTGGAACCACTTGATACCAGAACTGACCCCCGAACCAGATTAAACTGGTGGTGAATACAAAAAAAAAAATAAAGATAAATTTTGAACCTGTTTGGATCTATAGCACAAACATTTATTGACATTTATAAGTTTGTATAAGCTATGTTTGCTGCAAAAATAAAGATAAATTGTTTTATATATACTATGAGTTGTTTTCATAAAATATATCGAAGAACTTATAAAAATATCTTGAAAACACTTGTGAAAATTGTCATAATTAAGTTGGTTTTATAAATTTTCTGAAATAGTGATATAAAAATTATATATGTTGGTAGATAATCTCAAATAAGTCAATTCAGATAGATCTTCTATAAGTCGAGTTGACTTTATCAACCTATGATTGCAAATTATTTTTATTAAGTGCATGTTTAAACTACGATGAGTTTGACAAAATTACAATAATATAGTGGAACCTAGGGATGTCAACGGGGCGGGGAATGTGCGGAGGAAGCATCCCCGTTCCCCGCCCCGAAATATCCGCGGGAATTTTTACCTCCATCCCCATCCTCACGGGGGAATTTTTGCCTCCATCCCCATCCCCACGGATTCCCACAGTACCCACGGGGATCCACGGAGATCGAATATTAGAAAATTTCTATATTTTACGGACAAAATTATGACATTAATTTTTCCTTTTTTATTAATAAATAAATAAATATTTTTCATAATAAAAAAACAATACATAACTACATATGCATAATCATATAATTAAAAATTCATAACAAAAATATATCATAATTCATAGCAAAATAGAAACTTAGAATTGTCAAATATAAATAAACCTGGAATAATAATAGTAGTAAATATATATATAAAATATATAGACGGATTCGGCGAATCCGCGGGGACGGATGCTTAATCCCCGTTCCCCGCCCCCAACTGCCTCCGGGGGAAGTTTTGCCTCCATCTTCGTCCCCACGGGGAATAAATTCCCGTTTTCGGATCTCCGTAGGGTTCCAAAGTTCTTTGCCTGGAGGGATAATTGGTTTGTTTAAGTTTTTATTAGGGATGGATATTGGTAGGGGGCTTACTTAGAGTGGTTCCTGATTTGGCACACTGTTATTTGGTCAATCTGAAATTCTCAGAATGGCTTAATATTTGCTGGGGATCTTCATCAGTTGAATATTTGGTGGATAGGGTGAAACTCTTTTCTTGGAAGTGGTATCTAGTCAAAAACATTGTCAACCCTTGCTCTCTTTATCAGTGGAATGTGCAATCTATTTTGTGTTGGAACCGTTAGAGTCTTGTGTGGTGGTGCTCATAGGGCTTGGTGATCTTGTAGGGGTGGTGGCCTTCTTTCTGTTTTCTCTTCTTGATTTCTTTTCTCTCTATTTGGCCGTCAACTGTTGTGGTGATTGGTGACTCTCCGTCTTCTTTTTGTTTTGAGGTCTTTGTATTTTTTCTGTATTTTTGGAGCTCAGTACTTCTTGTACTCCTTTTTGTAGACTCTTTTGTTGTATCCGTTTTTTCTTATTCATATATATATATATATATATATATCATTCAAAATTATTTGGTGACATACTTTTATTCCACAAAATTCGTCACCCATTTAGAAAACATATATATATATATATATATATATATATATATATATATATATATATATATATATATATGGTCGTGGACGAAGAATCTGTGGTGGTAGAGGGTACTTCTCTGATCTCCGTCCTGAAATGTCTTCGGAAAAACTTTCCTCTATTGGACTACACATTAACAAGTCCTGTCCCATATGGGCTAACGAGTCAGCCTGACGCATTTCATTTTTCTTCCATTTATTCAACTTTTTAAGTCACTTTGATATATTAGTTTCTCATAACTATCAATTTTATTGAGATATAATTTTATGCAAGTGTAAATAATTTTTTCATTAGCATTAAATATCAATTAAACTATAGTTTAATTACTATAAAAACAATTAGGCTTAATTGCAATTTTAGTCCCCATTTTTTATCAATTTCGGGATTTTGGTCCCTCTATTTTCAAAACCGCAATTTTGGTCCCTCAGTTTTTCCAAATTCTGAAATTAGGTCCAATTTTTCAATTGACAATGATGTGACATCATTTTAGTTGACGTGACATTGAACAGAATAGCATAAATGTCATATCATATTAAACTTATAATTGTAATTCTTTTACAATATACAAATAATAATTGATATATATATATATAAAACAAACTTTTCATGTTTAGAAACATAAACCTTTTCATCAGAGAAACCTAAAATATAAAACAAACATATCAATTTAGTTTGTTTGTTTTATATATAATGAAAATATCATATATTGTAATAAGAAAGTAAACGAATAATTATTATCACACTTATGTTAATTAGTAAACTATAAATTTTGCAATAATTTAAGAATCTCATCATATATACTACTAGTCATTGTTGAAGGTTGTGCAGAGGTAATACATTACATTACAACAACCACGGCAGGCACCAGGCACTGCATCAAGGGTTGTGCACAATCCTTTAATTTTGTGCTTACTTTCATATACTTACTGCTTTGATTATTTTTTGACGGAAATATTTGACAATACAAAGGATTGATTGAGATTATTTTCATACACTTACTTTCATATACTTACTGCTTTGATTATTTTTTGACGGAAATAGTTTGTTTGTTATATACATATATATATATATATATATATATATATATATATATATATATATATATATATATATATATTATTTGTATATTGTAAAAGAATTACACTTATAAGTTTAATATGATATGACATCTATGTGTTCATTATGTTCAATGTCATGCCAACTAAAATGATGTCACATCATTGTCAATTGAAAAATTGGACTTAATTTCAGAATTTGGAAAAAATGAGGGACCAAAATTGCAGTTTTGAAAGTAGGGGGACCAAAATCCCGAAATTTATAAAATAGGGGGACTAAAATTGCAATTAAGCCAAACAATTAAATCAAATTAATAAATTATAAACTTAATTTTTTTTAAAAGTTTTAGATAAATATAACCCTTTTTTTGTAAATCAATGGTATCCTCCGCGCGCAACAGCAGAGACTAATCCCCTCGAGATAACTGAGATCCATTTAAGGGGTTGACCTCTCCCAACAAATGCTTTTCCATATACGCACAGGCCGGCGATCGAACCCAGGACCAAATGGTTAAGGGACTCAAGTATCTACCACTTGTGCCCCTATGTTGTCATAACCCTTTCTATTAAGCTTACGCATTTAACTATATATATTTTTTGTAATAATTTTTCAATTAGATGATAATCTTTTATGTTTTCATTAATATCATTTTTATAAAAATGGAATATTTTTTGTAATGGATCGGCCCGAAGTCCAATGGACTAGTCCGACCCAACCCAATTTTCATATGGGCAACATGGGCTTGTGTTAAAGTACAAAAGCAAGTATTTTTGCATATATCGTTCCAGGGACTATTGTGATATTAAATGCCGTTCAACAATAAACATGGGTTTAAGTGCGGGTTTTGTGATAATTTGTTTGTAAACATGAGATTAAAAGCACCAATTTATGAAAGCCACAGACAAACAAAACAACAAATCGTTTCTCTATCTTCTTTGCTTCATTGTCTTTCTTGCCGCCATGACTATCGTATCCCATCTCTGCCAAATCAACCATGCCGATTTGTCGTCTCTACGCCACATGAAGTCGCCGCCGCGTCGTCTAACCACCAATGTCTCAGCCACACTGTTTTTCCGTTTTTAGCCTTTAGATTCAATTTTGGGAATCAGTTTCTCAAATTTAGGATTAGTTTTATGTTTAGATCTGCAATGGAGTTAAAAGGATAAGTTGTGGTTGCTGCCATAAATTCTCAATGGAAGGGATTTATCTTAAATAGTCTGCTATGAAAATAAATTGTTCACCGACGGAAACCACTGCTCGACGGCGACAAAGCAGCGAGACTGTGAGGTAGTGATGACAAGGAAAGTTGTTGAGGCAATCTGGGTTTCAATCAACCAATTAAATGCACTGTAACAGAGTGTAGAGGGTTGACGGTGGCGACCACTGCGTAGTGGAGGAAGAGGAATATTGTGGTGCTTGGTGCAGAGGAGGAAGAAGAAGTCAAAACGTTTGTTTTAAGATTTTTATTAAACAATACTTACTTAAATCTAAGCCATTAAATTTTTATTTTGCCACATGTCACATATTTAAGCAATATACTGGAGGAAAAAGAGGATTAAGTAATGGAGTTGATCTCAACTCGTCTATATGATATGCCTAATGAGCCAAAAAATCTGCACAACTTTTAATTTCATAATTAAAGTGAGACACCGTGACATTCTGTTCTGAATGTTGAATGAAATTTAATTTAAAACCTTTTTTTTTTTAAGAAACTAAGAGAAGTATATTAAAATGATAAAACAGACTAGCAAGCACAAGTTGTGCCTGTTAAAATCTGAAAGAGTATACTTTACACAAAAAGCAGGACGCCCAAAATGCGCCTTAAAAGCAACAAATACAAGACAACCAAAAACGACAAGAACCGAGAAACAACACACTACAAGATTGCCTGAAAACCAAGCCAAGGCTGTTGTCTCCACACAGAGTAATCAAAATCAAAATAAATATAACGAGATTTTAACCACCAAAAAGTTTGTAATTTAACTTTCTCCGCCAGTTTCTCAATTGGATCAAGAACTGACTTAAAAAGTCGGTTGTTTCTATCTCGCCAGATCACGTACAGAGTTGCAACCCAAATGACCGTAAGACCGATGAAAGATGCTTTTTTATTAGAACCCAACTCACTAAATTGGATTGAATGTGCGTTGAGCTCACCCTGAAGAGCGGTTGAAACACCAAGCCATTGTAATATCATAAGCCATAACCGACTGTACACATCACACTGAAAAAATAAGTGATTTAAATCCTCCGTGTTACCACACATAGTTGAACAATACACGTTTTCTGCACCCAAAGAGCCGCGCCGCAATAAATTTAATTTGGTAGGTAGTCTATCCAGAAACAAACGCCACACAAAGATGTTAACTTTCAAAGGAACCGAACGTAACCAAAGAAACTTGTCAAAATTTCCATTAAGCCGAACTTCAGAAGCCGTTAAATAAGAGTAAGCCGATTTAACTAAGTAGCACCCTGAATTGTGTAATTGCTACACCCAGCTATCGGGAACTCCAGCCTGCAAAGAAACGTTAGACAGCCTAGCAATACACCCTGCAACTAACTCCTCCTCCCATGCAAACAACCTCCTCCGCCACTTCCAAGCCTCACCACCAACCCCCCAACCAGCCGCAAACATATTAGCTACCAAAATATTTTTATCAACAGCTAAAACATACAATCTGCTAAAAGATCTACTAAGTGGACTATCCTCCAACCATGGGTCTAACCAAAATAGAGTCCCTCGGCCACCACCGAGCTTTTTCCTTATATTGTCTAACAGCCACCTGTCATCTCGTAATCCTACACCTGACCTAACTGAATTCAAACCACGCCACCATGACGACCCAACCCCCTCAGAAAACCGTACCCTCTCACCTTCCTCTCCGTACTTAGCTCGCAAGACTAAGCTCCACAAACTATCATTCTCAACTAAACACCGCCACACCCATTTTCCCAATAACGAAATATTAAATTCCTTCAGTCTCCTCACCCCCAACCCTCCGTTCTCCCGATTCAAACAAATAGTATCCCATTTAATCCATGCAATTTTACGATTAGCCTCACACCCACCCCAAAAAAAATGACAAAAAATAGATTCAAGGGTAGAAATGATACCTGAGGGAGCTTTGAAGAAAGAAAGAAAATAGACCGGAATGGAGGACAAGACAGATTTCAATAAGATTAACCGACCTCCAAAAGACAGGTTTTTGCACTTCCACCCAGACAACCTCTTTCGAATTCTATCAACCAACGGATACCAGAAACACAATTTTCTCGGATCACCACCTATCGGTAACCCCAGATACAAAAAAGGGAGTTGACCGTGGCGACAACCTAATACCACAGCTGCTTCATGAAGGCAAGTCACATTAATGTTCACACCGAATAACATACTCTTATGAAAATTGATTTTCAAACCCGATGTAGCTTCAAAAAGTAATAAGATTGCCTTAAGAGCACGAACATTAGCCCAACTCTTGTTACCTACTAAAAGAGTGTCATCTGCGAACTGCAAATGAGAAATCTTCACCTCTTGCCTCGGCCCTATAGAATAAGGAGTAAATAAATTGTTCGAAACCATAGCCGTCATCATAATATTAAAGCCTTCAGCTGCGAGAAGAAAAAGAAAAGGTGATAGTGGGTCACCTTGTCTCAAACCTCTCTCAAACTTAAACTCATCTGTCGGACTGCCATTAACCAATACTGAAGCAGTTGCGGTAGTAACACATTCCATAATCCAGCCTCGCCAAAGATTCGGAAAATTCATCTTTAACATCACCTCATCAAGGTAACCCCAATCCACCGAATCATATGCTTTTTCAAAATCTACTTTGAACAACAATAAATCTTTTTTACCACGCCTAGCATCATCAACAACTTCATTCGCTATAAGAATCCCATCCAGGATCTGTCTATCTTTAATAAAGGCTGTTTGTGACTCGCCCACTACATTCCCAATGACATTACGTAATCTATTCGCCAAAACTTTTGCAAGAATTTTGTAAATACTACTAACCATAGCAATTGGTCGAAATTCGGATACTTTCAGCGGACACTCGACTTTCGGAATTAAGGCAATGAAAGTGGAATTTATACCCTTAGTGAGCACACCATTATGATGAAATTCAGCAAAGAAGTTCAACAAATCTACTTTCAACAGATCCCAGAAATCTTTAAAGAAACCGATATTCACTCCATCAGGTCCAGGACTTTTATAACTATCACAGTCCCACACCGCCGCTTTAATTTCATCTAATAAAAAAGGTTTAACAAGCTCAGCACTGTTGTCTTCAGAAATAGTTTTAAAACTCAGCCCTTGCAAATCTGGCCGTGACACAGTTTGCTTACGAAAATGATTACAGAAATGTTGAAATACCTCCCATCGGACCTCCTCCACTCCCTCTACCACTCGCCCATCAGCCTGTAACGAAATGATGGTATTAGATTGCCTCCGAGAAGACATCAAACCATGGAAGAACTTAGAATTAGCGTCACCCTCTTTTAGCCAATTAACCCGCGATTTTTGCCAAAGCATGCTAGCTTGCAGTTTTGAGAATGACACAATATTTGCCTGGACCGAGTGCAACTCCAACTCTTCATTCGTATCTAATCGTCGAGTTTCACCAATAACATCAAATTCTTCTAAACGATTTTTAGCATCCCGAATTTTGCCATCTAAATTAGCCGTATGATTTAAATGCCAGTTTCTCAACTCTGCTTTAATAAATTTGAGTTTAGTTTTCAAGATATGCCCGCTCCAACCATGCACCTGAAAAGATAACCATCTTTCTTTTACAAAATCATGATAGCCCGGAATATCCACCCAACACTTCAACATACGATGAGGTGTAGGACCCCAGTTCAACTCGTCAATACTAAGCTGAACGGGACAATGATCTGATAAAGTTCTGGGAAGCGCTTCTTGAATACAATTAGGGAAACTAGAGATCCAAGACTCCGATAATAAGAAACGATCAAGACGACTCATAGTAATTCCGTTGCCTCGATACCAAGTAAACTTTCGGCCACCAAGAGGTAAATCGATAAGAAAATTATTTTCAATAAAAGAATTGAAATCCGAATACTCTACAACTGAGTTCTGTATCGGATTGCTCGACCGACCACTCCGCTCTTCACTACCCCGGACCGCATTAAAATCTCCTACCACACACCAGGCCATATTAACGAAATGAGAAATTTTACCTTCCAAAGCTTGCCATAGCAATGCACGCCCGGAAGCTTCACATGGCGCGTATACATTAGCTAAACAAAAAGGAAAGTTGTCCTTTATAAAACGACCTCCAATAATCACACAATGTTGCAAACTGATGGTAAAAAGAACGCACACCGAACTAGGATCCCACATAGTAATAATTCCACCTGAAGCCCCGACTGAAGGCTGAAAAGAAAAATTTACCTCATCCGATCCCCAAAGAAAACGTATCAAATCAATATCTACCACTTCCAATTTAGACTCCTGAATACATAAAATGTTCAATCTCTTCTCTAAACACAATTTTCGTATAGCTCTTTTCTTCTCCACCGCCCCCAGACCACGAATATTATAGGACACCATCTTCATTATGAACACCCCACCCCTCACTCCACCCTCCCCGAAACCCACCAACTAAACACCACCACCACTACCACTCTGCTTTACCTCCACCTTTTTCACCCTGCCACCTCCTCTACTAAGAGCCTCAAAACTGTTACTACACGCCACTCCTATAATCTCACCCACCTTCTTAACATCATTTTCAACTTGTTTTTTATCACCATGCAACGTTAACCAGTTACTATATTCTGTAGAATCAGAATCCTTACCCGAACATCTCGAACCTGCGGATAATGAAGTGCCCTGTCTATTCCGAGAACATGAGTTAGGAGACTTTTTCTCTCGTTTCATACACCTTGATTTTTTGAGAGACCGAATCAACGCTAACATGTCCTCCTCAGAAAGTCGTGCTATTTTCTTTAAACCAACCACCGAAGGGAAAACCTTCCTTCGATAAGGATATTTCGACCTGCCTTTCGAGTGCTGTTTCCATTGCTTGTGTTTGTCTTTACTACTGCGGTCATCAGCTGAAAGGTTAGACCCTTTGGAATTAATCGGTTTCGCTGCTGGAGAAACCTTAGCCCATTTTGAAATGTTCTCGGCGCAACCTGGATTCTCTTCGTGATGCACATTAACACCCCAATCATCATGTAAATTTTGAACCAATGCCTCCACAAGAGGCTCTTCATCTTGCATACCAGTATGAATCGAACACAAAGAATAATTATCCTCCTCCGAATCGATCAAGCAAGCATCAAACATGTTACCGAAATCCGAGTCTTCAATAATCCGGATAGATGTTAATTTGTTATCAATCAAAACCTGAGCTGTAGAGTTAATCTCAGATAAAGAAGGAGTGGCTATCATGAAACGAGCATAATCCATCCCGTCCTTATTGAAAGTGGCATCATCAATCTTCAAAAGCCTCCCTATAGTTTCAGCCAATTCAGCAAAAAAGATGTTATTCCAAGCCTGCATCGGAATCCCGAAACAACGAACCCATACACCCCGTTCATAACATAAAGCTGAGTCACACGTCCATGGTTTCACATCCTCCAAAAAAATTTTAATAATATCCACCACCTCCTGTTGAATCAGAACCACTTGATCATCCACCCGCGGTCTAACTAAAAGCTTGTCACCTCCCAAAGGAATCAGCTTAAATTCTGATAACCCTGCATCCCATAGAGACTGTTGAACAAAAGGTAGATTGAACTCGTGTTTCAATGTTGCGGTGCTACTCTGCTTGGCCCATGCCACGTCCTCAGCCAAGGATAAATAACTCCAAACCTTACTCCCCGCACCTTCATGAAACGATACCAACCTCCCTTCCTCCTCTCTCACCAAACTCTCCTCCATCTCACCCTCACCCTTCTTCCCCGATCCTTCACTAACTTCCACCACCCTCTCCCTATCACGCAACTCTTCACTAAGAATAGCTTCTTGTTTCACCTTCTCAAGTTCCAGTTTACGTCTAGAACCTACTACAACCACGTCACATGCCACTCTTCGCACTTTTTTCTCCTTACTAAGACTGCCTCCCACACCCACTCTACCACCTCCTACACCCTCAATATTCGTCTTCCTCACAAATCTGTCATACTTAGCAATATTCGCAAACAAACGAAACTCCCAAAACTTAATAGAATTAAGAGCTTTTCTCAATTTTTCCACATCTTTTACTTTCAGAAATTTCGCAAAACCATACCTAAGTCCTTGATTATTTCTATACCGGGAAACATAAACGTCATCCAGAATACCACACACCTCCAATCCTTTACGCAAATCTACGTAACCTAGATTTTCTGGAAAATTCGAAAAATAAAATACCTGAGAAGTATCCGAACCAACATCACCATTGATGGAATTCTTCTTGCCGATAGAGTCGCCTCCTTGTGAATGCCCCCCATTTGCATCCTGGAGCACAGTACGATGAAGAATTTTCGCCTGTTCACGCGAAATAGAACGATGATACCGTCGGATTACTGATCTTCCTCTTCCATTAGAGCGAAATCGTCGAGCCCCACCCTGATAGTTCCTGCCAAAGCACCGGAAATCATCACCAGAAAAGCAATTGTTCCTGCGATTGAACTCCCTGTCATAACCGTGATCGAAATATCCTTCTTGCCGTGTAGAAAACCTTCCGACGAAACCGATATCTTGTGGTAGTCTGTCTCGTCCTGTCCAATCTGATCCCTTCGCTTTCCTCCGTCGCCGAGTCACCCAGATCCAATCACCCTGTTCCCCCCCAATTTCTGCCTCCCTGGCAAATGACCCAACCCCCCCCGTGAAAACGCTCGAACGGTGAACGCGATCGCCGTGAAGGCCACCGTTGATACGGGCGGCAGCCATCTTGAAAGGCACGGTCGTTATCGCGAATGCCTCTCTCACCTCGCTCACTCATCGCGTTCTTTTATTTAAAACCTTTTTTTGACGCAAAAGATTTAATTTAAAACCTATTTAGAAGAAATTTAAGATAAGAAACTGAAATCGGTCTTTTCTCCTTTCACGTTTTATTTTGTAAGGTTTATTAGAATATTGGTGTATATTTATTCAAGTTGGGAATTTTCATATCATATTCTCGTGGTCAACCACTTATGGTTGTTATTTTGGTTTTTGATATCAATAAGAAGACATAACAAGAATACAAGACAAAGAAACAGTAGCTTAAGCAGATAGAATAGAGGTACATCATTGATTTTATATTATTTCTAACATGCCCCTCATATAAGAGCTCATTTGGGCTTGAATTGTGGATAATGCATAGGCTCACATATCATATGCTTAAATTCCACTTTTTTTAATTAGAAAGTGAAGGGAGCGGAAATCGAACTCTAGACCACTTAATCATAGAGACTCTGATACAATATCAAATAATTAATTATCCCAAAAGCTTAAGCTGTTAGGATAGAGTTACATCAATGATTTTATATTATTTCTAACAAATGATTTTCATACATATTTATATAGCCTAGATACTTAAATAATAAGCTAACAAAATCTTGTCTATTAAGCTAAACAATGAGAAACGGTGGAGGCAAGAGGTGGGCGGTGCCTCTTGCTTCTTAATTCTTCTTCTTCTAGGTTTTACTTGATTTAATTTCTAACAGTTTTAAAGGATTAATTTTTTTTTGAAGCGGGAACAATGTGGTGTTAACTACAAGCTTACACTATGTATTGCATTGGGCTTTATCATCTAGTTTAGATCACATCTTTTTTTTTTTGTAAGGGGTCACATCTTATTATGTATTAGTTGATTAAATTTATGTTTATTAATTCTTGGACTTTTTAAAATTATTTACTTTAGCATTGTACTGGTAAATATTTAAATAACATATGTATTATCAAAATAAAAAATTAAGCTATTTTTCAATTACTAGTCATCTATTTCAATCGTTTTATATATTTTTGATAAGCCATCTATTTCAATCGTAACTAATTAGATCATAATTAAGAGGTCCTGCTCATTCAATCTCTAATTCAATTTTAAGAACATTGATATCATTTAGTAAAAAAACAATGATATCATTTATTATTTAATTTTTTTGTCAAGTAGTGAAATGACGCCTGCATTGCATATATAATGTAATGTTTCTATCAACTAAGTTAAGCTCACGAGACATTTGTTATTTAAATTTTAATGAACTAAAAAGTCAATCTTATATATCACCCTAAAAATTAGTATTCCCTTAAGTTACTATATAAATAAATTTGACTTTTAATTACAATAAATAACTATCTATATAATACATAATATATTAAAATGTTGATTTTACATATAATGCAATAGGAGGGGTACTAAATCATTGAACCATATATCATAACATTTGAGTTTTTTTAGTTTTTAACTCTGGTTTTTAGAGAAGGGGTCTGATATAACTTGAGTTTGAGCCACGGTGTAATTAAGTAAAGTCTGGTAAAAAATTATTGTTTCTACCAAAAATTAAACTTGTTCTTATGAACTATTCATCTAAAGGGGAGTTCATTAACTACTTTACCATAGTGTCTTAATTTAACATTTGCTATAGTTGTAATTCATTTCATTATTATTGGAACAAACATTACAAGGAGAGTAGATTTTTATGATCTTAAGCAAGGATCAAGGAGTGGATTAATATGATAAGCATGCAGCATTAATATCATCTTAATATTCCTACCCTCTTCCACCAAAACGAGCCTTTAACTTCTTCACTTGTGCAAGATCAAGGAAAGTAGTTTGTGCCACTAATTCAGAAGGTAAATTATTGGAAAACAAAAGAAGATCAAGTAATTGAGCACCAGGATTTGCACTACTAAAAGCAAGAAAACCAGTAGCTTGTCCCTTACCAGAATTAACTTGAAAATGCAACATCCCTTGTGGAAAAACCATAATATCACCGGGTTTCAACGTTTTAGAATAAACGGCGGTAGGTGTAAAAAATCCAGCAGTTATTTCACCTTGAACTATTATTAATAATTCGGTAGCACCAGGATGTGTATGCATAGGAATTGATCCACCTTCGGCTATATCTAATCGCGCCGCAGATATTCCAAGTCCGTTGAGACCTGGAAAATCGGTGACAAATGCGGAGGTAAGTGCAGCGTTGAAAGAGTTTTTGGTATCTCCGGCTACAAAGCCGTGGAAGACGAAATCGTCTGATGTGATGTTTGCAAGGGGTTTGCAATGATACCCTGAAGGTGTATCAGGAGCCTTCAAATCAGCTACACAAAAATCATTTACGGAAGCATGAGTAATAGTGAATGAAAAAAGAGTGAAAAGCAAAACTATGGGAATAATCTTCATTTTATTATTATTGGATTATGATATGATGATTACTTATTATTTGATTGGTATGATGGAATGTTGGAATTGGCTAGCTATTTATAGAGGTAGGAACGGAAGAAAAAAATGTATATGTTATCTAAGAATAATTAATAAAAAATCATCTAAAAAAATAGAAGTATATAAAAATAAAATAATTGTAAAACAAGGATATTGAGAAAATCAGGATAAGAGACAATGCATGTGTAGTGCAAGTCAATTATATAGTAACAGTAAATATAATGTTTGGATCATTCAATTTTGGGAATACCAAAACTGATTTTATAGTTTTAATTTATTTTTTTTTGAATGGCAAAATAAATATATATATATAAGAGTGAAAGAATACATCTAAGAGAGTCCACAAAAGGGGTATAAGAAGTACAAAGTCCCCAAAGAAAAAAGGAAAGAATACAATGAAAACAAAGATATGAAACTCCTAAGGCGCCCTCGAACTAGACCGATAGCCACAATCCCCAAAATACTAGAAGGTCAAAAAGTAGAGAAAGAGCATTAAACACAGAAAAGAAAGACAAAAGCAAGTTCATATTCCACCAAGACCACCAGTTCCCAGAATCACCACCACGCACGACTCTAATGGTTCCAGCACAAAATAGGTTGCACCTCCCACTCATAAAGAGAACATGTGCTAGCAGGGTTTTTGACCATATACCACTTTCAAGAAAAAAGTTTCACCCTATCAACTATGTATTCAACCGATGAGATTTGAGAGTTTTTAATTTGAGTTGATTTGCCGCTATAATTTGTAGATTTTTCATTTCAATATAGTGTTTATACATAAATTTATTAGGGTTGAATATATTTTTGTCTATAATAGTCTTTATTTAATTTTTATTATATTTTTAGTCCCTATACATATTTTCTTACACATAGTTTTAGTTTCTACTAAAACTCAATTTGCTTAATTATCATTAAACTCTTTAATTTTTGAATGATTTTTCAAGTATATGTTTAAAATATCATATAAAGTTTATTTACTAAAATTTAAATTTTTTTAACATGATATGAATTAAATATAAACTTTTTTAAACCGCAAAAGTTTAAGATAACACTAGTAGAAAAAACACTTTTTACATCTTCCCGAAAACACTTTTTACATCTGACGGTAAAACGGATGCAAACGCACGAGATATAGTAAGTATACACTTTTTACATCTGACTCGCATCAGATGTAAAAACAACACCTTTTACTTCTGACTTAAGTCCACCAGATGTAGTAAGTATACACATTTGAATTTTTTTTTAATTAAATTGGACATTTTACATCTGACCAAGTCCACCAGATGTGAAATATTTACTTTATTTAATTTTTTTTTTTTAAATCCTGCATTTTTTTTTTAAAATATCAAAATACCACTACAATTCAACATTCAACCAAAGTACCATTACAACATATAATCAAATTTCATTACAATTCAATGTCATTACAATTCAACATTCAACCAAAAATTGAGTACATAATTTATGATAATACAAAGGTCTTGTGATCTCAAAAAACTGAGTACATAACTCTCTCGACCAAAACAAACTTAAGTATGTTAATATGCTAATACAAAGATCCTATGATCAACAACCAACACAAGACAACAAAATTGGTTTACTACAACATGAACAATAAGACTTACTTCATTTTCCAAACCAAGCCAGCACCTCTCATGTTTTCAAAGATTCCCTGGAAAATTAAGAATATACTCAATACAGTCAGTATTTTGTGCTCATAAGGAACACTATACATAAGGAACACTATACATAATCTAGCCACTCATTTTACTTATCTTAGAAAGATATTTAGCTATATACCTCACACCCCTTCATATCAAAATATGATGAGCATCTGTACATATTGAAGGCTTCTGAAACCACCATCTCTTCATCATCATTAAGCTGTAAACTCATCGATTTGTCTGCTTTGCATGAATAAACTGATAAGATACTTCAATCGCCAACTATACAACAAATCTTGGCATGCGAATCCTGCAAGCGAAGCATGGGTGGATGAATTTCTTGAAGGGTTAGAGTATTGATTACTTCTTCCTTCTCAACCAGAAAATTGAACCCAACATAACTCAGACTAAAAAACTCATAAGAATAAAAAGACGAATCGACAACGAAAATGCGAACAAATTAAAGAAGAGAAATCAAAAGGAAGTAAATACGAACCTTATCCAGCTTTTCAAGATCCAAACCTTAAAACAAATTCAATACAGGGTGTGAAATGATACATGCCATCCTTAGACTTTCCAATATCACCTACAATACAAGATATATACTGAGAAATGTATTCATGAATTGAGTTGCTTTCAAATTAAATGAAGTATTTTTTTGTATAACACTTACTATTCATAACATATGTTATATACCATATCCTATGAGTAGTGGAGAATTTTTTATAGGACTCCATGTCAATGTTATCTTCCTTGCATCATTGTTCTGCCTGCAAGAATATGTCCAGTGGACAAAAATTACAAACACACACACAAACCAACTAACCAAAACAAGAAATCAAAGGGCTGCACTCACTCCACACCAGCACTACTAGCTAATAAGAACATCTTTATCTGGTCTGCTAAGACTACCGAGATTGTTGCCAATCTGAATACCAAAATGACAATAATTAGTCACATTGCTATTGAACTTAATCACTTTATTTGAAAACTGTGTATTTCCCCTATAAAACTGTGAATTTCCACTTTATCCGAAAACTTAGTACATTCAACAACAAATTCAACTACCAAAAGATAAAAAGGACACTTGTAGCCCAAGAGATGCAAACAACCACAATAGGTGCCGAATGGGATAAAGCGGGTTGGATCTGACTGAAGAGACTAGGGAAGACAATCAATGGAATGGAACTATTCACTAGAAGAAAGCCTAAGCATGCAAAATCAGAAAATCAATAATAAAAATACACATCCTTCTCTATGGTTTCGATTGCAAGACTCCAACCATGGGCCAAGCCAAGTTGAAGGCGGCATGGTGGGTTCAGTCGAATGGATGACGGTCCATAAAAGCAAATATCTAAGAGACACTATCTACAAAAGGCCATAAATGATGATAGTGGAAAAAAACTCTGATTTTGGTGGAGAAAATTTGTACACGGTGATCAAGACAAGAATAGTAGAGATGGTGATATCATAACAACAAAGTTCTAAAATTCAATTTAAGGAACTCTGGAGTGGAACATTGACAAGAAAGATCACAAAAGAAGCACTACTTCGATACCATACGAAGGATTTACGCATAGAAAGAGGAAGAAAACTCTGAAACTGTGATAAAGTGTTGTAAAATACATAACACTACCTGTTTATACTAATTTTAGACTCCTAATCCTAAATAATTAATTAAATAATGAAATAAATCAAAATACAAAGCACTAACTACTATTTATTCTAATTATATCCTAATGCTAAATGTTGAAACAATTCAATAAACCATATAAAATATGGAAATCCATCTTAAGAGATCATCTAGGATATGTAAAATGTTCTAATATATACAAAATGATATTGTGAGATATTTTCTAGATATTCTAACACTACCCTTGTTCAAACTTGTAAGTGGTAAAAAAAAAAAACAAGAGTTTGACACATTTATTTGGCGCATTTAAACCTTAAATTTAAATGGTTGTAATAGGGACTAGGGTGTTATGGGGGCCTAAGTCTCACATCGAGTAGCATGGGATGTTCAATATAGTATTGAAGTGAGTTGGGTTCCCTTGATAGGTAGATTTTAAAGGAGGGTTCCCCAAGTGCTTGGATGCTTAGATAGTATTAAAACTGGTTGTCAGTGTCTCAGAAAGGGCTACCTAAAGAAGGGCTGACTAACAAAGTCAAGTAAAGTGTCGTAGAGTGCAGCCCACGGGACATCGGCTCTCAGAGGCAGTGCTATGATAGGGACTTGATATTATGGGCTGCCTGAGTCTTGCATCCAGTACTTCAGTAGCATCGAATGCTCAGTGAAGTATTCAAATTTCTTGGTTCTTCTCCTTGATAGATAACTATTAAGAAAGGGTTCCCCAAATTCTTGGATATCTAAATTACATTAGTTTACATTACAAGTTCAAAATATCTAAACACTGCACATAGTTCATCTCCAATAATTTTGAACATCAATCACAACGCCACTTGCAGAACTCACCCTAGATCTTTAATCTATTAATTAATCAATAATATTAAACTCTTTAACTAAAAATCCATTTAATCAATAAACTAACCACTAAACCTTTACTAAAACACTAAAATATGATCAACTTTGACAAAAACAATAGGCAATAACATCAATTAACCGCAAAATCAAACAATAAAAAGAAAATTAACAAGTAATCAGTGAAACAAACCTTGAATCGAACAGGAAGACCCGTCTCTTCATTTTATTTCTTATCTTTCCACCATTTCCCCTAATTTCATTGACGACTATAAATCCTAATTTCTAACAACTAGAAATCAGAAGCATATATTCAATGGAAGCTTTGCAATGAGAATTTATTTAGAAATATGAAAGCTGAAACATCAATTAAACCATAGCAATTGATACACACAACTTAACCAAACAGAATAATTACAATTAACATATCTATGACCATAGCAATTTAAAATTAAAAATAAAACAATACAATTTTTCTGTGAACAAACTCTAGAAAACAAATCAGCAAATTAGCAACTCTGATACAAATTCCCTGTTTTGAATCAAAAAATTCTAGAAAACATATGAAGAAACACAATCAACAAACTTTAGATGAAGACAAATGAATGGGAAGAATAAACTCTAGAAAACTAAATCAACAACATATTCCAAAAAACTAAATCAACAAAACAATAATAAAAGATAATACAAGCAGAAAAAAAAAAACTAAATCAATTTGGAGCCTAGGGTTCAGTAGAAACACAAAGAAATCAGGTGAAAAAACAGTACCTGTGTAGATGAAAGTTCGTGATAATGGTGAGAGCAGATAGAAAGGGCTTCAAGATCGATTTGGAGCCTAGGGTTCAAGATCGAGAAGCTTCAACAGATCGAGATCGAGAGAGGACGACTGAGAGTGAGAGAGAGGACGACTGAGAGTGAGACGACGACGGCTGAGAGTGAGAGAGAGTTCGACGGCGAGAGAGTTCGGCGGCGAGAGAGTAAATCGACGGCGAGAGAGAGAGAGTGAGAGAGAGATTCGCGTGAGAGGCTGAGAGGGGTGAGTTCGCGTAACTCAGTTTTCCAACTTGATTCCATTTTTTTTTCTTATGACTTATTTGACTCCAAAAAACAAATATTTTTTTATTTTACTCAAGCTAACTTATTACATCTGACTATATATATGCACAGATATAAATTTAATTTAGATTCTTTTCGTCATAATTACAAGACTGCCACCGCGTTCAGTTTTGTATCTGGTATATTGATATCAGATGTAAAAAGTGTGGTCCATATATTTTTCACTTCTGTAGCTATTGGAACCAGATGTAAACACCACTCCATACAGTTTTTCACATCTGACATATCTTAGACAGATGTAAAAGCCTTATGTAATATGTCATATTTCTACTAGTGTAAACATAACGAAAATCATTACCTAGAAATCAAATTTTTAGCTTCATTTTTTTTGGAGGAACTTTTTATGATGTTCTGAATACACTTGCGAAAAAAATGTTCAAAATAATAAGTTAACTTAACCGTAAGGACCAAAATAACGCGCATAATATATAATTTTTCAGGGACGACTATATATATATATATATATTAAAAATTAAGTAAGGATTAAACTTAGAAGGTCACCATTTTGTAGGGACTAAAAACATATTCAACCCAATTTATTATTCAACTTTTTTTGTTTGTTTGACTAATATTCAACTTGCTCTTAAAAACCTCAAAATATAATAATACAATTTGACCGTAATATCGCCACCGGTTCATATGCTAATTTTTTATTTTTATTTTTACAATGGTGTCAATGAAAAATGACCTAAATTTCCATGCATACTACTTAAACTCTCAACCATCTGATGTATATTATTCAAATTCTCCACCACTAGATCAAATTTAGTGCATGTTCATATGCTAATGCTACGTAGGTGTGTTTATTAATTTACATATATAGTAATATAAATAGTATTCTGGTGAACACTTAAAGGGATATGCAAAGTAATTAAATTGGACTGTCAATAATAATAAATAATCAATCTGAGATAAAAAATTATCCATTCTTTTATCATCAATGTTACAGGTATTTATAGACTACACAGGGAGGGAATTCTTCCCGCTCTTTTTCTTCGTTGGCCTTCCCACGTTTCCCTCTATACATTTAATCACGTGCCTATTTGTAAGGTGATTATGGGGAACGTGGGTGAATATTACAGTTTCATCTAAATCATGCTCCTAGTCATAAGGGATATGGAGATAAATAAGGTGAATCATGGGAAGATGACGGTTATATTAGTAGAACGTGGGATCATGGGGTCATAGGAGTCTCGCCTATCTCGCCGTATCTCGCCCTATCAGAAACAGATGTCTCGCCCTCTATGTCGCGCATTTATGTGAAGTTGGGCTGAATTCTGTTTATGCGTTGGGCCGTTGTTATTGGGTCATTTGTATGGATTATCAAATAATGTTTGGGTCTTGCTAAATACACCCCTTATATTTACACCCGGTCCAAATAGTAACCAAAAAAATATACAAATATAAATTAGGTGGCGCGTAAAAAAAGAGTAATATAAATCAGAAGGTTGAATCTGCGAACAAACTCATAGCACCTGAGTTAGCATAAAACGACTTTATGCCTAAGCCTACAATTGATATAGGCATGACAATAAAATATATACATGCGGGTACCCGTTCAAAGTCTACCCGCTTTGACGGGGAAAACCCGAGTTGACTGGGTCTGGGTTCGAGTTTGGGTTTTTCCTGATTTCAAAGATGTGGTTAGGGTGGGTAATGGGGACTTTGATACTCACTCCGAACCCCCTCGCTTGTATAAAAATTAAACTTTACTTCTTTTAAATTAAAAATCCTTAAACAATCTCTTAAATTACATTTATTTATTATTTTTAATTATTTGAGTAATAAACAAATCATTTTCTCTATTTGTTTTCTTTATTAAAAAAAATATTGTTGAAACAAAATAACTTTGGACTTTTAACTTCTTTTTTTAATAAAAAAATACTAAAATACAATTATAATTCATGCAGAAAGAGATGTAACGGGGATACCTGATCCCCGTTGGGTATGACTTTTGGGTTATACTTTTTATCCCCGCTTGAAATTGGAATAGGTTTGGGGAAACCCGAACTTTATGGATTTGGGTTTGGGGAGGGCAAAATTTGTCCCGCCTATTGTTTTATAATTCAAACTCTGCAATGTTGAACCAGATGTTGCAACATTTGTCCTATTAGATGCTCTACCAGATGTTCTATACAATGTTGTAACATTGTTCTGTATAGGCAGTTAACAGTTAGTTAGTTGGTAGTTATTAGTTGTTATGTACAGTTGTCATTCAGTTAGTAGTTGTTTGTCTTAGGTAGTTATGCAGTTATTTGCATTTGAAGCAACCACCTATTATATATAAACAAATGAGGCTCTTTGTAAGATTTTTTTACTTTCCTTAATCATTTTCTACACTTTTCATAGTTTTTCATCTCTCTCAAATTTTATCTCCTTCAATCTTTGTTCAAAGGGTTAAAGTGAATAACACCGCCCCGTTGTCATGCCGATACGACAAAACCGTACAAAAGACGAAAAATCAAAACAAATAAATTCACACTATGATGGGAGTAAAACAACACCATATGAAAAAATCACAAAGACAAAAACACAAGCGAGTAAAAATCACTTATATTTAAATAAAAGTAAAAAAAGATCAAGAGAAGTGATTCTGAATTAAAATTGTTTCTAAATCACTCATCCCTAATAAATAAACAAAAAAGAAGCAAGAAGAATTAGGTTTTTCTTCGAGGTGTGCATTGCCAGGCTTTTATTATAGACTTTAACTTCAATCAATCGTATGTTTAATCAATAATTTTAACGTCAATGTTAAATATCATGTAAGCATAAATATTTTAATAACTTTTTTTCTTTTCGATAAGTAATATTCTAATCACTTTTATTTTTTAATGATTAGAATTTGTATTTGTAGATGATAACTCTATCAATCATTATAATATAATGAATATCTTACTCCCTCCGTCCAAAATAACTGACCTAGTTGACCACTGTCACGTTTGCCAATGTTCAACTTTAATTGTTAATATCTTAAATTATATTTTATTAAAAATTATAAAAATTATATATTTTGAAAATACTCATCGAGACAAATCAAACAACATATCATATGTTAATATTTGCATATATACATTAATAGAAAAATAGAGTCAAAGTAGATCATATAAATAATACTCAAAGTCAAAAATAGATCAGTTATTTTGGGACGGAGGGAGTACTATTTTTAGTAATAAAAAAAAGTAGCAATAATTAATCCCCTGTATTATCACAAGCAGGTCTGCTGTTGCCATTGGAACCTTCAGGAATACATGTACACAACCTGGCAACCCCTTCATCATCATATAAATCACAAGTAACTCCAAAATGCTCTTGCAAAGAGATCAAATAATTCCATTTTTTTTATAAGCATCAAATAATTCCATTGATTTCCTTCGGTAATCGTGATCCACGTGCTTTTCTGCTAATTATTTCATCACGATTTCGTACGTAACCAATTTTAAAATATACTAATAAAATATAAAATACTCCACAAACGGAGAGGTGACAAAATAGTATTCCCTCCGTTCCATTTTCATTGTTACATTTGACTTTTTCACATATATTAAGAAAAATGCATAAATGAATGAGAGATCATATTAATTTTACCAAATTACCCTTGTTATATGGTGAGAATGTGAAGAGGCAAAAGGTGGTGAGAAAGTGAAGAGGCAGTCATTTATAAGGGATGGAAATGTAAAAATAACATAAAAAATTGAAACGAGTCAAGTATTATGGGACAATTATTTTTTGCAAATGTGGCAATGAAAATGGGACGCAGGGAGTAGATTTCTAGTGAAGAATTTTTTTAATGGAAGAGTTAAATATATATAGTTTTTTTTTTTTGACAAAATATATATAGTTTAATTACTTTAAAATGTACATTATTTATAATTTCTTTCTCTTTTTATCTTTTTTTAAAAATATATAAGAGTGGCTAAATGATTGTGACTATCCAAGTCTTTCTTATTAAATAGTACATATCAATATCATGTACTATTTAACAAATACAATCTTGAGCATTGGAGATTAGACCGTCTTATAATGTTTGGTTAAATATCAATTTTATATATTCATCAATTGATCAATCTATATAGTTCTCGCGAAAAAAATTATATCATTGTGGGAGTTCCAAGAATAGTAAGGATCGGAGTATTCATTTTATATTCACTAATAAAACTTTTTGCTTATTAAAAAATCTATAGAAAAAATGAAACGCGCAACTTTAGTTGAGTTGATAAGAAGTTTGTCCATACCGTGCATTGGCGTAGGTTTAACTCAGAATGATCTAGTTGATACAAATTTTAAACCCTGATGCTTGCTGTTAGGGGTGATTATATTTGAACCAATCCAAAAATAACTGTAAATTGAAATCTAAATTGAAAACCGCAAAAAATCGTATTTAATGTGAATCGTGCGGTTCATGTTTCTTCTTAACCGCGCGGTTTGGTTTGGTGTGCAGTTTTCAGTTCAGAAAACCAAATCAAACCAAACTGCAATATTCTTCTGTATTAAAAATATCATTTCACGCGACCTAGAACTATATTGCTGGTATTAAAAATAAGTTCTTATGTATATGCAATTTCTATATATGCATATTATATCATGTAAACAATAAAATAAATTAAATATTTCTATGTTTATTTTGTAACAAGTTGATAATATTGTTATATTTATTATATGTGATAAACCGAACCAACCATAACCGCGTTGGTTTGATTTGGTTTGACTGACTTTTTAAAAACCACCCAAACCAAACCGAACCACATACACTTTTATATCACGGTTAAAATGACTTTTATACTCAAAATCAAACTAAACCGCACCTCGATTACCCTCCTTGCTATGAGTATTGAAGAAGCATCGTCACCTAAATTTGTATTTATAAACACGAAACAAAGATTTGACTAACCTATTCTTCGCTAGATATTATGACAACAATTCGTTTTATTTATTTTATTTGAAAGGATCAGCTAGACAAATCTTTTTGAAAGGACGTTTTTATTAATTTATTAAATACTATTCTACAATAAAGATTATCCAAGTAGTGATCTGTATAAATTTGATGAAGTACCTTCATCTTTCAAAAGAAAAAATAATAAAGTGGCTGCACAATAGTCGTTTACTTTAATTTTGTTATACAAAATAATTGTCTCGTTTACTTAATTATCATTAATTAATTCTATTATGATAAAGACAATAATTTTTATTATGTATTTTTTAATATATTTATAGTATTTTTTTATATCTCAATAAGCATTGTTAGTTTGTCATATTTTATTAGAATTTGACAGACATATACTCAACCAAAAAATTAGCTTGAGAGTTGAGGTTTGCACTACTTTATAAAGACTATCTTTGCCATATCTCTAGTCAATGTGGGACTTCTAACACACTCTCTCACGCCCAGCACTATTGGGTTTGGTGCGTGGAATCAACAACAATGGGTGGCCCAAATATGGGAGGTCTCCACAACAAACAACAAATGGATCTTGGATAGACTCTGATACCATATTAGAATTTGAGAGGTCTATATTCAACCACAAAAGCTAGCTTGAGAGTTGAGGTTTGCATAAGAAAAGTAAAATGTGGTAGTTTGAAGTATGACTTTTTGTGTTTTTCTTGAAATAAGTTTCATTGGAAGATGTAAAAAGATTTTTGATTGGTTATTGATTATGGGGAAAAGAAGAGATAGAGTAAATTTTATAAGAATATGTAAAAGTAAACCCTGAAAATGGTAAAAGTTGATTTTTTTGCTTATAATTTGTGACAAGAAAAAGTAATTTTTTTTGCTTATAATGTGGAACAGAGGGAGTATGTTGGTAGATAAGCTCATATAAGTCAATTCAGATAGATATTTTATAAGTCGAGTTGACTTTATCAACCTATGATTGCAAATTATTTTTATTAAGTGCATGTTTAAACTACGATGAGTTTGACAAAATTACAATAATATAGTGGAACCATGATTTTGTTAAATCTCACGAGTATAACTTTTATCAAAATTAATAATACCAGTTGCATGTTTTGTAGAAATGTAGTCGAATCAGTGGAACACTTGTTCTTAACTTGCAATGTTTCCTCGATAGTGTGGTACTCCATTTTTAGGTTGTTAGGGTTCCAAAGTTCTTTGTTTGGAGGGATAATTGGTTTGTTTAAGTTTTTATTAGGGATGAGTATTGGTAAGGGGCTTACTTAAAGTGGTTCCTGATTTGGCATACTGTTATTTGGTCAATCTGAAATTCTCAGAATGGCTTAATATTTGCTGGGGTTCTTCATCAGTTGAATATTTGGTGGATAGGGTGAAACTCTTTTCTTGGAAGTGGTATCTAGTCAAAAACACTGTCAACCCTTGCTTTCTTTATGAGTGGAAGGTGCAATCTATTTTGTGTTGGAACCGTTAGAGTCTTGTGTGGTGGTGCTTATAGGGTTTGGTGATCTTGTAGGGGTGGTGGCCTTCTTTCTATTTTCTCTTCTTGATTTCTTTTCTCTCTATTTGGCGGTCAACTGTTGTGGTGATTGGTGACTCTCCGTCTTCTTTTTGTTTTGAGGTCTTTGTATTTTTTCTGTATTTTTGGAGCTCAGTACTTCTTGTACTCCTTGATAACTCTACATGAGTAGTGTGTTTTTGCTCTAATTACAAGACTTATTGACGCAGTTTAGGATGTTTTTATGCAATAGTTAGTAGAAATTACATCAGGTACAAGACTGGTGAAAGAAACAAGAATGTGAAGAAAAAGCACTTACCAGAGATGTATTCTGTCAAATGGCGCGCGGCGCCGGGATATTGGCGCGCGGCGCCAGATCAGTTCAGAAAAGAAGCTGTTCTTCTGTTGTTTGGCGCGCGGCCCGGAAGTTTGGCGCGCGGCGCCAGCACGTGACCTAACTCTATATATTTGATTTTCTGAATCAAAAACGTACGGAATTTGACGGCGAGAAATAGAAGACTTTTGGAAGACACTCAGAGCTCTTTTGTAATGCTTGCTTTCACTTTTATTCTTGTTAATTTGTTTTTAGCTATGTCCGGCTAAATCCTTATGATTGGCCTTAGGGGATTCTAATCCCGAATTGTCTCGAACCATGTGATTTCTTTTATGTTTATTAATTAATTACGAAGTTAGTTTCACCAATCTTTCCTTGTGCTTAATGCTTTACATATGTGACGACTTGTGTGATTGATGTTTATAATTTGTTTTACTATGAGGATAGGAATAAATTATTGATCTAGGAATTATTGTAAAATTGGTTTTCACTTAAGAGATTTTGGTTTACTAATTGAGATCAAAGATTAAAGCGCGCATTCCTCACTTGATCATAAATCACCTTAGAGATTTGGGATTTATGATCAAGGGAGAGGACTATGTTACCAAGACATTGGGCATAGTTATTTAATTTAATCGATCATGAAACTAAAGTTGTAGTTCGTTAATAAACATGGAATCACCGAGATGAATTGGGATTAGATGAACCAAAAGGTCCAATCGCTTCTCCTTCTAAAAGTCAAACCCTAATTTCAAAGTTATTTTCTCCAACAAACCCTAGAAAATCCCCCTTCTTTATATACCTAAATATGTTCTCAAAAGACAATTGTTGATTTATCACAATCCCTGTGGAGACGATCTTACTTACTAATTTTATTACTTGCGACGAGTTTAGTACACTTGCTAAATTATTCATCAAGTTTTTGGCGCCGCTGCCGGGAGAGGAAGGTGATTCATTTAAGGTCAACGGGCAAAGAGTGAAGATCTACAAAGGAGGAGAGTTCGATCGCCACAAGGTGGCACTGCTATTTCATGATCCGTGAGGTCATGGAGCGTCAAGCCTCGGGACGTTAAACAACCGCATAATCTTATAGGTTATGGACCGTCAAGCTCATGACGTCAAAACAAGCGCTGCTTGGGAGGCAACCCAAGGTTTTTATTTACTAACATTTATGTTGCAGGTACAAAAAAAAAGAGAAAATTTTAAAATTAGAGAGGGAGCCTCTGGCATTTGGCGCGCGGCGCCAACAACAAAAAAAATTACATGTGGTGATTCTGGAATTTGGTGCGCGGCGCCAGCACGGGATTTTGTATCCCCTTTGTCACGAATTTTGCTTCTTCTTCTCCAAATCCTAAACCCTAGCCGCGAGTTCTTCATCCTCTTCCCCAAAATTTTCACTCTCCAAACACCCAATCATCCATTAACAACCCTCCTTAAGCCCCAATTCAACCCTACAAATCTTATCTTTCATCCCCTTCATCACAAAACCACCAAATTCCTCCATACCCAACTTCACAAAACCACCAAATTCCTCCATACCCAACTTCACAAAATCACCCAAATCCTCCATAACCACCCACTAAATTCCTTTCCTTTAAACCTTCAAATCACCATAACCACCCACAAACCTCTTCCACAACCACGAAAATATCATAAACCCAAACAAATTCACCACCCACAAACCTCTTCCACAAAAATATCATAAACCCCAACAAATTCACCACCCACGAAATTTCCATCCACCTCTCCACAAATACACTATGAACACTCAAGCCGGAAAGGGGAAGAAGAAGTCTTCAACAAATCACGCGGAGAAACCACCCAAGAAAACTCGGGCAAGTCCAAGGAGTGGACCGGGAGGCACCTCAGAACCAGCACAACCAGTGCCCCTGGACTTCATTGATGCACGATTCATCTCCGAAAAAGCGTCACGACGGTATGCACAAATCACTGCTTTTAATTTTGTGCAAGAAAAAGGCTTTTCTGCTGAATTATTGGGGGCAGTGCCCGAGATTTATGCCGAGTTAAGCAGGAGGAGGTGGGAACGGTTCAATGAGTTATTATTGAAGGATTCTAAGAAACCGGGAAACGCAACCCTTGCAAAGGAATTTTTTGCAAATGCATTTACTGGGTATGCGGAAGACGGAACTCACTCATACCGGACACTTGTTCGGGGTATAGATATTGATTGGTCACCGAGGGGACTGAATGCATTTCTGGGTACTAGGAGTCACCGATCATGCCCCCTGGTTATAGCACGGGCGGAGCTAGCCGCTATCATCCATGCCAGAAGAAGGATTGAAGCGAAGAGTGCCATTAAGGATGCGGTGTGTTTTCCAGGCACCGACTGGTTAAAGTGCAAAACCCCCACCAATCCCACCAAAGTTCATTTGCAAAGATTCCTGCCAATTGCTCGAGCGTGGGCCGAGTTTTTTGTGAAGTCAGTTTATTGTTGTGCCAACTCCTCAGAAATCCAAATTGATAATGCATTAGCAGTGAGAATGATTGTGGATCAAACAGATTTTGACCTCGGAAATACCCTCTGGTCCAGTTTGGAACGAATAGCCACCAACCAAGAAGAGACTTTCACTTTAGGGCACTGCAATTTGATTACAGCATTATGCAAAGCCAAAGAGGTGCCGGAATATCAAAGTGATATCAGAATATATTCCGTCAAAGCCCTTACGGTTGGGCAGTTTCGAGGGTATGCCAGAGCAGGTGGCCCAGCAGGGGCTAATGAAAGAGAAGAGGATGCCGAGATGGCGGAAATAGACCGGTATGAGCGAGGGGAGCATCCAGACCAGCAACAATCACAAGAGAGGCACTCTCACCCTCACTCCGAAGACGAGATTGCAGCACTCATGACTCAGCTAGCAATTGCCAATTCCTGCAATGTGCCACATGTGTTCTATAATGAGGAGTCGACACTGTATCAGGCAGCCAGAGCACGACAAGCAGCTTTCCAGCCACCTCCTGTATTCCCGCGATATCAGACACGGGCACGATTGGTTGCTTACCAAGGGGTTGAGGCCGCACAGCTCAATGCACGTCATATGGGGGAGTTAGAAGATTGGGACCATCTCTATGCCCAACATCAATAGCAACAGTTCTTCACTGAAGAAGATCTGCACTTTGGGGACCGTGATGCAGGAGGATCGTCCCAGCGAGACCCGGGAGGGTCGTCCCATTATTGATGATGTCACTACTGGTTGGTATCGCTTCCCTTAAAACTTGAATTGCATTTTGTCTTGGTTGAATATTTTTGTCTGTTTGAAAACTTGTGCACTGCTGAAACAGTTTTTGTTTGTACGTTATTAAATCAATTCGGTTAGCATCATACGATTCCCTGATAGTTTACTTGCATATTCGATTCCAACCAGAAAAGTCAAGGAAATTCTCAAACATTGACCACTCGATAATCCGGCCAAGCCGTGAGAAATTGAGGCCACACACATAAAATGTTCTTGTCATGAGCGAGTCCACGACTTAGCTAATTCTCTAGAACTTGCTTTTGTTCTGATAATTGATTGATTGCTATGAGTTACACACCGAGGCATGTTGTTTGTACCCTGAGCCTGATTGAAGCCACCATTACGTATATTATATCCTTCGTTAAACCCCATTTGAGCCGAAAGAAAAATGTTTTTTTTATAACCCAAGTTTGAAAATATAAAAAGAAAAAGAAAAAAAAAGATGATTTTCTTGGAGTTAGATCACTTTACTTATGATTCGAGCACAACGCTCATCATTAAGTTTGGGGTTGCTTTTGGTATTAGCAACTGATTAAGTTTGGGGTGGGGTACTAGAGAACTACAAAAATTAGAAAAGAAAAGAAGAGGCATTGATGTATGAAGAATGGTGTACAAAAACAAACACTAAGGAAATTCCGAATCGAATGAACCTCTTCCAAAAAAAAAAAAAATACACAAAAGAAAAAAGTTCTCTAGTATAACAATACATCAATTCTAAGGGGGGAATGTTTGAGTAATATAACTTTGATTAAATAGGTGAACTTTAAAACTCCAAGTTTTTCTGCTTACCATCCAAAAACATCTACCCTAAAACCTCAGCCCCGTTATAACCCTCAAGTCCTCAAAAGGTGTGAACTCTTATGCATGTTGATCAAAATTTAGAATGATTGCAAGCCTATGGTAGAATGGCTCTGTTTGTGTTGATTGAGTGAAAAATTGAACCATCTTTAAACAGGAGAGTATGTGAGGGAGAGAAGTGATTAAAGTGTGGTCTATAATTGGGAAAAGTTCTTGACTTTTATTGATAATCTATGTGCAAGAGGATTCATAGTAAGAATGATAATAGGGAATTGAGATTGTCTGACTTAAATGGTTTTGATAACTTAAATGAAATTGTTAATGCTAGTGTCAAGTTTTCCGATAGATGAAGATATTCCTTGAGGACAAGGAAAGGTTCAAGTTTGGGGTTGTGATAACTCTACATGAGTAGTGTGTTTTTGCTTTAATTACAAGACTTATTGACGCAGTTTAGGATGTTTTTACTATGTTTTTATGCAATAGTTAGTAGAAATTACATCAGGTAAAAGACTGGTGAAAGAAACAAGAATGTGAAGAAAAAGCACTTACCAGAGATGTATTCTGTCAAATGGCGCGCGGCGCCAGATCAGTTCAGAAAAGAAGTTGTTCTTCTGTTGTTAGGCGCGCGGCGCCGGAAGTTTGGCGCGCGGCGCCAGCACGTAACCTAACTCTATATATTTGATTTTCTGAATCAAAAACGTACGGAATTTGACGGCGAGAAATAGAAGACTTTTGGAAGACACTCAGAGCTCTTTTGTAATGCTTTCTTTCACTTTTATTCTTGTTAATTTGTTTTTAGCTATGTCCGGCTAAATCCTTATGATTGGCCTTAGGGGATTCTAATCCCGAATTGTCTCGAACCATGTGATTTCTTTTATGTTTATTAATTAATTACGAAGTTAGTTTCACCAATCTTTCCTTGTGCTTAATGCTTTACATATGTGACGACTTGTGTGATTGATGTTTATAATTTGTTTTACTATGAGGATAGGAATAAATTATTGATCTAGGAATTATTGTAAAATTGGTTTTCACTTAAGAGATTTTGGTTTACTAATTGAGATCAAAGATTAAAGCGCGCATTCCTCACTTGATCATAAATCACCTTAGAGATTTGGGATTTATGATCAAGGGAGAGGACTATGTTACCAAGACATTGGGCATAGTTATTTAATTTAATCGATCATGAAACTAAAGTTGTAGTTCGTTAATAAACATGGAATCACCGAGATGAATTGGGATTAGATGAACCAAAAGGTCCAATCGCTTCTCCTTCTAAAAGTCAAACCCTAATTTCAAAGTTATTTTCTCCAACAAACCCTAGAAAATCCCCCTTCTTTATATACCTAAATATGTTCTCAAAAGACAATTGTTGATTTATCACAATCCCTGTGGAGACGATCTTACTTACTAATTTTATTACTTGCGACGAGTTTAGTACACTTGCTAAATTATTCATCACTCCTTTTTGTAGACTATTTTGTTGTATTCGTTCTTTCTTTTATATATATATATATATATATATATATATATATATATATATATATATATCATTCAAAATTATTTGGTGACATACTTTTATTCCACAAAATTCGTCACCCATTTAGAAAACATATATATATGGTCGGGGACGAAGAATCTGCGGTGGTAGAGGGTACTTCTCTGATCTCCGTCCTAAAATGTCTTCGGAAAAACTTTTCTCTATTGGGCTATACATTAACAAGTCCTGTCCCATATGGGCTAACGATGTCCCATATGGGCTAACGAGTCAGCCTGACGCATTTCATTTTTCTTCCGTTTATTCAATTTTTTTTATGTCACTTTGATGTATTAGTTTCTCATAACTATCAATTTTATTGAGATATAATTTTATGCAAATTTTATGCAAGTGTAAATAATTTTTTCATTAGCATTAAATATCAATTAAACTCTAGTTTAATTACTATAAAAACAATTAAATCAAATTAATAAATTATAAACTTAATTTTTTTAAAAAGTTTTAGATAAATATAACCCTTTTTTTGTAAACCAATGGTATCCTCCGCGCGCAACTGCAGAGACTAATCCCCTCGAGATAACTGAGATCCATTTAAGGGGTTGACCTCTCCCAACAAATGCTTTTCCATATACGCACAGGCCGGCGATCGAACTCAAGACCAAATGGTTAAGGGACTCAAGTATCTACCACTTGTGCCACTATGTTGGCATAACCCTTTCTATTAAGCTTACACATTTAACTATATATTTTTTATAATAATTTTTCAATTAGATGATAATCTTTTATGTTTTTATTAATATCATTTTTATAAAAATGGAATATTTTTTGTAATGGATTGGCCCAAAGTCCAATGGACTAGTCCGGCCCAACTCAATTTTCATATGGGCAACATGGGTTTGACCCAAAAAGGTACGATTGCATTTGGGCTAAAAAATTTAGGCATAATCTGCCCAATTTTGAGAGCTCTATTCCTATGTAGGTGGGTGGGGGGAATAGGGGGAAATAAAACAAATCTTTCTTTTTTTTTAGAGTGTAGTTTATTTTTGTCTGTAGAAGAAGTGGTAAGCACTACTGAAATTTACGCTCAATAATTCTATAATCTTTTATAGATTTTTTTCTTCTATGGACGAAGTGACAATTACTAACAAAATATACATAACTACGAGATTCTGAATTCGAACATGGCTGAAGCTCAAACCTAAAAATATAAGTCATTGTCAATTGATAATTCTAATTTTAAAAAATTGTTGATAATTCTAATTTTATTCTTCGCTATATTAAATAATTAATTTTAAATTCGAACTGATTATTTACATGTCAAAAAAAGTTTAAATATCGGGCTAATATTATTTTAATTTTTCTACGAATCGAAGCGACAAAATTTTATCGGCTAATATTATATGATTTATTTATATTATCATTTGGGATATCTGAAACATAGAAATAAAACAAAACAAAAATTCATTCACAAATACAAAAAAATCACTTGATTATTGAAACAAACATTACAAGGAGAATGGATTATTATGATCTTAAGCAACATGATATCATTCCTACCCTCTTCCACCAAAACGAGCCTTTAGCTTCTTCACTTGTGCAAGATCAAGGAAAGTAGTTTGTGCCACTAATTCAGAAGGCAAATTATTGGAAAACAAAAGATTATCAAGTAATTTAGTACCAGGATTTGCACTACTAAAAGTAAGAAAAGCACTAGCTTTTCCCTTACCAGAATTAACTAGAAAATGTAACATTCCTTGTGGAAAAACAATAAGATCACCCGATTTTAACGTTTTAGAATAAGCTAAAGTAGGTGTTAAAAATCTAGCATTTATTTCACCTTCAAGTATTATTACTAATTCGGTTGCTCCTGTGTGAGTATGCATTGGAAGTGTTCCACCTTAGGCTATGTCTACACGCGCTGCTGATATTCCAAGTCCATTAAGAGCTGGAAAATCAGCGACGAATGCGGTGGTAACTGCAACTGGAGATTTGTTGGTATTTTTGGCTACAAAGCCATGAAAGACGAAATCGTCTGATGTGAGTTTTGTAATGGGTTTGCAAGGATAGTCATTGGGAGTGTCTGGAGCTTTTGTCACAGAAATCATTGACAAAAGCCTGGGATGATGAGAAAAGAGTGAAAAGGAAAAATACATAACTAATCTTCATCTTATTGTTGGATGATTATTTGATATGAAGAAAGGTTGCAATTGGCTTTATAAAGGTGTGTCCTTCATTTCACATTCAATGCATTTATTATTAAAAAAAATCAGCTCAATGTATTTATTATTTATTATTATAATACAAATACAAACAATTTATTTATTAATATTTATGTATTATTTGTCAAAAAAATATTTATTTATTATTATCTAAATGAATTCTTTGAGAATATTTCTACCTCATTTGACTTCTTTTTTTAATATACTTTATCCTTTGACTTTGAAAAATTTGATATGGAAATTTTGAAATATCTTTATTACTATTAAATATTTGTCAAAAATGAATGATTAAATTATAATGGCCCGTTTGGATTAGCTTATTTTTGAGCTTATGCAAACAGCTTATGCAATATAAATTAGGTTTTATGCTATTTTATAAGTTCACACTAGTGAAAATTGTATTTTTATAAGCTATTTTATCATAAAATACCTTAACAAATTTATAATAATACATAAAAATTGAAAAATCTATTTCCATAAGCTCAAAAATAAGCTAATCCAAACGGACCCAATATATTAAAATCTCATTCAGCCTAATAACAAACAAACTCAGATTGTATGTATAGATTTTAGCATATTTAATGTCTAATTTTTGCTTATATATTTGTTTAAATATTATCTTTAATTCTTTTTTCCATAATTATAATTTTTTTATATAATATTTATACATATAGATATTTAGGTTATTTTAATTACTTTCATAATAAAACCAGTTTTTGAGAGAACAAAATTAATGACACTCCCACAAATATATTAGTATATTAGATTCTTTTTTTTCAAATGTATTTTATTATCTTTTATAAAATATTATTAACAATACATTTGTTTAAATCATATTTTCAAATACTTTTTATTTCATCATTATAATATTTTCTTATAAAATATTTAATACATATAGATATTTAGACATTATTTGAATTATTTTCTCAATATAAAACTATTTTTTGAGAAAAATAAATTTCACTCCCACACCTATATTTGTGAATCAATTTCTTTTTTCAAATGTATTTAATTGTTTTTATAAAAATATTATTAACAATATGTTAATTAAAAGTTATGATAAATATTTAAAGAATCGAAATTTACTGAAATTTTTTAAAAAATTAAAATAGAAATTTAGAATATTTATAAAAACCAAAAATTTATTGAACCAAAAAATTTGAAGTTTCTTCTTCTATTATCGTTAATTCTATGTTCCTTATTTTGTTGATGTTTTGCTATTTATTTGAGGTAATCCTTCTAGACCTAAGGATAATTGGTTCACACTATTTGGAGCATCAAGTTGCTTCTCACTATTCACCTCTATAGTGGGCTGGGCTCAAATTAAGTAGCCAGATTTGAATCTCTAATATTGGACTTTACATTTCCTTCACTTGGACCATGATATTTTAAGTCAAGTTGGCTCGATCAACCCAATGTCGTTTCTACGAATTTTCCACCTTTGAAATTAGAGTTTGATTTTTTAAGTCGACTTTTAAATTCTTAATCTTAGATGATTCTACAAATATTGAATCATACAACTAGGGGACATTAGAAATTACTTGTTTCAGGCTAGGCCAAAGCTCATCCGTGAGCTGAATCGGATTAACCGAATCACACTTGGTTAGGGGGACCACACAATTGATATGTGGAATACAAATTCATCAATTGGGGCTACAATGGTATGAATCACACCACCCACCATTGTAATAGCCATAAGATAGCTATGGAAGTTGTTGAATCGAGAAGGAATTCGCTTCAAAATTCAACGCTTCTTCTCTTAATTAGTTTAAACCGTTTTTCTTTCTTCTGACTCGTCATCTTTGCCGCTCATCCTTCTCAAAGAGAACTATGGTTATACATATGAGAGAATATATTCAGATGGAGAAATTCAATAACCCTACTTTTGGTGAATAAGAGGAAGAAAGAAGAATTGAGATTCATTTTTCAGTCAATCATAAAATGCCACGTGTGCACAAGTTAACTTTTCCCCCTCAAAACTGATGAAAAGTATCAAATTGACTAACAAAATTACGGCTATAGGACTGAAATGAAACAAAATAGTTATGGGGTCAAAGTGAAATCACAAAATAAGTTAAAAGACTAAAAAGAAATATAATTTAGCCTAACATAATTATATTGTTAGTCATAACCATCAAAATTCTCTCGTGCAAAAAACAAAATAGATAATTTGATTTTGAGCAACAACAAAAAAAGTTAATCCACGATATGCATATTAAGGCTCCGTTTGGCCCGACTTTTTTTAGCTTTAAATTCTCTTTTTAATCAAAAGTTAGGCCAAACACATTTTTAACAAAGTTCTTAACCGTAAAAAGCAGATTTTTTTCAATGTGCAAAATTAGATTAAATGAGCTTCTAGAAAAAGAGGTTGAAAAAAAAATCCGGAGCTTTTTTTGTAATGATCCTGCTTCGAATCCCACTTAAGGCTCTTTTTATTTTATTTTTTTCATTTTTTAGGTTGTTTTCATTTAAATATTATTAGTTGTTATTATCTTTTTTAAAAGTTTTTATTTTTGGTACAAATCTTTTTAAAAAATATATATTTTACTAAACAAATTTTAGATTAAAGATAACTTTGAAGTTAAAAAAAACAATAATTACCAAACAACTTTTGCTCTGTTTTTGAAAGTTCTTATTTTCACTTTTAGTTTTCAATCAGCTTCTAAGAGCTAAAAAAGCCGGGCCAAACGGACCCTAAGAATCTAACATTGGATGAGAAATCTTCTAAAGATTGTTTTATAAGTGAAGATAAATTTTCACCTTACAAACCACCAATTTTGTTAGTTTAAGTTGCACCCAACTTAAAATTCAAAAATAGTATCAGAATTTTTTCAATATTACTTATGTCATCTACTTTCAAATTGCTGCTATTAAACCTTCCATCATTTCTATTCACGCACTAAATTCAATAGTACTAATAGTAATGAGTGTGTTAAGAGTATCACATTGGATAAAAAAAACATGAAACCAATCCTTATAAAAAACAAAGTCTGATTTGATAGCTGAACCTAGAATTCTAAAAATTTACTCATTCACAATTAGTAAAACCCATAGAGATTAGCTAAGAAACACACTTTCCACAAATGAACATTATAATTTGATCTCATAATCAAATTGATTGCAAAGTTGGCATTTGAAACAAAAACAGAGAAATGGAAAGAAAATACACACTTACAATTTTTATTAGGGGAATGAAATGACCGAACAATTACCAAACAACATTTGTTTGAATAATAATAAAACAACAAAACTCAATACTTAAACGAGATTAATTATACACCGACAGTGTAACTTTTTCATACAGACATCCAATCAAATCATGACAAATAGACATTTGTTAGGAACAAACCTAAAAAAGAGGCACTATCAAGTGATTTGATCGGACAAACGTGTAAAAAAATTACACTGTCAGTCAGTGTATACAAATTAAATCCTATTTAAACCTATCCACTCCCACCAAAAATAGCCTTAAGCTTTTTAACTTGAGCAGGATCAAGCAAAGTAGTTTTTTCCACAATAGCAGAACTCAAATTATTTCCAAACAAAGCAAGATCAACAAGTTGTGCACCAGGGTTTGAGCTACTAAAAGCAAGAAAAGAAGTAGCTTTGTTCCTTCCAGCATTAAATTGAAAATGCAATAAACCTTGTGGAATAACCATAATTTCACCTTTAGAAAGTGTCTTAACAAAAACAGAATTATCTGAAGAAATAAAACCAACAGTTATACGACCTTGTACCATCATTACTATCTCGGACGCGCCGCGATGTGAATGTATCGGGACAATGCCGCCTACGTCTAAGTCTAACCTTGAGGCCGATATCCCGAGGCCGTTTACGGCGGGAAATTGATGAACAGATGCAGAGGTAAATGCAGATCTGAGAGGGTTGTTTGAAGTGTTTCCTGAATTGAAGTTTGAGAAAATGAAGTCATTGATTGTTACTGATGATTTGCAAGGAAAGCCTGAAGGAGTTTCTGCAGAAGATAAATCTGCTACACAGAAATCTACTACAGAAGCATTGGTTATGGAATGTGAGAGAAGAGTTAAGAGAAAAAGAATGAAAATTATTTTGGAAATCATTTTGGATTAGATGAATTAATTAATGTTGGTATTGGTGTGTGAATGAAAATGTGAGGTTAATAAGGTCTTATATATACTAATGCTTGTATAATTAAGAATTATTATTACTATTGCAAAGTTTGAGCCTAAAGATATGGTGATTAATTATAACACATGAAAATGAGCCTAGTTGTACATGTAAAAGACCTTAAACGTAACGTTAACTTGAGTCAAATATTGATTTTGACAAGTCAAACTTGATGTTATGACTTATGAGAATATAACTTAGAGGACAAAACCTAACTACATTATATTTATCAATATATAACATAAGTTGGTAAAAAAAATTAAAGGTTTTTCTAATCTCCCCTTAATACGGTATTTACCCAACAATTAATGAGAATAAGCCATATATAATAATTCACATATGTAAATCCAAAAATTTGTTACAAATTAGTTATGGACACCACATACAAATCCACTTATGGGATTTGTTCTCATTAGTTGATGGATAAATACCTTCAATTTAGTTGTGGATACATGATATCTTATATCCTTATAATTTAGTCAAGGAAGTCATATAATTAGAGACAGGTAAGATTTTGAATATTTAAAGAACTAAATTGTCATCCAGTCATTTTTTTCGAACTTATTGATTTGAAAAATATTTCATAGACATCCATATGGTACCCAAATGATACATTGAAAGAGAAAGAAATAGAAATGGTAATATAATAGAGAGAAAGAGAGAAAGAAAAAAAATGAAGTTGAGAAAATGTATCAAAAATGTTCAAACCTCTATTTCAATAGATATGTAGGCTAAAACGTCTATAATTAAGTGGAAAAAACCATTTTCGTAGAGAATAAAAAATAATATTGATGTTGCCTTCGCGTCTAATAACAACTGCATTGATATTGGAATTTATATATACAATAAGACAAATGCTTTTATTCATGGTGATTTTAAACTAGACTCCAAATTGGTGGTTGATAGTTTTCGTTATCATAGGAAAGACTTTACGGAGTTTGGTCCTATTATCCAACATTGTAAAACTATTTTTTTTTTTCTTTCTAGTGTTGAGTTTCTAGTTTCCAAATTATTATTTTTTTCTTTTGTATTGAACACATTTTAGAGCCCGTTTGGATTATCTTATATTTGAGTTTATGCAAACTACTTATGCAATTTTTATGTATTATTATAAATTTGTCAAGGTAGTTTATGATAAAATAGCTTATAAAAATACAATTTTCACTGGTGTGAACTTATAAAATAGCATAAAACTTAATTTATATTGCATAAGTACGTTGTTTGCATAAGTTCAAAAATAAGTTAATTCAAACAAACCCTTAATCAATGATATGCTATAAGCACTTTATCATTAAAAAAAATATCATTGCTCATTGAATTTACTAGTATTTTTTTTTTTTAATAAATTTCTCCAATGAGGATTTTAAGTCCAAATAAAGTAAGCCTTTAATATTTTCACACACAGGCACATGTATATACCAATGCCCAATGTTACTCATGAGAAGACTTTCTAATATTTTCAACCTTCCCTAATTTCAACCTTTCCTAATTGTATGCTTTCTTTAAAAACTTATTTTAGATCTAGGGATGGCCACGATGATATTACGTATAATTTGACGTCAATTACAGGTCAATATCCTTTATCATTTTCGTAAGGGGAAACAATTATTTTGGTCCCTGAATGTGCAACTCGCTGTCATTTTGGTCCCGGACTCAAGAAAAAATACAAAATAGTCCCTGACTCTACAATCTGTTAGTCACTTTGGTCCATGACATTAAAAATTGTCGTTAACTTTACAAAAAATCTAATGTGGCATTTTTTTGAAACATAGCACGCTGAGTAAGCAGATTAGTGGACAACTGATATAATAATATGGTCAGGAACCAAAATGACAGTTAAAATTTTTTTAAAATTTTTTTTAAAAAAAGTAACTTCTTTCTTCTTCACATCAACAACACCAGATTATCATAGCATGACAGCATCATCTTCAAATCTAAAAATATAAACCATGAAATCTCAACATAAATATAAGCATCTTCTTTCTCTCTTCTTCTTTCAACACCAAATCCTAAATCGTTATTATCATTAACTAGATATGAGTTGAAAATCTAAAAACATAAAGACAAGCAACTTATCATCATGTGTTTGTTTTAAAGCCTCTGAACTTGTTTGATCAGGAGCATCAACACAAGCATTAGTATTTGAAGACTATTCTTCAATGATTTTTTTTTAATTTGCGTTTTAAGAGTATTTTTTAATTGATTTTTGTGGTTTATGTTTTTTTATTTGAAGATGATGTTGTCATGATGGTGATAATTTGGTGTTGTTGATGTGAAGAATAAAGAATTTTTTTATAACTTATTTTTAATTTAATATTTTATAACTGTCATTTTGGTCCCTTGACATATCATAGGCCACTTGTCCACTAATATGTTTACTCAGCGTGCCACATGTCCCAAAAAAATGCCACATCAATTTTTTTTGTAAAGTTAACGGCCGTTTTTAACGACAGAGACCAAAATGACTAACGGATTGCAGAGTCAGGGACCATTTTGTCTTTTTCCTTGAGTCAGGGACCAAAATGACGGCGTGTTGCACATTCAGGGACCAAAATGACTGTTTTCCCTTTTCGTAATTCAAATTTTTGAGTAATAACATATTTTCAACCTTCCCTATTTTTTAAAGCCCCATCATTAGTAAGAATATTGCGTGTAATATGCAAGGTCCCACTTATTCACTTTTAAAAAGTGAAAATCTGGCCACCAGCTACTTGACAAAAATAAAACATTTTTTCCCTTTAAAATTTGAAAGAAAAAAGGAACGATAAATTTTCTAAAAAATCCAACACTTAAGTAATGTTGGATTGTAGAGGGAGAACCTCACTAGGTTGAATCAATACATTGAGCTTTGAGCAACCATACAATTGACTTTTGAATCACCATTCACTTATATATAGCTCTTTCAATCGGGCTTTTATACCACTGTAGGTCGTAGAGGGGAAGCCTCACTAGGTTGAATCAAGATAATGAACCTTGAGCAATCACATATATATGACTTTTGACACTACATTTTTATCCAAAATCTTAAGACATTAGGTTTAAAGATCTCTTATTTACATGTTATTCAACATCAACTCTTTCGACTAATGTGAAACTTAACTCACATAATATTAATATATCTCAACAAGTAAGAACCAATGGTATAACTTTTTTTAAAAATAATAAAAATTAATATATTTAAGGTAAACAATAATAAAAAAATTGATAACTAACAACAAAAAATGAGTTATCAAATTAGCTTAGTTGTTTAAGCATATTATCTAATAACTTCCTACGTCTTTAATAATAGTACTGAACTTTGTCATTTGTTTAGTCTTATAATTGATGCTTTGAACCATGAAGACAATGCAACTCTATTTCCACTTGATTTAGTTTGAGTTTGTTAGCACACTAAGTTTAATAAGATAATAATGTGAAAATCAATGTATGTGCATGCATAGCTGTTTTTAACATTAAACGTGTGGCCTAGTTTTGGATAGAATTACAATTTGCATATGTTACGCCTTTATCAGTCGTATTCCAATTTATAATAGTGGTCCAATATTGAATTGCATGTCCATTCTCAAAATTAAAGGAGATGAAATATGATAATGCAACTCATTAGTAATTGAAAATTTTAAATCAAGAAAATTATAGTAACCATTCATAATTATTTCATGTAATTTTAGTATCATCTCAAACATTTCGAATATAGATATAATTTTAGTTTCATCTAATTTAAAATGTTTGAGATAAAACTAAAATTTTAGATTTAGTTTCTGGATTTGAATAAAATTATTAATTATTTTGTATTTTGTTAAAATTATTAATTATTTTGTATTTGTTGTAATGAGAACACACATTGGTTTTTTTCCGAATAATTTGCCAGGAAACATTGTGAGTCGGGTTCTTTCTCTACCGGCTATCAATATTGATGGTCCTGACGGTACTCTTGAATGGGAAGAAACTAACACTCAATAGTTCATTGTCCGAAGTGTTTACAAAATGCAATGCAGAATTACCTACTTACTTGTAGAGGTAGATTGGAAGGCTCTGTGAAAGTGGCAAGGTCCTTATCAGATTCAAATTGTTATCTGGTTGGTTGCTGATGGGCGTATCCTAACAAGTTTTTGCAAAATCAGATGGGGGGAGGTTGGGATTTCTCCTAGTTGTTTGAGTTGTAGCAATGGGGACGAAATTGTTCTACATGTGCTCCAGAATTGTATTCATGCAACTCAGGTATGACTTCACCTTGTACCTTCCAATTTTATTATTGATAGAGATTTAGTGTTTCAATAACCTCAACAAGAAATGGGATTTGAAATCAACAATAAGATGACATACCACTTTTATGACGACATGCTAGTACTTGTGGAAGCGGAAGAATAAAACAATATTTGAAATTGGCTTCAAAAGACTAAGCTACCCAACCTTAGTAATTCAGAAGCTCATCAGTCAGAGATATTGAGGATTGTAAGCTAAAGCATCAGCATCAATTTCCTCATTTGAAAGAAAATATTTACATTGGTTGGAAGCGATCACAAGAGAGATGGATCGAGCTTAACAATAATGGTGCTTGCAAAGACAGGGGAGAAATCGCAGGTTGTGGTGGACTTATTTGAGATTCTGATGGAAGATGGATTATAGGCTACACTAGAAAAATTAGAACTTGTGATGCCTTACATGTTGAAATGTGGGGCTTATACCTAAGGTTGGAGATGGCTTGGTGGAAGAATATATCTCATCTCGTTGTGAAAAGCAATACATACATGATCTTTAATAATTACAAGTATATCCCAATTTTGGTTCGCTGAATTTGTAATTTGTTTAGTTTGAGATGGCATGTCCAAACCAATCATAATTGAAGTGGGGGTAATAGGTGTGTTGATTGGCGAGCAAGCTTTAGCTTTTTCTTAGGTGATTTATATGGTTTTTGGAGAATTTTCCTAGTGAACTTCAAAACATTCTTTTCTATGATATTTCTATGGATTACATGTCTAAGAATGTCCGTTTAGTTTTTTAATTTTTTTTCTCTAGACTTTACCCTCTATTATACCAAAATAAAATTAATAAAATTATCATTCTCATTCTTTCATTTATATTTTTTTTTAATTTGTGTGAAATGATCTAATACTACCAATATTGTGGAATAGGGTGGACCCAAATTGAATAAAGACAACTATCATCTTTTGAAAAGTAAAAGCAATTAAATAAAACTTTAGCTCAACATAACAGTGACATGCAGGGTATATATCAACATGGGAAGTTGGATCAAAATTATCCAACAACATTAACAAACCCTAAATATATAGCTGCACAAATTAATTAATCTCAACATTTTTACCTTTGGAACAAACAAATAGAAAAATTAAATCATACTCACAAATTTATTACTCCACAATGATATAAGGAATTCAATTACATTAATGAACTAATGAATTGAAGGGAAAAAAAGCTGAATAAAATAACAACTATATATCATAAACATGAAGGAAAAAAAAAAGGATATCGTTCCGGTACACCAATAAATCCCACATTATTCGGAAGAATCTCTACACTTCTCATCTATTCATACATCTTTTTTTAAAAGACAAAACCATGAGAACTTACGGAAGACCCTAAAGGCAGACAATACTTCAGAAATGTGGTTTGATGTCGGAACAAATATATATAGGTCTAGCCACTTCCACCAAGAACACTCTTAAGCTTCTTGACAAGAACAGGATCAAGGAAAGTAGTCTTTGTAATCAAAGGAGTAGAGAAATTGCTAGCAAAAAGTGCAAAATCAAGAATTTGAAGACCAGGACTAGCACTACTAAAAACAACATAACCAACAGCACCTGACTTACCAGCAGCAATTTGAAAATGCAACAAACCTTGTGGAAAAACCATAATTTCACCTTTCTTCAATGTCTTAACATAAACAGTGCTAGCTGATGAAACAAATCCAGCAGTGATATGACCATATGTCACAATAAGCAGTTCATTAGCACCTGGATGAGTATGTAAAGGGATAACACCACCTGCGGCGATGTCTAACCTTCCTGCAGAGAGACCAAGACCATTAACACCTGGAAATTGTGCAACAAATGCAGGTGTAACGGCGGCGCTGATTATGTTTGTTGTGTTTCCAGGTGCAATTAGGCCAGAAAATGCAAAGTCATCTACAGTTACTGTTGCAGCTGGTTTGCAAGGGTAGCCTGAAGGGGTATCTGGAGCTTTGAGATCTGCTACACAGAAATCTTGGTTTGCAGCATTGGAAATGGATAGGAAAAGAGATAGGAGGAAAATTATTTGAAACATTTTTGGTTGTGTTTGATTATGAATTTGGTTTGAATGTGAATGTGAATGTTTCTTGCTACAGAATGGTGGTATATATAAGAGTTTTTATTGCAAGTTGGAGGGTCCATGCAAAAATAAATGACAAAAGAAAAAAATTAGAGGATATTATTTTTGTTGAAAAGGAAAAAAAAAATCATAATTAATAATCATTTGGTCAGTAAAAGGAAAATCTTGTTTGTTATTGGCATTTTGGGTCTTGTGGCTGAAAAGTCTAATAGGATAGGAAATTGTTGAGTACGGCTCGTAGACGGAGAGGCAGACAAGACGTTGCAGGGGAGCCGAGCGAGCATAGTTTTATATATTTATGACTTGTAACTTTGAAAATCCAAATTCATTCAAGTGATAAAATGGAACTACAATTGTTCTGTAGTCGCAGGAGTAGGCACACTTTGTTCAATTGCATAACCAAACAATCATGTTCATTGTTTGCGATTTGAGTTTCCTATTTATCTTATGTTACTAGTTGTTGTTCTAACATAAATATATCACAATTGGACGAAGTGCTAATCAATCAAAGTTAACCTGATTAAGATTTTAAATCAAAGTCATAAATAGGAGCAACAAAGCTATGATGATTCTAAGAGATTTGAACATTGTATCTCTTAAGTCCTTGAGTATAAAAGTTACATCTCCTATAATTTACACATCATTCATTTGATTCATAGTCAAGGTGGAACTAACCACTCACACTTAAATTCCACTATATTCACAATTCAATCCTTGATATTACGGAGAATCACAATTAAATGAGGCAACGCAACTACAATGGCAATTGCATTGCAGTTGTCTAGACATAAAAAACCTTGATGCCGCGATCTGAAAGGATGAGGACTAGTTCTCAAAATTGTGTGACCATAATAATGAAAACCCTTGAAGTATATTGAAACTGAAAAGTCAATACTAGTAATTATAATATTATCATCAATCTACATCATTTTAATGATAACAACCTACAATATGTCATATCAAGCAAGTAATTAACAATAAACAGTTTGCAGACAAAGCAATTATTTAGTACTAATGTTTTCATGGTAAAACAAAACAATAACAGAGTGAAAACAAAAATGGAAAGTAATTAGGTGTGGTCCAACATCACATGGGAAGAAGAGTGGAAGATCATGAACAGAACAGACATATTAATGACAGCTAGAAGATTGCTGTTGTGTTAATAAGAACCATGTAAATGTGTGGATATAAGTGGAAACTCATTCCTGCTAAGATTTCTTATCAGCATCATTTGGTATAGAAACACTTCATTGTAATATTGCATTAAGGGTACAAAAGTATATAGCTAGCATATATATCAAGTTTCTTGTGAATAGTGATAGTTTTTGGCATGTACTTTACAAGTAGAAGATGCTTTATTTACAATATTCCAATAAACTTTTAAGGAAGATCAATGCATAATATTGTGACAATATTGAAGATAATAAGGAAAAGTTACATGTGGTTGAAATTTTGGCTATTTTGGGCCGTGAGGGGAGCCTCACTGGGTTGGATCAACACATTGGACATTGAACAACCACACAAGTGACTTTGACATCAGTGTAAGATTTAACTCGCACTTGATAAATCTCATCAGATTAAAGGCCTAAAAATTGTTAATTTGTATTAAGGTTTCTTAAAGACAATGTGGAAGTGGAAGTTAGCTCTTAACAAAGTAATGTAAAATTAAGATTTTTTCTAATAGTTTGTACATGGAAATAAGAATATTTCAAAAATGCTTTATGAAATGAAGTTTCTTATTCACTATGGTTCACTTTAACTCTTCTGCCACTTACAGAACAGGATTTTTTATGAGATTCCTTTAGGCATTTATTGGATAACGACTAGGCAAAATATCTATGGTGCAAAAATAAATGATACTTCTGACTAATTTGTCCTTCATTTTATCTATCTTTCAACCTACCGACTTGGTGTTGGGAGCAAGGTGTTAAATTGAGGATACGGCTGCAGTGCACTCATTGCGCTGCAACGCGCATTGCATTTACTCTATAAATACTGATTGGAAGATGCTTGAAATATAAAGTTGAGAGACTGTTGATACTTAAAAGTAAGATTTTTTATTAGATCTAAAGCATGGTGTTTGGGGTTCTGAAATTTAAATTTTTATTACAATATTTAAAAGAACATGACCAAAATCATCCGATGCGGTTGCCGATGAGTTTACATTGCAATTGTCTATGTGAGATCACACCACAGTTATGGAGACTACAACATCAGAAATATTGGATCCGCATTTGCATATATAGACTACAAATTTAAACGACTAACATATATTGACAGAGATTTTTTAAAATATTCATAAGATCTCAAGGACCTAATTGAGAGCATCATATACAATGATAGTGTACATATGTTTTACAATTGCACTCCCAATTAATGATAACAAATTATTATTAGAAATGTTTGACTTCTATCTTAATCACTTCAACATTTATACACATAATTAGTTGTGATAGACTAATAGTATAAAATCTTTTACACTTTGTTCGGAAAAAAAAATATTTTACACCGATAGTGCATAGAAATTACTAGAAAAAAAATTAAGATTTTATATTAATATTGATTGCAGCTCCAACATGGATGCAAGTGTTGTTCCAACAACATGAAAGATATAGTTATATTTTCTGATGCTGCTGCTGTTGTTCACTGCATAAATGCAAATGTTTCTGTAGTTGTTGTGCTAGAGCTTGTAATCCAGGATTGTAAACTGTTGATGGAACAAGATATAGGGCCCGTTTGTTTTGGATTTTTTTGAAAATAGATTTTGTAGTGTTAGAAAGATTTGTATAAAAAAAATTTACAAAGAAATTTTTTATAAAAGCTTCAAATGAAATTTTGGTTTGAATAATTATTCTTAAAATCTTATTTTAGGTATTTCATCATTTTATTGAAAAAAAATTTGGATATCAAAATTTCAAAAAAATCACTTTTTTTAAGCTATTTCAAATAGATTTTCATAAAAATCATTTTTGAAATACAACTTTTTACAAAAATTAAGATTTTGACTATTTTTTGTTCTTCAATAATGTACGTCTATGTTATATGATGTCAAAATTAGTGTTTGAATTTAGAAAAAACGAATATAAAAAAACTTGTAATATTTTGAAAAACGGTTTTATAAAATTTATTTTCAAAAATACAAAGAAAAAGTCTATTTTTTTAAAGTTGAAACAAACGGGTCCATAGTTTGAATAGTTCCAACATGAAAGATATAGTTATATTTTGAGACTCAATTACTAGAATATTTTGGCAGAACTCTATAAAGTTTGAATTAGGCTTGCTCACCTTAAAAAAATTCTAGGTTTGGTTTGAATCCAATTCAACTCCCACATCTTAATAGACTTTTTCACTTTTCGTGGATAACTTTGTCGATGAATCATAATCGTCAGATCATCATAAAATATTTGATATTTATCAAATTACTTTAAAGTCACACATAATTAGGTCCCTATATATAAAATTTATAAGCCAAGATATATATTATCTCCGTCTTTAAATATAATATAAGACTCTTGAAATTTTTCTTTGTCCTTTTTTATAAGACTCATTTTAAATTTCTAATGACATTAATTATTTTTTTATCAACATACCCCAAATTATACTGTATCTTTTTTTTACAAATTGTAATTAGTAAACTGAGAAACATTAATTAATTCTCTCTCTTAAAAATAAACCTGTAAAACAATTACAATCATCAAGAAATTTAATACTCCTATCAACTTTCTAAATCTCCTTATTTTTTAAAGGGTTGTTATATTTAAGGATGGAGTTAATATTTAACGTTAAAAAATATGTGGGATATGGGATTAGGTGGAGAGTATAATGTAGAATTTTCTGATTGATCCTGCATTGTTTCTCTTTCGGCCTTATTCTTTCCTTTGGTGGCCCGTTTACAGGAGTTTTGCTTTTTAGGGCCCTATAGTACTCTTAAGCCCCCTAAAAACTCAAAAATACCCCTAATTTTTTGGATTTTGGATGGTTTGGCAATTACAATTCGAAAACGCTTAATTTCGACACCCACGTGCCGAAATTAGTTAATTTCGGATTGTAACTGCCGAAATATAAAAAAAATTGAAAATAAAAAACCATTTCGGCACGTAAAATCCGAAATTAGTTCATTTTGACACCTAAGTGACAAACTTAACTAATTTCGGCACCTACATTCCGAAATTACAATTTTTTTGAAAAAAAAATCATTTCGAAACGTAAGTTTCGAAACTGAATAGGGATAATTTGGTCAAATTGGGGGGGCTTTAGAGCAACATAGGGGGCCTAAAAAGCAAATTTCCGTTTACAGTTGTTGTTTGGGTAGCTGGGCTTGTCCTCTTTATTTTGTGAATCCATATTGATTTTAAAAGAAATTTTCCAGGAAAAAAAAAATGTATCATGATTCACTCACTCTTTATGACTGCTCAATTGAATGCTTAAAAATCCTTGGGAGTAAATTGAAAGACAATAAAATAGTAACAAAAAGTAAATAAGAAAATATGGAAAGGAAATAAATGAGGGATGGTGCTACACTTTTTTTTTTATATGTGGATGGTGCTATACTTTTTATTCTAAAGTGTGTCTAAATGTTTGTGCCCATAGAAGACTCTCTCGTGAAACAATTGTAAAACCATTTTATCAAGACACAACAACTTTCGAGTCATTTTCACTAGGCGACAAATTAAACTAATAGTAGCATTCATACTTTAATAAGAGCATCAATCTCTTCGCATTGACGAGGAAGACATACATAGGCACAAACCCACATAATATTTTATTTGGATAAACATACACTAATCCAAAAATTTAAAACAAAAATAATATAATCACACCTATCAACATCATTTTATTTCTTTTCTTTTTAATTTTTGTAAGTTTTGTGAGTGTGTCTAACCTCTCATATTTATATTTATGTCTATCAAAGAATTTTCCCGCATTTTGACTTGTTAAAATGATTTAGATTTAATTAAGTAAAAAAAAAAATGTATATAACCCTAGTGAATTGTTATGTCATATATACTCCCTCCGTCCCAAATTGATTGACATAGTTGACTGTTTCACGCACGCCGATGCATAATTTTGACAATTAATATTTTTAATTATATTATAGTAAAAATTATAAAAATTTGATATTTTAAAAATACTCATCGAGACAAATCCAACATCTTATATGCTAATATTTATTTTTATTTATTAGTAGAAAAATATAGTCAAAACAATATGTGTGAATAATGCAATATAGTCAAACGTGTCATTCAATTTGGGACTCTCGGAGTAATAGTGTGTCCAAAATAATGATTGAAGTTTGATAAACAAATTAAAAGTCACAATAGAAACTTACAAAACAGAGAGTTGAACCAATAGCAAATAGCTTGTCATCAAACAAAGGAAGAGCATGATGATGAATTCATGACTGTATGATAGTGGTAGTACTTTCCTGTCCATAAACAAATTAAATATCAATTTATTCTCACCTCCCATCAACTTTTTGCAATAATAGGTTTATATTGTTGAAACTTGAAAGTACTTTTTTCTTAATACAAAACTACTACATTTTATTTCATAATTCTGGTGTTTTTTTTTTCTTATAGTTTTTTTTCTTCTCTGATTACTGTTATTAATGGTATTCTATTGTGACTGTCATGCATTAAAATTTGTCACATCTACAATAAATACATATGTAAGCCACCTAAGTTGATTGGTGGGGTAAATAAATAATGACTCGGGATTATAAACTACACCAAAGTTCACAGTAACCTATCACAATACATTATTCATAAAAAAAAAATATATTCATGAATTTTTTTATTACGATAGAGTTCATAAATTATACCTCAACCGATAAAATATATTGAAATTATTTTGACAGATGCTATGATCGGGGTTTAAACTTCACCTCTTTCATTTATGTGTGAGTTTATAATAACTTTGTAATTTTGTCTATTTAAAAAAAAAATCACAATGGAATATAAACGATGAATTAATTCAAAATTGTTATTGAGTTGGATATTTTAAATAAATGATTTTATATAGTAGAATCTTTTAGTGCATTAACCTAACTATCCAATGTTGGTGTAAAAACTTCATAGTAGAAACTTTTAGTGCACATTAATTAACATTAACCTAACAATACAGTAGAAACTTTCTACTATTCTACTATAAATATGATATAAATAATTTATGAGAATAATATTTATTTTTAGTGCATATGAGAATAATTTGAATTTTCTCATGTGAAAGATAAAAGCACACACATTAACCTAACGGATTTGGATTCACTATTTTTGTAGAGGGAAATATAAGGTGATTTTAATGTATTTTAAGGTGATTTAAGAAAGAGATAAATAAAAAATGGTAGTTAAGATAAGAAAAATAGAGAAAAAGACATAGTGACTTTTAGTCAACTCTAATTTCTATTATAAACCCACTATGTGAATGTGAGTGTGAAAATGCTCAATTCCAAAAGCACTCGTACGTTGACATTTTTGAACATCTTTTGTTAAAATTGTTTTTGAATTTTAATTTGAAGTTAAAATTTGAGTTTCCAAGAATGATTTATAGTCTTGAATTTTATTAGAATTTAGAGGTATATACGTATAATTTAATTTTATAAATTTGATGTGTAAAATGAGTATTACATCCACTTATAAATATGAAACATTTTAAATTTTATTTTATTTAATATGAAATTCTTAACACAAAGTACCCCTCACCCTTATTGGTTTTATAATTCAGACTGTGCAATGTTGAGTCAGATGTTGGAACATCTGTCCTTTAGATGCTCTAGCAGTCAGAGACTCTAGCTCTTATACAATGTTGGAACATTATTCTGTATAGGCAGTTAGCAGTTATTAGTTTGTTATGTACAGTTGTCATTTCTGTTAGCTAGTTTGTTTGTTTGGCTTAGGTAGTTATGCAGTTGCTTGCATTTAAAGCAACCACCTATTGTATATAAACAATTAAGGCCCTTTGTGGAAGAATAAGATTTTTCTTTACTTTCCCTTTATCATTTTTCTATTCTTTTCATTGTTTTCCATCTCTCTCATAATTCATCTCCTTCAATCTTTGTTCAAAGGGTTAGAGTGAATAACCCAACAAAGTGGTATCTAAGAGCAAGTACGATCCAAGGAATTTTTGATTCAATCTTGAGGATAGAATCTGTGATTGTGAATCAATCATGGCAGGGAAGAGTAACTTCCACGCAAATCTTCCAATTCTTGATGGAAAGAACTGGGATACATGGGTCAAACAGATGAAGGTGATATTCATTGTTCAAGAAGCTGATGAACAAGTGAATACGATTCTTGATCCATTGCCAGCCAATGCAATAGAGCAGCAAAGAACCACATTCAGAGAGGCACAAAAAAAGGATAGCAAGGCTCTGTTTCTCATTCATCAATGTGTGGATTCAAAGGTGTTTGAGAAAATTGCAGATGCTACAACCTCTAAGGATGCTTGGGACATTTTGCAGAAGAGTTATGGAGGTGATGCAAAGGTCAAGAAAGTGAAATTGCAAGCCTTAAAGAGACAATTTGAACTGTTGGAGATGAAGAATGATGAAGCAGTTGCAGAATACTTCACAAGGGTGGAAACTCTCACAAATCAGATGAAGAATTGTGGAAGCACACTCAGTGAAGAAGAAATGGTGGAAAAGGTACTAAGAACTTTAACCCATAAATTTGATCACATTGTGGTGACAATTGAACAAACAAGAGACTTGAGTGAAATAAAGATGGAGGATCTGCAAAGCACTCTTGAGGCTCATGAATTGAAGCATGGTGAGAGAAATCATGGCAAAGAAGATGAGCAAGCTCTGTTTGTAAAATTCAAGAAGTATCAAGATGAAAAGAAGAAATGGCAGAACAAGAAAGGTTCCAAGAAATGGAAAGAAAGTGTTGAAGACAAGTCTGAATCTTCAAAGAAAGAAGGAGGGCAAAAGTCAAAGAAAGATAAGAGTACCATTCAGTGTTACAATTGTAACAAGTATGGTCATTATGCAAGTGAGTGTAAGGCTCCAAAGAAGAAGAAAAGTCAGAATACTGAAGAAGAAGCAAATGTTGCACAAGATGATTCAACATCAGAAGATGATGTGAGTTTCATGGTTACAATTACTGATGAAACAACTGAGTCTATGGTTTGGTACTTTGATACAGGGTGCTCAAATCATATGACAGGGAACAAGAGTATTTTGACTGATTTCAACAAATGTCTTAACACGAGGATCAAACTGGCCAATGGTAATTTCATTGCAGCTGAAGGCATGGGAAATGTGGTGATTCAGAGGAGCAATGGAAAGAAGGCAGTTATTGAGAAGGTCCTATATGTGCCAGGGATGAAGTGTAATCTGATGAGTGTAGGTCAATTGCTTGAGAAAGGTTTCAAAGCAGTGTTTGAAGGTGAAACACTGAAGCTCTTTGATTCAAAGCAGAGATTGATCTTGAAAACAGCTCAAAGTCAAAACAGAACCTTCAAGACACAAGTTAAGACAATTGAAGTTGAATGCTTAGCTACATCTACTGAAGATAAAGACAGTGACTTATGGCACATAAGGTATGGTCATTTGAATTTCAAAAGCTTATCAATGCTTAATTCAAAGAACATGGTGTTAGGACTGCCTAGTGTTATAGCTCTAGTAGATACTTGCACTACATGTCTGTTAGGGAAACATCCTAGATCACCATTCAAAAGTAATTTGCCTATGAGATCTAGTGAAGTGCTAAATGTTGTGCATTCAGATATTTGTGGACCAATTGATGCGTTATCAACTGGTGGAAACAAATATTTCATCACATTTGTGGATGAGTACTCAAGGATGATATGGCTGTATCACATAAAAGCTAAGAGTGAAGCTTTTGAAGTGTTTAAGAGATTCAAAACACTGGTTGAGAAACAAAGTGATAAGTCAATCAAGGTACTTAGAACAGATGGTGGAGGAGAGTACACATCAAAGGAATTTGAGAATTATTGCAAAGATCAAGGCATAATTCATGAGGTTACTGCACCATATACTCCTCAGCATAATGGACTTGCTGAGAGGAGAAATAGGAGTATCCTAGATATGGCAAGGAGTATGGTAAAGCAGAAGGGTTTGCCACATAGGTTTTTGGGTGAAGCTGTGTCTACAGCTGTGTACATCCTAAACAGAAGTCCAACAAAGAAGTTGATAGACAAGGTACCTGAAGAGGTGTGGTCTAAGTGCAAACCAAGTGTGACTCACTTCAAAGTGTTTGGTTCCTTGAGTTACAAGCATGTACCTGATGCTAGAAGGAAGAAGTTGGATGACAAGAGTCAACCTATGGGTTTTTGTTGGATATCATAGAACTGGGGCATATAGACTGTATAATCCCACATCAGACAAGATAGAGATCAGTAGAGATGTGAAGGTCTTGGAAAATGAAAGCTGGGATTGGAAACAGAAATCCACATCTAAGAAAACTTGTGAAGTGGACTTAGATGTTGGAACATCAGAAGCAAATACTCCAGTAACTTTTGTTGATCAACATCAACATCAGGAGAATCACAATGAGGAAGATGCCTCAAGTGATGAGGATAATGGAAGACACCTACCAGTAAGATCTCACAGAACTACTCAAATCCCAAGAAGGTTAGCAGATTGTGATATGGTTCCAGATAATGTTGTAGACAATGAGGGGAACATTGTGCACTATGCTATGCTAGCAAACACTGAACCTCTAGATGTCAAGAGTGCACTAAAGAGTAAAGTGTGGTTAGAAGCAATGATTGATGAGTTAAAGTCAATTGAGAAGAACAGGACATGGGACATATGCAAGCTACCTTCAGATAAAAGAGCAATTGATGTGAAATGGGTGTATAAGCTGAAGCAAAATCCTGAAGGTCAAGTGATCAAGCATAAGGCAAGGCTTGTGGCTAAAGGGTTTCTGCAAAAGCAGGGATTAGACTATGATGAGGTCTTCTCACCTGTGGCTAGACATGAGACTATAAGGTTAGTGATAGCACTAGCTTGTAGTAGAAGATGGCCTATGTTCCACTTAGATGTGAAGTCAGCATTTCTAAATGGTCCATTGGAAGAAGATGTATATGTGAAGCAACCACCTGGCTTTGAGTTGAAAGGCAAGGAAGATAGGGTGCTGAAACTGAACAAAGCTTTGTATGGCTTGAAGCAAGCCCCAAGAGCATGGAACAAGAGAATTGACCAATTTCTTGTTATGCAAAGTTTTGTGAAATGTAGTGTTGAATATGGTGTTTATGTGAAACACAGTGATGACAAGCATATGTTAATCATATGTTTGTATGTTGATGATTTGCTAGTGACTGGCAGCTCACCCATGGAGATTGAGAATTTTAAATCACAAATGAAGAGTGAGTTTGAAATGACTGATTTGGGAAAATTGACTTACTTTCTGGGAATGGAACTCCTAGAAACACCAAAAGGAGTGATATTGCATCAAGCAAAGTATGCTACTGAGATTTTGAAGAAGTTTGAAATGCTTGATTGCAATTCAGCAGTGATACCTGCAGACACAAGGCTGAAGCTAGAAGTAGATGGAAGCAGTGAGACTGTGGACTCTACTATGTTCAGACAATTGTTAGGTTCCCTAAGATACTTGTGTCAAACCAGACCTGACATTAGCTATGCAGTAGGCTATGTTAGTAGATTTATGAGCAAGCCACTGAAGTCTCACCTCCTAGCAGCAAAGAGGATACTCAGATACATCAATGGCACAATACACTATGGTATGTTATTCCCATATTCAAGGGATAACTCCAAACTTGAATTGAATGGATTTTCTGATGCTGATTGGTGTGCAGACAAAGTAGACAGGAGGAGCACAAGTGGCTATGTGTTTAAATTTCAAAATGCACCAGTTTCATGGTGTTCTAAGAAGCAATCAGTGATTGCTTTGTCTAGCTGTGAAGCTGAGTATGTTGCAGGCTCTCTAGCTGCTTGTCAAGCTAATTGGCTGCAATCACTTCTCAGTGAAATGAAGATTATTGACAACATCACAGTAATGCTGAAGATTGACAACAAATCAGCAATTAACTTGGCTAAGAATCCTGTCAGTCATGGTAAAAGTAAGCACATTGAGACAAGGTTTCACTTTCTTAGAGACCAAGTTAACAAAGGCAAACTCAGTCTGGAGTATTGCTCAACTAATGATCAACAGGCTGATATATTGACTAAGGCTGTGAAGAGAGATCAATTCCTGAAGCTAAGAAGAGAGATGGGGATAGTCAGCTTTGACAGTCTGAATTAAGGAGGAGTATTGATTTTATAATTCAGACTATGCAATGTTGAGTCAGATGTTGGAACATCTGTCCTTCAGATGCTCTAGCAGTCAGAGACTCTAGCTCTTATACAATGTTGAACATTATTCTGTATAGGCAGTTAGCAGTTATTAGTTTGTTATGTACAGTTGTCATTTCTGTTAGCTAGTTTGTTTGTTTGTCTTAGGTAGTTATGCAGTTGCTTGCATTTAAAGCAACCACCTGTTGTATATAAACAATTAAGGCCCTTTGTGGAAGAATAAGATTTTTCTTTACTTTCCCTTTATCATTTTTCTATTCTTTTCATGGTTTTCCATCTCTCTCATAATTCATCTCCTTCAATCTTTGTTCAAAGGGTTAGAGTGAATAACCCAACAACCCTTAGCACTAATTATTATTGTATAATTTGAATGGTTGAATTGTACTTCCTCCGTTACAAAATAAGTGTCACATTTTATTACTGGGCGTTTGCCGATGCACAATTTTAATTATTAATATCTAGTTGTGTATTCTTAAAATTTATGAAAAATTGATATTTGATATATATATAGTACTCATCGAGACAAACCTAATAAGATCTCATATGTTAATATTTTTCTTTATACATTAGTAAAAAAATACGGTCAAAGTAACTTGAATGAATAATGCACGCGGTTTAATTGCGACAATTATTTTGGAACGGAGGGAGTAATTCTAATTAAAATTGAGTTGAAAGTGAGTTGGTTTATGTTTTGATGTAAAAGTGAGTTGAATAAAAATTTAAGTGTAAAATTAAATTTTAAAGTTAGAAGCTATGATTTCTAGTTTTAAGTAGATACAATTTTGAATGCATAATCAATTATACTTTAGAAAAACCAAATATATCAAAATTAATTCTACATCTCTAAAATATATTTTAGCTCTTCTAAAAGTAGAATAAAACATACACTTAAAAAATCATTTTTTTATGTTTCAGTTATGTTAATAATTAGAATATTAATGAAATAATAATTTCGATTAGTTTTGAAAGAAAATTTTTTTAATAGAAAAACTATTTTAGAATTTTTTACTTGTAACTATATACATTTTTATAAGTCCCTAAACTATAATCTCCTAATTATTTTTTATTTAAATAATTTTTAGAGAATTTAAAACAAATTAAATAGGTATATCCACAACAAAAATAGATTAAAAACTTGCTTATTTTTACTATGAATTACTCCCTCCGTTCCAAAATAAATTTTTCTCATCGTAGAACCAAACATACACTTAAAAAATAAAGGCTTAATTACAGTTTTGATCCCCTATTTTCACATTTTCATGAAATTGGTCCCCCTATTTTAAAATCACACAATTCTAGTCACTCCACCGGATTTTTATTCTTAAAAATTGTGATTTAATATATTTTAAATGATATGACATACAATTTGATGATATAAATTCCTTTAGGTATATTAATTATTTACAATGTGATTTTTAAATAGGGAGATCAATTTAGTAAAAATGTGAAAAATAGAAGATCAAAACTATAATTAAGCCAAAAATAAACAAAACATACATTTAAAAAGAACACTAATCAATCAATCGTTAATTGGTTCAGTGGTAATTGACGCTGAATTTGGTAAGGATGACCATAGTTCAATCCCCCGCAATTGTGATCGGAAGAGACTGGACTCACTTAATGTCAGAACTGACCCCAAACTAAATTAAAATGATGGTGGAAAAAAAAACACTAATCTAAAGTTGTCTTTTACCTAATGAGCAAAAGAAAAATGTGTTGTCAAAAACCAAGTTTAATAATAGTAAATTTATACTAAACAAATTTTATATGAACAAGTGGGGAAGTGCTGTGCATAGTGCCATACATAGTTTCTGATGATTTCAGTCAAAGAAAGGAAAAAAAAACAAAAGGCACCCAGGTGATCTTTTTAAGCCTGCAATGTAACATAGCAGAGAGAGTCAGAATGCAAATAAATTAAAAAATTTTAAAAAAAAAATAGGGAAAGAGAAAAATGCAATTTTGGAAATTTTTGGGTTAATGAATAAGAAAGAGTCAGTGAGTTAGGTGTGTGAAAAATAAAAAAGCATGTGTTTTGGGACAGAGAAACAGTGTTTATGAATAGTTTTAACCCCTCAGAGTGCACTTTCCTGACAACACTTCTGTAGAGAAAGACAAGTGCTTTCAATTGCAAAACAACAACAATAATCTCTCTCTCTCTCTTTACCATAGAGAGAGATAGAGAGATATGATACATTGATACTCTTTTACTTCCACTGTGCCAACCAGCTTCAGTGAACTTTCAAAAGTTACATAATGCTTGTAACTCTGATACACTGTGTTTGTGAAGGGGCAAAAATAAATAAATTAAAGTCCTTTCACTTTGCTGTCATATTACATTTGATATATTTGTTAATGTTGGAAATTTGTCATGTGTCTTATATTTGTTGATATTGGAAATTTTGTCATGTGTCTTTGTACTTTTTATATGATTAGTTGCCACAAATTAGGAGTTTGTGAAGCTTCTCAATTGAACATCATGGATTCCTAGTTAGAAGATGTTTATATATAGTCTGCAAATCATAATTTAATTGAATAAATTATTATCTTGTGTTGGAGTGGATAGCAGTAAGTGGGTGGGTTGCTGGTCGTAGGTTTCATTATTTTTTGGTGGTGATTAACCTATTCTTGTTGGTTATCTTTTCTTTTTTTTTTCTTTTTTTCTCGCTTTATCAGGTGTTTGTAGTCATGTTTATAGTTTTTGAAAGTGTATTTTTAGTATACTTCCTATTTTTATTTTTTTTTGTTGATGTTTCTCTTATTTGTACTGCTATTTTATTCATTTTAATAAGGAATAACATCACTTATCACTTTAATATGAGTCCTACCGATACACAAGGGTTAAAACTTCTAAAGAAAGATCGACCCTTATTGATTTTAATAAGGAATAAGATAACTTATAACTTTAATATGAGTCTTATTAATAAACAAGGGTTAATTAAAACTTCTAGAGAAAGTTTCGGAGATTTTTCCCTAGAGAGTTTTTACCCTTATTGTTTTTGTTTTAGATGAGTGGCCACATACACTTATACACAAATAAGTGATTGGTGGAAACTCGAGATCAAATTCAGACATCTGCATAATTGTTCTCATAGCTAAATTAATGGCCATTACAACGGGGACATATTATCAAATTTGATATTTATAATGTATGTTTGGTTTGGATTCTAGCCGGTGCCACCGTAGGTTTACTCTCTATTGTTTTTTATGTGAAAAAGAAGAGAAGTTTCAATTTGTAGAGTTTAGGAGATGGGCCTTTATTCTCTTTTCACTTTGGTTTCAAACATTAATCGATGTGAATTTTAGTAATTATTAAATAGGTTTTAAACATAAAATTATAATACTATTTAACTTTTTGTGGACTCTAGAACGAGAAAATGTCTCATGTAAACAACAATGTACCTATATTTAAAAATTATTTAAAATTCTAACAAATAATACCACTCTTTATAAGTAGAAGCTCATTATAGTATTTGTCATGATTGAGACAGTAATATTAACTAAGTTTGTGTTTGATGTCATTTTAACATTAAATAAGGAAAATGAACGCTAACAATTGAATTGAACTAATTAAATATATTTATTTTCTTGTTTGTATTGAATCAACATTAACAATGTCTTGTCTCAATCATAAGAATATGAACATATAACTTTAAACTTCTATTTAAAGATGCACATTGATAATCATCAAACTTTTGAGTGATTTTAAATTAGTGGTATACACATATAACACTTTTAATTGCTTACAATCCAAACATACATTTATAATATTATCATGTTTAATTAATCTTACATTAGAACAAACCACAATGATTTGTCCAAAAGCTATTTATAGTAAGCAAACAATAACTTTAATATTTAAAAGAAGAATTGAAACACACACTTACCTATTATTCTTTTGTGGCCCAAAAAGATGATGTATTCATCTTGTGGTTGAAGAAATCATTAACGGACAAACATGTAAAGGATTATCATGACATGACTGTACCCAATGAAACATAAGAAACCAAAATTGACTGTAACCCAATTTCTACCTTTGAAAGTGAGATGCTTAATGGGAGAAAATGTTATAAAAGAAAGAAAGAAAAACATCATACCGTACTTGAAAATAAAAAATGGATTCAGCTTTAGCCAATGACCTCCAATATCTACCAATGAGATAATGCCACGCATGCTTAAGCTAAAAAAGATTATATAAATAACACGTACTAGACTTTCTTATATTCAAAAGCTACCATACCCTAAGATTTGCAAAAGATATTGACATCAACGATTGTGATTGCTAATTCTATCAAGAGGCTTGCTTCGACCTTATATTATATAATATGGAAATAGATTTGTTGTTGTAATTTCGTTCACGCAGTTATAATGTGAAATGTCCGATTTTAAAGAATGATCAAGATTATTTTATTTAAAGCGTTCAATATGTAAAATCTGTCATCGAGATTAATTAAAATGCTAACTATGCAAATTTCATAATAACTTGTTATATTAAACTTTTTTAACTAATATCTCAAAATACTAGTTGGCATTTTTTAAAACTATAATATTCACACTTTGTGTAAGAGCAGATAGGATTTCCTGCGGTAAATGAATCATGTCAGCCGACCAATCTATAATTGATGGTTGAGATTATTTTAATTATAAAACTGTGTATAAGTTCAATATTAAATGAATGACACAAATTTAATATATTGTGAATTTGTATTAATACTTCCTCCGTCCTAAAATATAAGAACTCATTGATTATTGCATGTACATCGATACATAATTTTGATTACAAATATCTTTAATTGTCTATTAGTGAAAATTATAGAAATTTGATATTTTGAAAACATTCATCGAAATAAATCAAACAAAATTTTATACGATATTATTTACATTTATATACTTTTAAAAATACGATTAAAACAGAACATATAAATATTATATTTAGTCAAAATATATCTTATAAAATAGAACCGACATAATAGTTTATATGAGGAATCATCATCCGTGTAAGAGTGCATATCTTTTTATCTAAATTTTAATATTATTTTTAAAAAGAGATTGATACTCCTATAGTCTTGAATATTAGAAACAAAAAAAAACACACCATTTAAGAAAAGTGGATAAAGTATAAAAAAATATATCATTTACTATTTTACCCTTATTTTTATTTTTAAATAAATTAAAAGTTTGCTTACTTCTTTTTTACACGGTTTCTAAGGTGTAGGCTTGCAGTAGGATGAAAAAGTAAAACAAAGGGTAAAATTGGAATATTCAAAATAAATATAATAATTGTATTAACTTTATCTTATATTTAAGAATTTGTAAAAAAAAAATTTGTTTGTTATATATGAGACCGGAGGAAGTAGGAGGAAGATATATATGGCCACTATAGGTAGCTAAGCAGTTTACGCTCGACATAATCTAATGGCACGTTTTTCTAAGAGTGATGTGGAGACAGCAAAACCAAAGGTGCATGGACTAACATGCATTTGAATTTATTTTTTTCTTTGTACATTTGTTTATGAATTTCTGTAAAAGATGTCAGAGACAAGGGCAGCTGCAGCAACAACAACAAAGGCAGGTGCAGAGAAAACCAACAGAGGTGCAGTCATTATAAGCTCAGACTCACTCACTCACCCATCCACCACATAGCAAATTTTGTGAAGAGGTGGCAGAAAATAAAAGAACACAACTCTCTTACTACTTACTAGTACTACCCATTAGCATTATCCATCCATGCACAGTACAAGAATCTTCAACCTCTCCTCATCACCCTCTTAAATAACATCATCAAAATAAACTATTTTTCCATCTAGAAAGCAAAAGAAAATCCTTTTTTTTATTAGTCATACACAAAAATGTTGAGTGCAAGTTCAAGAAATAGGTCCCCTTTCACACCAAATCAATGGCAAGAACTTGAACAACAAGCTCTTGTTTTTAAATACATGGTTACTGGAACACCTATTCCACCAGATCTCATTTACTCTATCAAAAGAAGTTTAGACACTTCAATATCTTCAAGAATCTTTCCACATCCTCCAAGTAAGTAATTTCTTTATTAAAAATTAGACCTATCATAAGTAGCATTATTATAACCTTGATCTCACGATCTACTGAGATTCGGCCCTTATTACTTCGATTATGTTACTATCAGGATTTCAATATATAGTATATAGTGACAGTATGACTTTACTATCATGATTCACTTAGATTCAGTCTTTATTGCTTCCATTATCTTACTATTAAGATTATAGTATATAATAATATATGGTATATGAATAATTTATATATTTTTTGTGATGATAATAATAAACTGTTGTGTTTGTGCAGTTGGGTGGGGATGTTTTGAGATGGGATTTGGCAGAAAAGTAGACCCAGAGCCAGGGAGGTGCAGAAGAACAGATGGCAAGAAATGGAGATGTTCAAAGGAAGCATATCCAGACTCTAAATACTGTGAAAGACACATGCACAGAGGTAGAAACCGTTCAAGAAAGCCTGTGGAACAACAACAACAACAACAACTAGTAGTTTCTTCTACAAACACAACCTCTTTAACAAACACAACTTCTTCATCATCATCACCATCTCCTTATACTAATAGAAACATCTCCTTGAACAACAACAACAGTAACTTAACTTCTTCTTTTCCTTTTTCTACTTCGATGACTTGTCATGATCAGTCGCAACAACAACAACAGCAACAACCCTTTTCACAATCTTACCAAAACTCTTCTCTAAATCCTTACTTTTACTCTCAACAATCAAACTCTTCTAAACCTCTTGATCATTCTGATTTTCAAACTCAAGATGCTACTACTCATCATCTCTTTTTGGACTCTTCATCTTATTCACATGATGATAAAGACTATAGGTATGTACAAAACCAATAAATACATATATCATATAGTTTAAAATTGATGTCGCAGTTACGCTACAAATCTTTATATTGCGGTCATAATTACATTTGCAATATTATTGAAGATACTTCGAAATCTTTTATATTGTTGTATTTTAGAAAGCAATTTAAAATCATGAATATAAATATATATAAATATTACTATTATGCCTGCTATATTACATATTTTGCTCCCCTTTTATCGGCGCAAAACTATATATATAAAAATTACTATTATGTCGGCTATATTACATGTTTTGCTCTCGTTTTATGGGAGCAAAACTTGCATTGTGCGCAGAGTTATTAATGGAAGGAAATCTATCGAAAACAATAAAAATTACTACTTTTTGATGTTTTGTTGTGTAAGTGTTGTTGTATTTGTACTTGATTTTTGATAAAGGAGGCAAGTTCATGGAATAAGGGATGGTGTAGATGAGAGAACTTTCTTTCCAGAAGCAACAGGGTCTTCTAGGAGCTATCATTATGGTTCATATAATCAACAACTATCAGTGAATCCTTTTAAGTCATATTCAAGTTCACAACAATTTCAGAACATCAATGATAACACAAGACAGCAAGAACAGCAGCAACAAGAACAACACTGTTTTGTGTTAGGCACTGACTTCAAATCAACAAGACCAATTACAAACAAGGACAAAGAAAGTGAGACAACTCAGAAACCACTTCATCATTTCTTTGGAGAGTGGACACCAAAGAACACTGATTCTTGGCTAGATCTTGCTTCCAACTCCAGACTCCCAACAGGTTTATGATGATCCTGTTCCCTCTCATTATCATTCATTATCATTGAAACACGAACACTCCTTAGATTAATTAGACATGTCCCAGTATTAGGCATACATCTGTATCTGATACCGACACAACTGACATATACAAAATCATCATTATCACTGTTGACATGTTAGGATCTGTGTCATATTAGGTCGCGTATCAGGTGTCGACGGTGTCTATATCATTATTATTTTTTTGTTGTTGTTATTATTATTCAATGTGTTTAATATTATACTTTATATTCTTGGCAGATGAGTGAAGATATTATTTTGATGATAATGAGTTGCCGGTGGATAATGCCAGGAGAGACTTAAAGATCAAAATGTTATGTGTGGCTGGGGTGAATTTTATTTAGAAAAAGGTGTGATCTTTATTAATATGTTATGTAGGGGACCACATTAAGATTTTTTTGTGTCTTGATATATTTAATTATATAATATGCTTTTTCCTTTCTTCTCCTTGAAGAAAAGTTAAAAAAAAAAAAAAACATGTCTCAGATTTTCACACTTAAGTTGTTTGACTGGAAAGCATATTAAGTTTGTATACTTTTTGAAATTGGGTGGTAGTAGCAATATCAATCAATCAAGGACAATTTCTAATTAAGCTTTCTGATGCTTGTGCTTGTTGTTTCTGATACTTTGTGTTGTGTTGTTGTGTTTCATGGACCCAACAGCCAGAAAACATGTGCAATCAATATTTTGCATATATTTACTAGTACTATTTTTTATTAGGTTGTAGAGACTCAGAGATAGAGAGACATTACCCCCACGCAATAAAATTCTCTATAACATAATACATCCAATTTACTATACACTAGACTAGCTGTAACATTTTAAACTTTGCATCAACACATTATTGTTTCATTCATTCAATACTCTTACAAATTAATGTGGAGTAGCTAGGGAGAAAAATCCCCTCTTAAAGGGGGAGCAATGAAAATATCACTTTTTTTGAATTTTTTATTTTCAACTGAGGGTTAAAATTTCACTGCATGGTCATGTGACGGGAGAGAATCCACTCTCAATTTTCCACAGATACAGCATGGTGCTATAATTGATACAACAGGGTGCTATAACTGATATAGGTCGTTTGATCTTTGATCAACGGCTGTGATACTTTATAAAACAACATTTTAAATTTAAATCGTTTTGATCTTAAATCAACGATTACGATTCATTACAACGTGAAACTGTTTCATTGTTCGAAGTGTGCATGGTCATGTGACGGAAGAGAAACTACTCTTAGTATAGATAGGTACAAGTTTAACTAGGAGTTGGATTTTTCATAGTTACGGCAGGATTTTTCAAGTTTATTATAGGTGAATTTGGGTCATTGTTTGACAACAATGAATCCCAATCCATTTAACTATATATGTGCATCCTTAGATTAACAATGATGTTTCAAAGTGTACTTTTTATCAAAGTTGTAGTGACCTATTATAGTTCTGATAATCTCAAACTGTCCATCCAAACATGCACTATAAGATAAACATGTTTCACAATCTAAATTCTATATTTGATAACATCTTGCTTAATACACAATCTTTGTGTTTTTCAAAGTTGTTCTAACAAAGAAAAAAGTTCTTATATTAAAAAAGAAAATGGTTCTTCTAAGAAAGAATCAAGTTATAGCAGAAGGTACCATGTGCCGGACCAGGATTACCTGCTGTCCCATTTTCACGCAGTTTCACGCGGTAATAAATCTGGGCTGTTAATTTCAGATCGGACGGTTTAAATCACTCATACAGTAAACAGATCTGGACTGTGCATCAGATCGGACGGTTCACAGCTGTAACTGCGTGACGCAGTTACAGCAGGAAATCCTTTTCCAGCCAACTGGACAATAGTACTATATTGCAAAATTACTTCATACCCCCTGGAAATATTTTTATTTTTTAAATTACAATTCTGTCCTTCCCCCACCTTTTATATTTGAATTAAATCTATCATTTGGTGGTTGGGAGTTTCAGATACATTTCAATGATTCAATGTTATGTTTTTTTTGTTGGACTATAGTTCATTTTGTTTTTATTGAAAGAAAACATTATCCAAATTATTGCTGCAATGAGGGACCAAATAATAGTAACTGATGATATCTTAGATAGTTCAAACAAACCCATAGTTTATGAAGGATACAATTTCTTGCTTCCAATTTGGAATAAAATCATTTTAGGATGACCCTTGAATGGTTTCCATAATATGATAATGGATGAATTGATTCTTCTCCATTCTAGAGATGTCATTTTAGAGAGAACAAATACGCATCGCTTTTTATAACGATGTGTTTTTTTTTCCTCTCCAAAATAGCATCGTTTAGTACTTGAGAGGATTCTGATTCTCTCAAAAGATGTCTCCACATGGTGACATTGACATACACATCTATTTTTATATGTAACTTTTTCCTAATATCAATCAATAAAAAGGATAAGGAGATAACCATTCTTTCTAGACAAATTGCTGCAAGCTAGGAACATATGATATAAAGTTGTCTGGAATATTAGTTTTGCTCGAAAAACACATTGATTCCTATATCATTTCATAATGTGATCTAGAGATTGCAACCTAACTCCACAGCCAATGATTCCAAATTCATGATGGCCATTTGTGGAGACCCGAGATAAAAATTTAGCCAATGATATTTCCACACGTCAAGAGTTGAGTTGAAAGACCACATCATATAGTGCTGCATTACACTCTACTAATTCTCAAGACTTTTGCTGCGGATTTCACTGCTAAAAATAATTTCTCACGGATCCTGCTTTTTCAAGAAAATTTGCAGGTAAGTGAGGTAACTATAACTTTTGCTGGAAAATTTCTTACAAAACAATATTAGAATATATTTTTGTTCTGTGATGAATAGCCATAAACTCAGACAATATACATTTGGAGGGTTGTTAGATTGTTTTGTTCTTGTCATCAAGGATACATAACAATTAGCAACCCTCCAAAGGAAAGTCCGAATGTCGTGGGACTGACCCAAAGTGACCGGTACATCATTGGATGAGATCTTCTTTTGCCGCTTTTTCCGTCCTATCTGCTTCTCGTGCGTCCTACGCGTTTTTTTCATTTTTCCCATTTCACTACTTAAGTAGCGGACATTATAAAACTGAGAATTTTTTGAAAATGCCGTCCGCTACTTAAGTAGCGGATGTTATAAAAAAACAAATTTGGTAGGGTGTTTTTGAGGTGTATCCGCTACTTAGGGTTGTGCGAGAAAATGAGTAGGGTGGCAAAAGAAAATCTCTCATTAGATTGTAAATTTGATTGGTACATTGCTTTATGGACCGTCATAACCTTCTTAAGCCCAACTTGAAGACAATTGGATCATGCAATTTAGGCCCAACATGAGAATTAGCCCCATTAAGTTGGATATTTTCTCTCCTCACCCCCTCATCTCTTTTTAACCTCCCTAATGTCCTTTGTTTGAGGGGGGTTTTAGGGAGGTCAAAAAGAGATGGGGTGGAGAGAGAAAACATCATTAAGTTGTATTTGTCCCTTGCTATTTACACATCCTGCTATATCATTTTTTGTCAATTTATTATCAAGGTATTGTTCTTCACCTACACGAAGACATTGGAACAGAGTCAAACATATACTTTGTTACCTTAGATGTACAATAATTATGGGTTTATTTTACCATAAAATATCCAAACTAAAATTAATTGGTTATGCAAATGCATATTATTTGTCAGATTCTCACAATGGTAGATCGCAAACAGGTTACTTGTTTACAAGTGGAAATACAACCATTTTATAAAGATCTGTGAAACAAATCATAACAGATGTCGTTGTTAAAATTTTACATTTTTTAAGAACCGATCCACGATTGGTTTATTTAATAATCTTGTCTCTCTCTTTCTTTACAACTAAGGCTCTGTTTGGGAAGACCAAAAAACTAGCTTATAAGCTAAAAGCTCTGTTTGGTAACGGTCATTTTACTATGAGCTTATAGCTTATTTTACTAGCTTATAGCTTATTTTCAAATGCAATTTCAAGTAGCTTATAGCTTTTAACTTATAAGCTATAAGTTATAAGCTAGCTTATCAGCTAACCGCTATTTTTACCAAACAGAGCCTAAGTTCCTTTGATAGTGTTAGCTAACATTATTATGATTTATGACTTATGAGCGTCCAAATTGGAACATTATGCTTTCTTTTCTCTGTTTACACGCATTGCTTAATTGGAACACTATGCTTCTTTTTTGGGCTTACTGCTTTTAGTCATATGCTATTAATCGATTATGGGCTTATTGTCTCATTATTTGGGATAAGTTTTGTTCAGCAGACCGGAGAAATAGAAGATTGGTCCTGCTGACCATTTTCTATGTGCGATAAGTCTCTTGTGTAATCAACTAATCATTATTCAAATGCACAGTAGTAAAGTACTAAAGCGCGTTGAAGCTTAATTACATGTTTACTTATCAGTCTATGCTGCAATATTGAGCTTTTTTAGTCATAATTGGAACAAGTTTGTCGAAATCACGAGTTAACATGTGAATACTCACAATTCCGAGTTTAGATATCAATTTTGAGTTGATTCAACTATAAACTTAAATTTTAACAAACTGAAAAGTGAAATTGAGACCGAGTTTTACTTGATTGGACTTACTGTGATTTTGAAATTTTAAATTATTAATACATTTATCTTACGGTGGCGGAAGGGTGAGTAAACGCTTGTCTACCAAACTCTACAAATTGGAGTTTTTCTTTTTCATGTCAAAAGGGGAAGCAAACCCGGTGACAATGGATAAAATTTGTGCGAATCTACAAGTCGATCTCACATGGACAATAGTTACCTATTTTAAGCCCTACAAGTTAGATCCGTATTTTCGCGCCACATTACTATTCGCGCGCCCTGCAAATTTAAAAAAAAAAAATCATGCTCGGTATTTAACAAGCGAACTTGGTTTTGCACCTGAATTAGCAAACGGCTAATTTTTTTTATCTCAACGTCAGCGTTTGCACACATCATCCCCCCCACCCCCAATGAAAATATTCTGGAGAAATACAGTTTGCTACTTAAAGTTCTCTCAATTTACACTTTAGCTAGCGAACGTTGTAACTAGAGAGCCTTAAGGAACTGTGTTTCTAAATTTTGCATTTTTACACACTTGCTACTTAACTTGCAATTAAAAAAACAGGGGCGTACGAGAAGGACAGGAGACCGAAAAGAAATAACCATGTGAAAATCTTGACTTGTTTTTTGCCAAGACTTGGGTTTGTTAGGTCGTTTTGAAGACTTTTGAAAAAAAACAAATCTTTGGAGACTATAAACAGATATTTTTATGTACAGTCTTTGGTAACAATGTATTTACATTAGAAACAAATATAATTATAACCACACAAATACTAATATATAGTTATTAAATGCTAAAAATAAAGTGTGCAAGAATGTAATTCTCTCACGCAGCATTTCCACATGATTGACCATAACAAACACAGCAAGAAATTTATTGCATTACTAGTTTTTGTGGAAATCACTTTGAAGCCTATACATACACTTATGAAAATCAAATTTTGTGGGGCACTTACTAATTTTTTTGTTAATACTTGTATACATGAATCCCAACTACTACTACCATAATAAATCTATACCAACTATTATTCAAATCCTTTAAACTTTCTTCTAATTTTATCCATGCATTAATTCAATAAATATGGTCGGCTGGTTGAGCAAGAAAAGGAATAAATTGGACATCAAATTCTACCAGTCTATATTTTCAACAGCAATGAACCTACTCAATTTAAGTCAAATGAACATCATAATCTCTGGATGACAAACATATTGAATTGGTTTTTTTGTTAGCATTATAATTGAATTTTCTTTAGACAACAAAATTACTATAAACAATGAAGTATCTTTTCTTTTACAAGAATTTTGGCAAGTAATTTTCAACTAAACATCATCTTATCTTACATATTATAGCATATGCTGCTTAATTGACAGTGTGATTCAGAAAGAGAGAAAAGTAAACCGAAAACTAGTGAATACTATACATGATCATCGATAGAGCAAGCGCTAAGACGCAAGGAAAAAGAGAGACACTAAACTAAACAAATTTTACACATAGACATTGTTCATATGCATCAAGACATCAACTTAGGAAAGTTAATATCCAAAATTCTAAATAACAAATATACATTTTTGTGTGTCAAATAGCCTAAACAACCAAACTCACGCACTAAGTGCAAAGAATAGTTTGTATTGCAAGTTCGAACACGTCCTCCAACAAATCAAATATCCTTGCAATCTTTTATCATCTAAGCTATATTTACCGGACAAATAACAACTATACTTGATGAAGTCTAAACTCTAGACAAGATAGAGAATGTGGCAATCAAATGCCACATGATTAACTATGCAAGTTAATCATATACCTTTTATGAAATTAAATTCATAACTCAACACCAGTGTGTTTCCAAAGTCCTTTTTCGACACAAAACATAGTAGCTCAAACAAAGAAGGTTCCTTCAAAAACATATAGAAACACAATCCTATAGATAGGCACAACTCAAATATGAAATAGTGAATACCCTAAAGACATCATATTAGCTCAAACAAACAATGTTCCTTCGGATGTTTCCACTCTCCACCCAGTTATTACCCTTTGCAGCCACTCAAGACAATTCACTACTATTAGAATGACAATGCAGAACATCATCTCTATCTTCTTTTTTGACTAAGCACATTATCTCTATACTATGAAGCACAAATATCAGACACGATACGAACATTGACACATCAACACCGACAATTTGAAAATATGCCATAATTAATCAAAAATCTCAGTGTTAACACCAACGCGTGTCCGATGCGGAGACACGCCTAATCCAAGTAGTGTCTACGCTTCATAGTCTCTACATATCACTCAAAAAGAGTGAGCTAAACATTTAGAAAACATATTCCATTTCAAGCAACCACATAATAGTTGTACTACCATAATGATCACTACAGATTCAAACTATATACACACACAGAAGGATCATGACATCAGTTGGCAGACAAAAAACAAGTACTAACAACTAAGATTATAATCTATTGTCAATCCATCAAATATTCCTAACATCATCATTGTACATCAAACATGTTAGAGCACAACAAAACAACATCAACAAAGTACAAAAGGGTTTCTTCTGTTTTTCATTATAACCCAAACAATGTAATGTTAACTAAAAAGGGGTTACCATAAAACTTGAAAGGGAAACTTGTAAACTAACAATACCAAATATACAAAGAGTAACAATTGTTTCAATGAATCCACAAATTCATACATTTCAATTTCCCTAATGCAGAATCTCATCAGCCTTTATCCCCCCCCAACAAAGAATTTCAACCCATTAGTTTCTCTTTAGTAAAAAAAAAAAAAAAAGAAAGAATTTATATGAAAAAAGTTAAGAAATTTTTTCATTTTTCAACAATTTTCATATCTGTCATCATCACTGTTCTTCAAAAGTTGTCTTCTTTTGATTACCAAGAACCCAATAAAACCAACCTGCATAATTGCGGCAATGCCCAAAAACAAAAGCCCCACTTTTTTTCCAGCATTCATCCTATGCGGCGGTGGAGGAGGAGGCGGCAAATGAACATGGTGGTTGCGCCGGCGCCGGTGATGCCCCGTGCCGGGTTTGTGATTCCTTATAGGAGGATTCTGTGGCGGCAATCCGGGCCGGATAGGGGAACCGGGAGCCACAGGAGGTGGTGGTGTAAATGGCGGCGGAGGTGGTGGTGGTGGTGGAGGAGGTGGCGGTGGAGGAGAAACCATAAAAGGCGGTTGTTGAAATTGAAAACCATTTGCATCTTGTAGCTGAGATTGAACAACAAAAGCATAAAAACTAAGAGAAACACTGAAAATTAAAAAACCCAAAGGCGAAAAAGTTGAATCCATTGAAGAACTAAGATCGAATTGTATATGAATGAATCTAATTATTAGGGTTTGTAGATACAAAAAGGGGGTTTTTCCACATCTACCCCCTGGTTGAAATCCAAGGGGGATTTTCCAATAATTCCAATAAGAATGAAATTAAACCTTTGAATTGAAATGGGTAAGGATCAAAATCGTTAATTGATTGTTGTTAAGGTAAGAATGAAAGTGTCTAGGGTTTTGGGTGTTTGAAGACCTTAAAACGCTAAAAAAAGAGGTTGTTTCAGAGACAGAGTGGAGAGAAAGAGAGTTAGGTTTGTAAAAAAGAAAGAATGTGTTGTCTCTCTCCAAGGTGTGTTGTTTCTGAGAAATGTGGTTGAATAGAATGAGGAGGAGTTGCAGAGAGAGGGTTCAACGGTTGGGGCTAATTTAGGAGAGTAATGAGCTAGCAACATGCAACGAATCTTCCATCTGTCATCACTCCTATAAATTTATTTCTTATGTGTCTTTCTTTCTTTTTGCTCAATATTTTATGAAATATACTTCATTTCATCTCCTCGATTAGATCAGATAGCGCGAACTCTTATAATTTAATTAAGGTTTTTGATTTCATTTCTAATTTGGACATGAAACAACATGAAAAATTTTCAAAAAAGTTGTCATTTATTTCGGTTTTACAATACTCGAGGGATTAATTTTTATAATTGCGCGCGTAAAAATATCGGATTTACAACAATAACAACAAAAAAAATTAATGCATTTGGTCCAAGTATGTATAAATTAACTTTCCTTGACTTACTTTTGTATATAATTAATACTATTTTAAAGGGAATACTCTTTTTGAGTATAACGAAAGTCAAACTGTATTTGGAATAAATTTGAACAAAAGAAAATACGCCCTCCGTAACACTGTATAAGCAAAATTCACCTTTTTAGAATCATTGTAAAATTAATGTATTTGGTCTATAATATAGACTAGATACATTGATTATACAATGTACCTAAAAATGTGATTTTTGCTTATATAGTGTTACGGAGAGAGTATAGTTTTATTTTTTACATATAGTTAAAATAAGAGTAGTATATCAATTGTTAGTTGGTCTAGTGATAATTGATATTGAATTTGGTATGGAGTACCACGGTTTGATACTTCGCAACTGCGATCTTGAGGGAGATGAAACCACTTGATATCAGAACTGACCCTGAATTAAATTAGACAATCTAGTGACCGAATACTGGTGACCAAAAAAAATCGGAGTGGTATAATTGACCAAAAAAAATCGAAGTAGTATATTCTATAAGAAAAAAGTTGGGTTAACTAAAAATGAATTGTTTTAAGTGGTAAAACATTTTAACACTTTAAACACGTGGTTATAAATTCGATATTTGACTCTTGTGTATGAAAAAAAAAACCAGTTGGGATGAAAGAACTCGTCTTTTGTGACAAGTTTCTCGGAGAAGATTAGTCAATGTTAAATTATAGTGAAAATATCATACCTATAACATGATAACTCAAAAAAGAAAAAGTTTGGTCACCAAAAATTTATGTATTTTGTATTTATTTAGTTTGACCAAATATATCAAATTTTATTGATCTAATTTTCTCTTATATTTAAGACTGAGTGAAATATTATATTTAACATTATTTTTTACAAACCAATGTAATTATTATTGTCTTTGATCCTAGGAAATACCCTAAATTATGTTGACGACTTAAGTTTGTCCTTTAATTTTACTATGAAACTAATTTGTAAGTTAATAACATATTGTTTTGTGTAGGGTTGAGTTACCTTTGAAATAGACGACTCTAAAATCATACTCGAGTTATGTTTTAATAAATTAAACTCATGTGTTATCACTTCTCAAAACATCATAAAAAAATATTTTGTCCTCAAAAAAATAAAATCATAAAAAAATATTTTATAGATTAATTAATAAGTTTTTTCACAAAAAGATTAATTAATAAGTTGTTTACAACAATTGTTAGCATTTCCGTGTTTGTTAAGGAATAGGCGAAATTATTTTGCGGTTTATAAAACTACTCTTATTTTAGATTGATTATTTAAGAGTTTTTCCGGTTTTTCCTTTTTGATTTACCATTTATGTTAGCATCATTAGTCTTTCTTTAAGTTATACTCTTCTTGCATTGTTTTTCTTGTTTTATATTTTGTGACCATGTGAAACACAATTTTCGTTTTCCAACAGATGAACAACATTCAGATATTCATTCATCAAACTTAAAACTAGAAGATAAATTGATTGTTGTTTTGGGTTCGTAAATTCGAAACATTACTCTTGAATAAATACATTGTTGTGATAATTATATACTACTTTGATTCTAAGATTTTTGGATTTGAGAATTTATACTTACAAAAAATAAGTGAAGTGAAAAGGAAAATGGAGGAATATGACGTGTGTGTGAGAGTTATGTCTATTAAAATGCTACACGTGTTCTTTCTTTAATGGAACTTGTTGCAAATGCTAACAGTGGAAACATGTGACATAAATGATAAATTCCAAAAAATCACTTAAAAGAACGATCCGAAAAAGAGTCAAACTTTAATAAGGACCATAAGTGTAATTTAACCTAAGAAATAATTAGTATGCATGATTAAATTGAATTGTCATTGTTTGAGAAAACATAATATGAATTTGTTGAAAATTAATATACTACGAAAATAGTAGATTAACGAATAACAACATAATAAGAGGTAATACGTTAATAATTAACATATTATAGGCAGGAACAGATCCAGAAACTTATTATATATAGAGACTGGAAATAAAAATAAAATAAAACTAATGTATCTTTATTTGTTAGTTTGATACTTAAATGTGTTTTATGTTAGTCAATTTATTCAAACTAATAAAAGACATATTTGAGAATATTTTTGTAATTTTAATAGACTATATTGATAACATATGATCATATATTCATATATTTAGAAACCAAAAACCGTTTACAGTCTCCATATATATGTACTATATTTTTATGTGTAGCTTTTTTGGCCACTGTCTGCCCCCTAAGTCCATATATAGTATTGTGAAGATCTCAATGTTATTCTCAAGGTTAGAAATTTTTTTTTATTGATTTAGTTATATCTTAATAGTTTAAGCTTTTGGGATAATTGATTATTTGACATGGTATAAGAGCCTCTATGACTAAATGGTCTAGAGTTCGATCCCCGCTCTCCTCACTTTCTAATTAAAAGTGGAATTTAAGCATATGGTAGGTGGGTCAATGCATTATCCACGCTTCAAGCCCAAAGCTTAAGCTTTTGGGATAATCGGTTATTTGACAGTCAATTTATCTTAAATGTTTGAATACAATTTGTATATATTGTCAAATAACCGATTCTCCCAAAAGCTTAAGCTTTTAGGAAAGGCTACATCAATAGTTTTATATTATTTCTAACACGCCCCCTCACGCAAGAGCCCACTTGGGCTTGAAGCGTGGATAATGCATTGGCCCACCTACCATATGCTTAAATTCCACTTTAATTAGAAAGTGAGGGGAGCGGGGATCGAACTCTAGACCACTTAGTCATAGAGGCTCTGATACCATGTCAAATAACCGATTCTCCCAAAAGCTTAAGCTTTTAGGAAAGGCTACATCAATGGTTTTATATTATTTCTAACATATATGTCTTTTTGTTGGTAAATTGGAGTAGGGATTATGTTTGGGTGGGGTTTCTTCATCAAAGAGACATCTTCAGTTTTTTTCATCGAAGTGAGATAACTTTAATATTTGAACTAAATTTACGCTGTTAAAAAAATTGAGTTTTTCATTTTTTTTTTCTTCTTCTTTCATCTGCGTTGTTATATTCCATGAACAATTTCTTGTTTTCAATACAATTCATTTTTTTTATAAAAAAAAATACAATTCATTTTTAAATCAATTTAAGAGTTTTTAATAGTGGATAGTATAGAAATGTAGCATATTTTTCCTTCCAAATTTTTAGTGGATAACATAACAATTGTTATATTAAGTAGTATTGTTTCAAGAGGACGGTGTAGAGACCAGCGTTGCAGAGTTTGATGTAATGGAAGGGGTCCTGGTGTGGTAGACGAGAAAGAATGAAAAAACTATGTATATATAAAAAGATGAGACAAAAGCTTAAAAAAAATTGGCGAAAAAACATTTTAAAAAGTTTTAATTCCTCAAATATTTTCAATTATAACTTTCGGTCACTATTTTTAGATCAACTCCTATGTATCAACTCATTATAAATTACATAAAAAATAATAATTATCTTAAGATACCCCTTAATATTGAAAAGGATATTCTCTTTCTCCGTAAATATTTTCTAGCAAAGTTTGGGTCGTCTAATAAGGATGAATGTCTAGGAGTAAGAACATTATCCGAGCTAGATGATGAAAAAACTTCTCAAAGAAGAAAACCTCTATAACTTGTCAACTTTGCAAACACCGCATAAACAAAGAAAGAGTATCTAGTTAGAAATCATGAAAGACATCACTTATGTAAAAAGAAATCATGGACAATTCTTAAGGCATGGTTTCTTTACTAGCATGAGAATGCATGACATTGTGCTTATACTATACTATACATACTTACTATGGCATGTTTACACATAGTAGGATATTCTCTTTATGGAATTATGTTATTACTTCTAAACATGGTCCAAATATGGAAGTGATTAGGAAATAATGTTCATTGTGGTGAAGATTTGAAGTCTATCTTGAGGATAATGTGTTGTGGATGAGCGAATTGGTTTTGATGTAAATTTAAGGTAGATTATTAGTGACAAAAAGGACACTAATTAATTTTTGTTCTAACTCGTGGATAGATTATAATACTTTAATTTGCGTAATAAATTTAATATACTTTGAAATTATAGTTAAAAAATGTAGGTTCCTCGCAAAAATGGTTGTTGAGGAGAATGATGTGAGATTGATGAAGTAAAATTGGTGAAAGAGAATATTTAAATGGGAAAAAGAATTAGTGGGTCATACTATTTGAAGGGAAGAAAGATTTTTGGAAGTGGGGTGGAGGTAGTGAGTCATACTATTATTTGTTTTTTTAAAGTAGTTTAGGGGCTAGAAATTTCACCCTTAAGATAAATAAGTGAATGACTAGGGTTTGAACCTCGACCTCATATATATATATATATATACACACACATTATCCCTGCCAACTGAGCTAAGCTCACAAGACGTGAGTGATACTATTCTATTAGAGAGGGATATAAATATTGAGTTGAGAAGATTTTAAAGATTTTAAGTGTGCCAAAGAGGTTTGGAATCCAATGATTCATTTCGGAAACTATTATTTATACTTTTTTTTATTACAAATGATTTATGCTTTTTATTAAATATGAAAAATTAATTAAATGTAAATTTTAATTAAATTCATATATCTTCTCTTTTTGTTTATATTTGAAGTAAAAAAAATTCCTTCAAAAAATAGTTTCCGAATAATTCTAAGGAGTGAACTGGACCATGATGCTCAAGAACTTCCAAGGAAGTTATGCAGCCCAAGTAATATAGTAGCTTCAAAGAGAATTTTTCTTTTCCCACCCTCCTGTTTCTTTTCTATCCCCTTTTCCCATTTTTGCCCTTGTATAGAAACTTCGGAACGTGTTTTTCGAAGTAGTTTTAGTTCAAATTTGGAAAACAAATTCCAGAGTTTTTTATTCAAAATAAAAAAATTCAGAAAACGTGTTCCGAAATATTTATTCAAAGGCAAAAATGGAGGTAGAAAAGAAACATGGGGGTAGGGATCAAAAAATGTCTAGGCTGAAACTATAACGATAGTGCTCAGAGGTTGGGCTTTCAAATTTATCATTTCTATTTATATTTTATCAATTCTTGAAAATTACCTTAAATAAGAAATTAAGTTATAAATTTAGTGTTAACTTATATCATAGGTTATTGCATAAGTTATAACTTATATTAAACAAAAAAAAGTGATTAATGAGCCCTCTAACACAAATCATATGAAAAAATTCAAATAAAAAATAAAATAAAATTGAGTTGCTATAGTTTCAAGTTTGGACCAAATTAGGTTTGTTTTACTCATGGAATAAATAAAATTATCAACAAAATAGATTTAGGTAATATGCATAAAATTAAATGGTTTGATTTTGTTTTATTTTATATGTTATAGATACAAAGTTTTCATTTTTGTTTTAGTGTCCGGCTAATCTCTGTCCAAAAATATGTGATGTACAGGAAGTGAATTTTACCCTTCAATTCCAACCGAATTTGCTTCGTGCACAAGAGTTAAAGATTGAATCATTGACTACTTATTTAAAGAGTCTTTCACCACTTAAGTCAATTCATTATTGATATTACATGACAAGATTGAAGAAACATAGACTTTCACTCAAGTATTTGTCTAAGAAAGCTAAAAAGAAACAACAACAACAACAACAACATAACTAGAAGTGTTGGAAATTATAATACCCGCTCTAAAGGTTATCCTCCTATTTATTCTCAATTCTCAATGAAGGTATTATATCGAAACATTAGAGGTAACAATTGCGCAAACAAGTTAGCAAATCAAAGTCATCATGTTACGAATTTCAGGTATTGGGAAACCTTGTCTCACTTCATTCGATGAGGAACTTTTTAGGATTTGGACATTTTCTTTTGTTTTTCTCTTTTAGATTTCTTTTGTTTTTTTTAGGTACGGTTTGATCCCCGTCTATACTCTTTGATATTATTATGCTCTTAATTTATCTAGAAATTAAACATTTTTCTACTTGAGCCAAAAATATTTTATAGCTCAAACTATATATTTGAGTAAAAAAAAAAGAAGAATAAGATAGGTTTAATGAAAAAAAAATTAAATAAAGAGGATAAGATATGTTTTATATTAAAAAAAATAATAAAAGAAAAAAAAAGTTGAAGGATAAGAATGGGAGGAGGGGGTAGAAAAAGCAGTGTAGTACTAGTAGAATAGAAGTGGAGCAAGAAAGTAATAAAGAGAGCAAGAAGCATGTTGGCCGGATCCAGCTCAATAGTCACAGCAACTCAGTCACTTTTGTCACAAATGTCAGCAACATTTGTCCCATTGCTTTGCTCCTTTCTTTTCTCATGCCTATGTCAAGACCTATGCATGGCATTGGCATCAATGTTTTGTCCCTTTAACAAGTCACTAGCAACATACTAAAGTTTAATCCAAATATGTTTTGTTTTATTTTTTGGAGTCTTTAGAATTAATTTTGGATGTGTTGATTTTGAAATGTTTAGTTTTTTTTATTATCACCAGTATACGGTTCACTAGATCGCCTAATTAATATGATTTGGGGTTTATTTTGATATCAAGTAGTTTCAGTCTCCTCAAATCGCAGTTGTGAGAGATCGAACTGTGATCCTTCCTATCAAGTTCAGCGTTAATCACCAAATCTTAGTTATTTTTTAATATAACTAGTTTTGTATAAATGTATCTAAATTTAAATCATTTTTCACTCAACTTACTTTTAACTGAAATCAATTTTACAAAATTAATTCATTATTCTTAAATAATTAAATTTTTTTCACTATGAAACCAAATATACACTCGCTCTATCCTACACCGACTCAATTTGATCACTCAAACTGATTAATAAATATGTATAAATAAAAAATAAACAATAATAATTAATTTTACTAAATTATTTGTTATTAAGTATTAGTGTATGTATGCACTATTCTTGACACTTTTTTAAAATATGTCTAGTGTGTTTATTTTAACAATATTTATTTGTATCTTAAGAAAAAAACATTTTATTTTTTTAAAAAACTGTGGTATTAGTTACAAGTTACTACTGTATTTGAGAAAATGTAATTAATACTACTAGAAGTTAAAACAATTATTTAGTTTTTTTACAAATAAGTTATTCTAGTTAGGAGGAAGTATTACTTTAGTTAATGGCAATCTAAGTACGTAATTTTGATAGTGATGTAGGGACAAAAGGTGGCATGTTGGAATTGTTGAGACAAAGCAAAGATGTGAAATGAATGAAGGGTAAAAAGGGTAGTAAGTTAATGCTATGTGTGAATGCATGCATGAGCCAAAAGAAAAAGTGACCTTCATACTATAGTGGATAAAAAAGGGTCCTTCATTGTTTATTGTTCCTTCGTCCCATCATTTTAAGTTTACTTTCATTGTCAATTTTATTTTCAAAAAAGAAGGAGAAAAAATAAAGATATTATGAGAAAAGTGTGAAAGTTTTGAGTTTAAGGACACTGAAGTGAAGAAGAAAAAAAGGTAGTATTACGTGCCAATGCCTTGGAAATTGAGGCTATGTTGCTTACAGTAGTTAAAAATTTAGCTTGTTGTAAGGGTACCCCAGGTGGCCATTTGGAGGAATGGGGTTATCCCTATATCTATATGGCCACACCATATCACACTCATTTCATGATATGTGGTAGTTATAAGACTTTTGTTTTTGGTTTGTATTTCCTTGGAGTTAATTATAAATAAAAAAGAGTTTTTTTTTAATTTTAATTTTATGTATTTAGTTAAGAAGTAAGATTAACTATCATCAATTTTGCTTTACTCACTTTTGCTTATAATTAAGACAAAATGGAGTAAAAAAAAAGAAGATAAAATGGAGTACAATTTTAGGAGTTTTTGTGGTATCTTATTGAGAGGAAAAATATTTGTTGTTAGACAATTAGTAAATATTTAGCCTTGAATTAATATAAGACAAATATTAATCAAGTAATAGAGCTTAAATAATTATGAGTTCTTAAAATGCTAAATTATTTCAGAGAATTAGAGTTCGATTCCTTAATAAAATAAATTTTTACCAGACTTTATTTATCTTTCGACCGAAGTTCGAATTATTAAAGGTCATTCTTCTAAATATCATAATGGTTAAACAAAACAAAAAAATTATTCTCTCCAATCTGTTTTATAAGATACATATGTCTGATAAAAAAAAGAATAATGAGTGTATGTGTTTGGAGTAGAAAATAAGTTTATTTGGATAAAATAATAGACAATATCATTGTTAACATTTTAATTAGGGCCACTTTTATAAATTCGAAAACTTTTGGGTCCAGTTTTAAATTTGATAAATAGGGAGTTAGGGACAAATTTACAAAATTTAAAGGTCCAATTTGAAAAGTTTTAGAGATCAATTTGCCATTTTTGAAAAGTTTATGAGTCAATTTGCAATTATTAAAAAGTTTATAGGGATTAAATTGAAAATTTTAAAATATATGGGAGAAAAAATTTCAAATTCGTAGCCCTAAGGTGTTATTTTAAATTTCTTGACAAAATACTTCATAAATTCGCACCATTTAAAATTATTTCACCATAAAACATATGGTTGAGTTTAACTTGTAAATTCATATTCTTCTTAAGGTCACAAATGTGTTGAGTCAAAATAGGAATATTTCTCTAGTATTGCAATTCCATGTTACTATGTCGACTAAAACCTTCGACTGACTTTCAACATGAATATGGCTAATCTTCTATCTATGAGCCATATCTATTATGATATACATGCCCCACACATCTCAACATGAAGCTTGTCGCAAGAACTAATTTTGCCTGCATTTCTACAAGTCGCGGCAAGTTGGTAAAATTCAGACATATGCGGTGTCTTAACATGTTTATAAAGTGCTTGTTGCCCGTTTACTTTCTATTCAAGTGTAATTATCTTAAACATATAAAAATATTTCTTATAAAGTCCAATTTAATCTTTTAAATTATTTTTTTGTGGGGTTTATATTGGTCTATAAATTGAACAAAATTGGTCTTTCCATTACCTTATACATCATGACAGAATATCACGAGAAAAAAAAAAATACCTTATACATCATCATACCTGCATTTGATACATGGATTTTTTTTTTAATACCTTGCATATGTGGGTTTAACATGAAACATCATTTTCAATTTTTTTTTAGATCATTTCATTTTAATTTTTTTTTCAGATCATTTCATTCAAGACAATATTTGTAATTAATACAGGTTGAAATTGAATTAAATATTTAGAAACTAGCATATGCTATTAAAGAGATAGGTAAATTAAATATTTGTATAAATTTGAACCATAAATTTTTTTTTACATTAGATTGTGACATCATTTCCCCATCCTAAATTTTATCTAAAAATAAAATGACACATTTATAGATCTCACTTACCTCGATGAGATTAGTCCATGCAGTTGCGCGCGGATGATATCTTTAGCTTACAAAAAGAAATTGAAATACTCATGTATTAGATTAAATTGTAGTCTACAATGCATGTTGACTATAAGTAGCATTAATCTTCCAACAATCTTTGATTAGATTTGAAATGAAATATATAGCCAGTAGGGTTTGGTTAAACTGGAATATATCATCAGAAACAACTGATAGTGTTGCAGGTCGAAGCATAAGCATATAGCTATAGGCTGTGTTTGTTTACAGACTATAGAGAATGACCTGTCATTTCCATATCACACCCTTTAAAATAAAGTCATGCAGAACAAGTACCTACATATAGATAGTAAAAATGCTTAAACTGTCATGCCAGAAGCATCTAACCCATGCAATGCTTAATCCATCATGCATAGTACTTACTACCTAGCTATTGCTAGCTAGCTGAATTTGTAGCATATATTATAACTTGTAGTTTAATTGCTTGAAGTCAAGGAAAAATAATGAATTAACAAGCAAAGCTAGTATTCATGTACACCAACTGCAAGTACTTTGTTTCATACACATTTAATTTATATACTTTATTTGCTTGATGTTCATTTTTATTGAGTATGTGATTAGTTATGGGAATATGATAAATAACTTTAATTAATTATTATTATATTATTTTAAGTCAAATAACTCTGCTTACAATTATAAAAATTAATCTTTTGAGTCGGATATAACTACAAGTAAAGACAAATTTTTCACTCTAGAGTTTTAACATTGTGGTACTTTCAACACTAGATTTTTTTAATAGCAAATATATATAAAAAAGAGAAAGAGTCAGAATACAAATATACTGAGTACAAATCAAGAGTACCATAAGAATTCAGAATTTTTTTTTTGAAAAAACCTAAACATCACCACAACCATCCATAGTAGCCACCTGAAGAGATAAGGGTGGCGCTCACTTAGGTGAGATGATCCGGAAAGAACATCCCCACCAATCTCTACCTGACCCAACACAAAAGAGGTTGCACCTCACACTCATAGAAAGAGTAAGGGCTCTTACAGTTTTTACCAAGAAATCATTATAATGAGAAAAGTTTTACTTTGTCCACAAGATTCTCGACCGTTAAACGGAAAATATAGCCTCATGTCACACTAAAGCTAGTCCTAATCAGACCCTCCCCTGCCCTTATTTTTAACTCTTGCTAGATTGGAATTCAAATTTTTTTACTGGCTCAAAGAGATTTAAATAATTTCATTTAACGGCACTTGTGTGATATATAATTCACTTCATTCGTAAAATTAATTTTAGTAAAATTTAGTTTTTATTTTGACAAAGTAAAAATTAGTTAATACAAGGTTTAATTGTAGCAATGGTAGAAACCAATGTTATTTTTATATATTTTTACTCAATCAATTATTTGCTCCGATCAAAATAACTAACTTAATTGATCAATACATGCTACTAATTAAAAAAAGAAGAAAGTAAAAGTATATTAATGAAAGAGAGATAATAGTATTTTTTGTTAGTAAGACATCCTTAATTATCATGTATTAGTGTATTCATATATCACTTTTTTTATAGGATCAAAAATAGAATTCAATAATTTCATAGGATAAAAAACATATATATCTAACATATTATTTTTTACTTAAGTGATTTCATAGGAGCTAGTAGTATATGTTTTTTCTTGTTTTAACTCATTTTTGTTTAAACGATTAAATAGTGATATGCACTTGTCATATCACAGATTTCCCCTACAATTTTACAGGTGGGTAAAACATCAAATATTTGAAAAATTGAGTCAAAAAAGGAAGAATCAATTCAAACATCTTGAATAAAATAGTATAGAGTAGAGACAAGAGTCAAGAGGTATAATATTAAAAACAGAAATGTTATTCAAACATTACATTTGCAACATCTCTACAACATCAAGGAGAGTCGCGTGTATATAATCGGGGAGTTCTTCAACACATTTAGTTAACTGACATTAACCAAATTTGATCTCCAACTCCTCAACTATTTGTTTACGAGAAATTGTATATGGGACACATTTTGATTGTTTGCAGATGATAAAGTTAAAACAAAGTTAAAAGTAAATATTTTTTCAAGTTTGAAAGATTTTATGTCAGTTAACCAAATGTGTTGAAGAACTCCCCGGTTATATACACGCGACTCCCCTTGATGTTGTAGAGATGTTGCAAATGTGATGTTTGAATAACATTTCTGTATTAAAAAACCCCTCTTCAATATAACATAGAGACAAGAGATATAATTATCCTAAAACAAAAGTTAATTAATTTTTTACAAATTTTGAACCAAATACTCCTTCTGTCCCTAATTATAAGCCCCTCTTCAAAGAAAAAGTTTGTCCCTAAATATAAGCCCATTTTCGAATCCCTAGACACATTTGTTAATACTTTTACAAACATAACCCTACTTTACATTGAAATCCGAAAAATCAAATACAAATACATCTTTTCACTAAGGACAATTTAGTAATTGTAACATCCAAAAAGTACATATTAATTACACTACTAACTTTTCTTAATATACGTGAAAAATGACAAGGGGGCTTATAATAAAGAACGGAGGGAGTATATAAAAAAATTATCAATTTTTTTACATATAATCAAATACTGCATTAGCTACACGATTATAATATATACTTTAAATATTTATTCATGAGCTATTGTATTGTACTATACTATCTAATATGGATTTGGTGATGGCATCACACACATGCTGTAGAAGTGAAACAGGTTTGGAAATAGGGAAGTAATGATGTAGAAATGTCTCTGAATGTTTAAGCATCTTGTCCTTATACATGTTGTGTCTTTTTCTGTGTCTCTTGCTTCTCATGGCCCTCTCTGCTATTATGTGCATATTTTCTTTTCTGTACAGAATCTCTCTCTAAATTTTCTCCCTGCAGCAAACCCCCAAAAGGCCCCCCCTTCAATCCGTACAAAATTTGTTGCAGTGATAACTTTTGTTTGTCCCCTTTTCTTTAATACAAGCTATACAAATAAATAAATTAATCCACCATTTTGAAACACAATTAAGCCCATCTTTAGTATTACTATTTCGATATTTACAGAAGTTATAGAGAATTATGGTAATCTGTAGTTTTTGCAAATTGTTTGGTATCACGGGGGTCTGTCAGAAACGGATTGAATCATCGTGATTTTACAGAAGCTGTTAAGAGGAGTTTCACATCGAGTATTTCAAAGTGTTCAATGTGGCATAATTTACTTAAGTTATGAGATTCTCCCACCTATTGTTGAACTAGTCTTTTGGGTTGAACTTTCCTCATATGCTAAGTCCTATCATTGCGTTGGGGTCACCCTAAGAGATAATATGATGTGACTAAACTATTTTCAATTAATTTTTTCAGCAAGACAATGTCTCATATATTTATTTACTCTATTAGCTTAGATGTATTGATAAAGTGGACATGGTCGAACTAGTAAAGGAGATTGGATCTCTGCAGTTAATTTTTCACCTGCAGGCAGTTCAGTGGACATCTCTACCGTCCAACTTATTTTTGTTGATATGAAAAGTAGAAACAAAAATTAAATGTGTGGTTGTGATGCAACTGGAGGAAATTTACACGTCCTCTCCCAGTAAAGTGGTTATCTAAGTTTAATTTATAATAATTTTAATCACGGTATTTAAATTGTGTAAAAAAAAATCATGGTATTTAAATACTAGTTCCGACAATCAACATGAGAGAGCATGTTCACAATCAACATGCATTTATACCATTTGCATTTGACACGTTTGGTTTCCTAGCACCAGATGCTGTGAATATTTTGCAAAGAATTCAAAAAGTTATGCATAGCAATGTCGTGTCTCCTAGGTCTGTAGATATAGTATTTAAGAGAATTGGTTTTGCGATCCAAAAAGGGTTAGCGGCGCAGCTTGTTGCCCGTTTGCCTTCTATCCAAGTATAATTAGCTTATATATATATATATATATATATATATATATATATATATATTAATACTAGTTAAAACAAAAACATAAAGTGAGAGAATGAGAGAGAAAATAAAAATATAATAAGAATATAAGAGAGAGTTGCCAAAAAGTTTTTAACTTCGATTTTCGGTTGTTCAAATATAATTTCTCTTTTTAATATTTCACTCATATAAATAGACCTACAACTTCGCTATACTAATTAAAGATGTAGACACAATTAATTGAACTATATTAACCAGCATCATGGATTATTTTTGCAATTATAAGTTCGTTAATACTTTTGTATTTTGTTGTTCTATTATGATCCGTTTAATCTGTAAAATGTCATAGAGTTTTGCGACGTACTCATTGAATTCCTACTCCCTTTGAGAGATTAATCATTTCAATAGTGTGTAAATGATACTCCCAAAAACCAATATATTAGTTTTTCTTTAACACAAATTTAGTTGAACGTGTATTAATAATGGTTTTGTAATCAGATACCCCCACTCTCAAGCAAGATAACCAAAATAGGAAAAAACACAAATTTAAGAAGCAACAAGCTTGTAATTATCAACCAAAATAAGAGATTATAATCATTATATTATGATCGGTCCAACCTCTTTTCTTGTAGTTTTGTTGGTATTTTTTAGGATGTGTATTCATCGTACTCATTGTGTTTTTTAGTTTTCTTTCCTGTTTTTAGGTTGTGAGCACCACCAAAATTTTGTTGGGCATTGAGTAGATAGATAAGAGGAACCATATAAAAGTAATTTTGTAACTACACTTTTACTTAACACTTTAATGCATTAAGTTTAAAATTTTACTATGTTGCTCAACATCTAACTATTTCAACCGATGTCAGATTTTAACTCACATTTGATATATCTCAACATCTCCACTCAAGTGTGAGTCTCTTCGCTTCCGCAATCCATTACCACTCTCTTCAAATATTTTCCATATTACAAAGACATTATCATATGAATCAATTTTTTAAAGATTAAAACAAAACAATTAAAGATTAAAACAAAACAACATAGACTAAAAGCAAAATATTATATATTTACCTTTTTTATTTACTTAATTATTGTTATGAGATACTGTTTAATATTTTTGTTATGAAATTTACTATTTTTTGTCATGTACTAGTAAAATGAAAATGGGCACACAATTTAAGATATTCATTCCCCTTTAATTCATCCATCACCTTTCTCTCAAGTCAAAAGCACAACAAAAATTCAGTTGTTTTGGTTGAGTCATTGAGTGCGTATTATACCCACCCGTGTACTGTAGCAGGTTGATGCGCCGTACCATACTTATCATAGTCTCTGTTCAGGCGACAAACATCTCTTTGACTTGGTCAAACCATATCCCTAATGTTTTTTCTCTTTTGAAAATTGATTTTTTCTATTTATGATTATGATTTATGAGTATGATGATCTCTTTTTTACTTGAGGAGTAATGCAACAGTAGTAAATAATATAAAAAATTGTTTTTATTTTATTACTAAAACAATTTTTATAATACACATAAAATAATTATCATTATTTTTAGGAAAATGCTAAACGGTGGTCCTGAAGCACTAGTTAAGCATACTAAAAAAGAAATTTTATCTTAAAACTTTATTTATTCATTATTTTAAAAATATCAAAATTTATCTTTTTAACAATAACTTTATATTTAATTTCAGTTTTTAGTATGCTTAACAAGTGTGTCGGGGACACTGTTGAACATGACCCTTATTTTTATTGCTCCTTAGAGTACGGAAGATAAAAGAAATACGTTTAATGTTTGAACAAGCATTATACTTTTTGCCATACGTAGTTCCTTAACTAGTGATTTAATACATTAATTAACATTTTCTTATTTTTATATGAGTCTTGTTAACTATTGCACTGGATGCATTAGTTAAGGAATTAAAAAGAAATATAAAAGAAAATATATACATTAAAAAACCAAAATTTAGACTTTTAAGGTGTTTGATTATACAATTTTTAAGAATTTTTTTCTAAATGTGTACTATTAACTAGTGTTTTTGTGCACTAGTTATCATTTGCCTTTTTATATACTAGTTGATAAGTTGATCTTAAAGGTATCATGAAGAACTTATATAAATAAGCTAAAAACTATTATATATAAAGTGTGAGATAAATCCAATATTGGTTGGAAGAGTAGAGATTAAGCAACGTATAAGTGAGACGGTCTATAAACCTAATGTCTTAAGGTTTTGAGTGAAAAGTATGGTGTCAAAATCACTTGTATGGTTGGTCGATGCCCAATGTGTCGATCCAACCTAGTGAGACTTCCCCCTCACAGCCCAACAGTGGTAACAAAGCCTGATTTAGGGAAGCAATAAGGAGTGGATGATGGATTGCATACACGAAGAGACTCACACAGGGGAAATGTTGAGAATCTATCAAGGGTGAGCTAAGTCTCACATTGGTTGGAAAAGTTGAGATTAAATAACATATAAGTAAGATGACCCATAAACCTAATGTCTTAAAGGTTTTGGCTAAAAGTGTGGTGTCAAAGTCACTTATGATTGTTCAATGTCTAATGTGTCGATCCAACCCAGTGAAGTTCCCTCCTCACGGCCCAAAAAAAACCATTAATAGAGATGTTATAAATGGTCCAAAGCAATGTCATAAGTGTTTATTTCACTAAATAAGCTAAGACAACTCGATTTAAACATAATTTTCGGCTAAAAGTTAAAGTCAAATCATGATCATACTCATAGCACCAAAGTGATATTAACCAAGAGTAGTAAAATGTTAAAATGTATGTAATCTTTGCACAAAAAAAGTAGATTAAGTTGGGATCCAGATCTCTTGTAGTAATTTTTCACACTGTTTCCAATCTTGACCGTTGATTGAAGATTGGACGGTTCAGATCAATGCAATTATAAAATCACTTAAAACAATCTTGATTGTAGATTTTAGATCGGACGACTGTGATATAAAACAGCGTCGAAATTGTGGGGAAAAAAACTTAGAAATCTCTTGTAAATTTTCACAGTTTCAAATCTTGATTGTTGAATAAAGATTGGACAGTTGAGATTAATGCAGTTATAGAATCATTTAAAATAATATTGATATTAAATTTTAAATAAGATGTCTGTGGTGTATAAATGATCAGTCTTATATTGACAAGAAGAGTTAATTAGAAACTACTACAAAGCTTAAACTCACCATAATGTTAACTACGAAATGTTATTACATTTGTCTCAATAATGGATGGATAGAGTTTTCTTCCGCGTGTGCTTGATCTTACCGTAGTAGGTAGAATCTCTAAACTGATCCTAGACACAAAATTAATTTTGACATATTTAATAGATGCAGATTGAAATTGATTTTCTTTTAGAATTGGTTCTATCTTAAAAGATATGATCTTAAAAGATATGATGTATATATAGCTTTATACTTTAAATCTGATTTTTACTCTCAAATTTATTATTTATCAAAAATCAATTTATTCGAGACTATTTTTTATCATTGCAAATTTAAATACACATTTTTATATGAATGCATACAAACATAAACCGGTTCACTTTCAACTCACATGTAATTAAACTAAATGTTGTGACAAGTGTATGTATGAAAATAAAGCTCCCGGTTAAGGGGGAACTTTAATGAAATTGAATGACTCACATTTAAGAGGGAGAAACTTGTGGCAAGTGTGAGATGAGTTAAGTTTTACATTACTTAGAAACGTGAAGACTGAATACTTTATAAGTGAGATGATCCATAAACCTAATACTATTTTAAGGTTTTGGTAAAAATGTGGTTTCAACTCACTTGTATAGTTGTTCTAAGTTCAATCAAAACTAAGTTTTTTCTTTCGTCGCATAAATAAACACATGTGTCCATCATGTGTCAATGTCATGATGGAACATGTGAGATCATCACGTTGACTTGAAGCCAACCACACATATGAATTTGACAAAACTAAGATCATCACATTGAACTTTGAATCGATCATCCAAATAAATTCCACACCACATTTTACCCTAAAATTTTAAACCATTGAGTATATAAAATATCTCAATTGTAGTATATTATTCAACATTCCCTTTTTTTAAATTAAATACAAGTCGCATGCTCACACAAGTACCAAGTATCCATAAACATACATGCAGGTGAACAGGAAGCTCCACCAAGAGATAACTTTGACTTGGCAGAATGAGTGAAGTACTACTACTTAAGTCTATATACTTTACTTAATTTTCTCTAATTGTACTTAAGTGCTTAAGAACATAAAAGTAATAATGCTAAGTAGGGAAATTCCCCATCTATGTCATTCTTGTTTGTCTTGATGCCAAAAGACATAGATGTCACTGTTTTATTTCCCCGCCACATTCCATTAATTTATTACCCTCTTTTTATTTGCATGACAAACTGAACCAATTTTCAATAAAGATTTCATGCACGAAAATATCTTTATAGTCAATGAAAAAGTACTCATGACAACTTGCCAAATGATAATTTTAGATGAATATTAGTAAGTTGCTAGTCAAAAAGGATCTACTAATTTTCATTTTTCATGGTTTTGTACGAATCTATGATTGGTTTTATGCAACAATTTTCATTTACACTAAAATCAATATAATCTAAAATAGATATAACCTTGATTGTCTCCGTAATTATAACAGGTTCAGTTAGCAGAAATATTACATGTAATATGCAAGAATTATGATTAGAATCTTGGTACTTTCACTTATTCAGCTTAAAAATGTAAAATTCTATCCATTAAACTACTTGACAAAAAATATATAATATCTGGCTATGTTGTTTTGAATTTGAATTAGGTGCAATATAATTGTTGCACATATCTGAATTGTACGATCAAAATCAGATTGTCCAAATTTTAAGATAAATTTTAATTTTTGAATATTTAAAAAATCAAACTTAAAATTTAAATCGTTAAATTTTGATCGACAACCGAGATACTTGTGACTACGTGCACACAATTCAAATCTATATTGGATTTGGATTAGCAAACATGTTATATGTACCCTATCAACACATAAGGAATCAATATTTCTGACATATCACTTTCCTTCAAAAGAAAAACAAAGTTACTACCATGTAGTACGAAACATAAATAATCATTCAATAATAATAATTCTGACATTTTGATCTTAGTTTTCCTAAGCTAATGTTTTATAATAATGTCAAAACATTCCCTTCATTCATTCATTCATTCCACAAAGCAAACATAGGAACTTGATTAACCAAACCCAAATTTCCAAGCCTATTATTGTCCATGTGGTCATTTTCATTGCTTTCATCATCATATTTTGGTTCATTCAATGTGAAGTAACCATGTCCATAATCAGCTCCACTCACTCCAAACTCATTAGGTAATTTGGGACTTTGAGGGTTCATCTCATTCTTGCTGCTTTGTGAATCGTGTTGTGACGATTCATTGATGTTGGTGTTGTTTCTGCACTCATTATGCGGTGGTTGCTCGGTGTTGGAATTCCAAACCATGTTGGACAATTCATCAGATTGTTGTTCGCCATCGGTAATAGCTAGAGGTGGCGGCTGAGAAGGTGTCGATGAACTTCCACACGAATTGAAGTCCTCGGCTATGGCTGCAAGAGGAGCGGGTGATTCTTTAGGAGAGCGTTTAGCGAGATCACCGGTGATTAGAGTTGAGCTTGAGCAAATTCTCTTGACATCATACCTACTTATGTCAAAGTTGGTCACAGCACTTGTTCCTCTGAATTTGATTGCTGCAATATCATATGCTTCTGCAGCCTCCTCTTGTGTGCCTATATAATTTGTTATGATTCACTAATTAGAATGACTAACAAAATGTAAATCAACAAATGAAAACTAGGACATGATTTTATAAAATACAGATTATAGTACCTCTATCCCTAATCATAAGCTTCATAATTAATTTTGGACAAAAAAAATTGTACCTAAATATAAGCTCTATTCCAAATTAGTACTAGATACATTTATTATTTTTTTTTTCTAAATGTATTCCTTATTAATACTACTAAATATTAATTTGTCTTTGAAGATGAAAACTCAATATTGAACATGTTCTATCCACAAAGGGCAATTCAGTATAAGACATACACAAAATATACATATTAATTATAGGGTTAAATATGTTTTTAGTCCCTACATTTTGCGAAATTGTTAAGAATAGTCCCTACATTTTAAAAATGGTCAAAAAAAACCTATAAAATTTTGCACTATCAAGATTAGTCCAATCCGTAAAGAATAGTCCCTACATTTTGCAAAATTGTCAAGAATAGTCCCTATCTTTTAATATTTTTAGTCCCTACATTTTGGAAAATTGTCAAGAATAGTCCCTACCTTTTAATGTTTTTAGTCCCTACATTTTGCAAAATTGTCAAGAATGGTCCCTAAAGGATAAACGCAGGGACTAATCTTGATAGCGGAAAATTTTATAGGGTTTTTTTTGACCATTTTTAAAATGTAGGGATCATTCTTAACAATTTCACAAAATTTAGGGACTAAAAACATATTTAACCCTTAATTATATTACAAACTTTTATTAATACATGTGAAAAGTGCCAAAGTGGCTCATAGTAGTGGGCAGTGACAGTGGTAGTATTTTACACTATCATACAATAGCGAAGGAAACGCCTAATCACATGTTTAGTTTGGCAGTGAATTTTGTGGAATCCCGGTGAGCCACCGTGATATTGACATAAGCTAAACTTTAGAGCTTTAACAAAATCACAGTGTCATAGTTATTTCGTCAAAAAACATATACTTAATGTAAAACTAAAAAAATGGTAAAAAGGAAGCTTGAAAGATAAGCAATAATAGTGAAGGAGGGTAGAGAACTTACTAAATGTACCAAGATATAAATCTTTATTTCCTGCAACCCTTCCTATCCTAGCCTGCCACCTTCCATGTTGATGGTGTCTGAAAAATTGAGACAAGAAGAAAAAGATAAAATATTTATTCAATAATTGTCCATGTTAATTAAAAATAAAGCTGAAATTCCAACAAATAATTCATTGAAAACTTTACTAAATATTAATGAAAAAAGGACATCACTTTGGACCATACCTTGTCACACCTCTATACACAGATGCACCTCTTGAAAATCCACTGCTTTTCCTGTACAAAAAGGACAATTTAATTCTATATTGAATAAACTTAGTGAAAAGTAAAAGGCAAAAGGAAAAAAATTCACCATGTTCACATTCATATGGAAGAAAAAAAATTTAATGGTACCTTCTTAAATTGGCGACAAATTCTTGCCTAGTCATGTGCTTCATTTCTTCAAGTTCCTTCTCATAAGTGCTTATCTGAGCATTTAAGAAAGTAGTAGATATACATAGAGTGATCACAGTTACTATGTAATGTTTCAAACTGCATACATTAAATATACAAAAGAAATATATGACTTTTTTCTAAATAATTTAATTTTTGTGTTCTTTTATAGTGAACTAGTAAGACTTTTTTTCCAAAGAAGTGAAATGTTAGAGTCTCAGAAACCTTACAGGGAAATTTATGTGAGTTGTTGGACCCCAATACTTCAGTGCAGCTAAGTCATAAGCTTTTGCTGCTTTTTCTTCCTTATCATAACCACCTAATAATATTAATAATAATTAAAACATGTTAAGAATTTACGTGACATGCACAGTCGTCGCAAAAAAAAATATACTATTAATCAATTATAATCGTCAGATCATTAAAAATATTTGACTTCAAATAAAACTATTTAAAAATCACATTTACGATTTATTGTGACTGATTGTCGGTGTAAAAAGATTTGTACAAATGGTATATCAAAATTAGTTTATGTTTGGTATCACGGTGTGTACATCAGAATCACGATGAGACATAATCACTTATGTTTGGTATCACAATGAATATGTCAAAATCACAATAAGTGTAACTTTTGAAAAATCACAATGAATCACAGTTATTCTTACATACCCACCGTGATACCAATCATAGGCTAATTTATTTTGTTTACCAAAAGTCGTAAGTCATTTTGAGAAAAGCTCACCTTCCAATGCTTCATATTGATTATTGAGTGTAATGAATCTAATCTAATAATCTAAAAAGTTACTACATTACATAGTTGGTAAAGAAGTAAAGAGAGAGTGTGAAAGAATAAATGCATATGTAGGATGTGACTTACCAAGGTAAACTGTGAAAGAATTGATGAAGCCATGAAAGGAGAAGAATCCAACAAATGCAAAAAACAAACCGTTAGTGTATTCTTTTTTAAAACAAGATAGGAAACAAAAAAAAAAGATTGAAAATAGAAAAGAGGTTAAAGGATTTGTTTGGTTTTTGAGAAATATTCACAAAATTTGCTTCCTTAGTCAATGACAACATAAACCAAAACAATCAAAAAATAAATAAAAAATTATTAAAAATTCAAAAGATATGCTATGTTATGTTTCTTTCACCTTGTCTTCCTTTCCTTGTTTGCCCTTCTTTTCTGCAACTATTGTCCCACAAATGTGCCTCATATCTCCCTGTCCATCTATGCCTAAACAAATCCATCATGCCCAAAAAATTAAAAAAAAAAAATCATAAAAAATTAACATCAAGAAGAAGAAAAAAAAAGATGTTATTTATGTATTGCAAATAACCGCTATTTTCCACAGTATCAAAATCATCTAAAAAAGAAGTTGAATTATAGCGAAAATTAGAAACACAAAAAAATCATCACTAGATATGACAAATCTAACACTTACTACAACATTAGAGACATTTTTTTTATTAATCAATCTGACACTAATGACCATTTTACAACTATACTTTACGGAATTTGAAATCGGTATCTTAGGTTAAAAGACTAAACTCTTACTTATTAGAGACAGATTTTGACTTACAAGTTTCTAAATTTTGTAGCTATTTCAAAGTTGACATTTAGAACCTAAAATAAAACTATATAATAAACCAAAATCAAATAAATAATTAATCTTAATTAATATACCTTGTAACACCACGATATTGAGAAGTTCTTTGTCCAAAAGTATCAATAGATTTTCTTGGGACAGGTTCTCTAGCAGCATTAGATTTTGACAAAGATCTTTTCCTAGGATCTTCATTCACTTGAACAGTTGAAATTGCACCACCACCAATACCAACACCATTTTGCACACTAGGACTCATAGTTAAATTAAGAGATTGAAAACCATTTCCATCACTAGAATTTTTTCCATCAGAAGAAAATTGATTTTGACTTATCCATGATTTATACATATTATTACTATGAATTAAACCATGATGATTATTATTGTTATTATCATTATATCCATGATGAAAAGAGTGAATCAAAGATTGGTTTGTTAGATTCTCACTTGTTTCAATCTCTCTATTATTATTATTATTATTATTAGTGCAAAAACTTGGTGTTACATTAACATTGATTTTAGAAATAGTATTAGTACTATTTTGGTTTTGATTTTGGTAACACCCCAAAAAATCTTCAAGTTTTGGTCCTTCTTCATTTGAATTTCCATCAGTTATTGCATTTTCATATCTCCATTCTGCTACAACAAAATCCATATAAAAATTTAATTGCTAAACATTATCTAAAATAATTGGGAAAAAAATGTAACAAATAAAAAACAGAGCAAAACAGAGTGAAACAGAGGAAGTTCTGTTTTTAGAGGATAAAAAGGAACAATTTTTAACAACATGCAAATTGTTTTAAGGTAAATAAAAAATACCCTTTTGAAAACTAATGTAATAGGAAAAAAAAAATGTTATAAGAACATGCAATGATATATACCTTGAGGTGTAACAGAGTGAGTAAAAGTATCAGAAACACAGAGTGAACCATCAGAACGCAGAGGCATAACAGATAAGTGATTATGAAGATGATGATGAGAAGAAGAAGGAACATAGTTTCTTCCTATTTCTGATCCTTCTCCATGATGTTCTTGATTTTGGTTTTCTCTACCAAATTCTTCATCAATCCTCAAGTGTGGAGTAAGAGAAAATCCTAACCAGTTACTCATATTAAGTTACAAAAAAAAAATCTTTTTTTCTTCTTTTCTGTCTAAAGAAAAAGAATGGATTTTGTTTGTGTATGCAAGTTTGGAATGTTGGACTTTGAGCTCAAAGTTGAAAGCTAAGAATGGATTGATTTTGAAAAGGATGAAAGTTTTTTGATTTAGTTTTGTTTTCTGTTGAGGGTATCTGAATCTAAATAATATATATCATAGTCATCAATAATCATATGAGTTTGATATATCATGGGTCATTTCTAGGCTAGGATTGTGAAATGAGTGTGAATGAATAGATATATAGATATATGATGTATATATAAATATTAAATTAATATTTAAAATGTTTTTGTTTTTGTTTTTATTTATGAAAATATTTAATAGTATTTTTGTTAAGGAGGTTTATTTAGAAGACAAAGTTTGTGTCGTGTTATATTGTGAGGTTTGTAATGAAATGAGAGTGTTGGGTTTTGTGCCAGCTCTTTCATTTCTTTCTCAGATTTCTGCAGAGGAGGCCACGGCATGTAGTACCAGTCTAAATAACAAAAATACTATTATAATATCATATTTAATATTTTAATTTCAAAGAGAGATCCCAAAATTAGGGTTGAGCATCACTCGATTTCAGTTGTTACGAGTTAGGTTGAAATTTTATTTTTACCTTCAAATTATCTTTGATCTAGAAATTCAAATTCTTCAAATAGATCAATACTTTATACACAATGCAGATGAATGAGATACAATTACTTTTGTTTCAAATTTGTAAATCCAATGATAATGGGTTAAGTAGATGAGAAGTAAAAATTAAAATAAATCTAGAATATTAGAGAATATTTCACATCACCTTTTTCAACATATTACACGCTTAAACTCATAAAAATATAATGTTTCTCTTATGTATTAACTAGCGGGTCCGCGCCTGTCTGTATGTAACTTATGTAAAAAAAAGACATGCCTTATATTATTGTGAGTTTGTTAATAAAAAAAATTTGCACCAAAATGCAGTTATATTTTTTTATTGTTATAGTTGAATGAAAGTTTTTTAAAGGACAAATTTGGAGTTGTAAGAGAGGTAGTTTTAGGTAGTTATGATTATTTAGTGTTAATACGTAATACAAAATGGTAGAATTGTCAAAGAAAAAGCCAACACAAAAAGGGTAAAATAGGGATTATAAAATGTCTACACCAAAAATTTGTGTATCCTTTTTATATATAGTGTAGATGATGGATAAAAGCAACAAAATTAATTGGTCGGGTTGCAGGTCAGTGCTCAGTCTTAACCAAAATTAGAGGTGTAATCGGTTTAGTTTAAATCGGTTTTTTGTATTTTTTTAGAAATGAAATCGAACTAAATTAACCGGTTAAATTTGATTCAGTATAATTCAGTTGATCAATTTAAAATGCTTATTTTATCAAACAATCATGGGTATTCTTGTTATCTTTATTTTTTCCGATGTATTGTATTCCATCTCCACGTCCCGTGGTAGGAGTCTTGCTCTAGCATGGCAAGAAAAATATTCATCACTAAGGCATTGCCATGGACATATGGATATGTGAGGAATTTGGTGATCATCAAGTTGTTCTTGGGGATGTATCATCATTTTTTTGTGTAATTGTGCTTTTTTAAGTCTCGTTTTAGCATAAAGCTCTCTGATCAAAGTAGTGAATAATTGATAAATTGTAATTTTAAATTATCAAAATGACAGTTAAATAGAAGCAAACAAATTATTCTAAAACGACAGTTAAAAGGGAACGATAGTTCGCCACCAATACAAATACATCGAAGCACATAATACACACAAAAATGATAACAAGGAATACATTGAAAAAAATTATGCTGCTGTCATTTTTTTTTTTTTTGACAAGTTGCTATCATTTTTTCCATAAAAATGATTTCATAAATTCAAATTAAATAAATCCAGACAACATACTCAAAATAACGATAGTTCAACACCAATGCAAATACATCCATTTTAAAATTAAATAAAATCATACAACATACTCAAAATAATGATAGCTCACTACATGATAAGTGCCAAAAAGTGGTAATTTTACATATATATTTAAGGCACTTATTAACTTTATTTTGCAAATTAACTTATAGAATTCCCCATTATTATGTAAATACTAATTTTGTTACGTTTAAGTGATCAACGTGTGCTACTTTGACTAATCCCAGGTATTTTTGAAGGTTTTAAGTTTAGAAAATGATTTTTAGTTGAAGAAAAGTTCAAAGCAAGCTACAGCGAGGTCAAAGCGAGGGAGTAGCGAGGCAAGGCAGTGAGTTAAAAGTTCAAAGCAAGCTGCAGCAGGTCAAAGCAAGGGGTCTCGCTTAGCGAGGTCATTGGCTCGCTTAGCGAGCCTGGCGGTTTGTGTAGCAAACCTTCTGATGAAGAAAGGCTGTCTCGCTAAGCGAGACACCCCCTCGCTTAGCGAGCCTGTATTTTCCTGACTTGTATAAATAGCTATCAGTTGCTGCAAAATGGAAATCATTTTCATTCTTAATCACTAAAAACACGTCCAAGAGACAGAGAGAAGCCAAGGAGACCAAATTTGAAGGAGATTTGAAGGTGGATACACAACAATTGTTTGAGAAATCAACTTGTAATGTTTGTTCATCTCTTTTCTTCTCATCTTTGTAAAAGTTATCATAACTATGGGTAACTAATTTCTCAATTGTTGGGATTAGATGTAAATTACTCTATTAGTATGTGTTTCTATTGATCATGGCTGGCGTTATGTATGATTTTAGTTGCTAATCAATATTGATGTTATCTTTGCTTTTATGGTTTTAATCTTTGGATTTGAAATGATATAGGAATATGCTTTTTGAATCTTGAACTAGGATAACATCTATTAAAAGCTAAGATCTAGGAATAGACTTAGATTTAATATTCACTTAAAGCATTGGATCTTAATGCTATTGTATTGATTAAGCACCCGAGGAATCGGGGTTTGATTGGTATAATAGATTTCTCGACGTTATTTGGGGACGGAAACGTTTGATGAGTAAATACGTGATAATATTGGTAAGTAGCTAGAATCTATATAACTGATCGAAGAAATATGTACGAATGAGTCAATTAAGTCTAATCCCAGCAATCTCATCTCTCTGTCAATTTACTCAACTTTACTACTTTTTATGTTTTCGCAAGTTTACGCTACAAAACAACTTTCAAAACCCTCCGCTTAAAATTATATTAATTGTTGAACGGCACTAATATCGCATCAGTCCCTGTGGAGACGATAACAAATATACTTACTTTTGTACTTTAACACTACACCTCGGATGACGAGAAGGCCAAACGGGTAGTGTTTGTGTGACTAAGGTGAGGGAACGTGCGACCGTTTATGACTTAGTATTTGTGTTTGACTATTGAACGTGTAACAAGAGATGAATGAACAAGTTATGTGTTAGGGTGAGCCATTAAATGTTAGCATATATATAAACTTCAGTTCGATTCTTCGGTTTTTCAAAATAAAAATCGAGAACTAAATTGAACCACTTTCATTGATTTAGTTTGATTTTTAAGCCCAACCAAAACAAATTGTTTTTTGTTTTTCTTGTTTGGTTTGTTTTGAATTTTCACCTTAATCAGTTGTCTAATTCCGCTTATACCCTTAGTCAAAATATCTCTAGCTATGATCAAGTAGTAGAGACTGGTGCTATGTTGTACTGCTTATTGTAAACTATTGGATCTAATTTTCATTGGTGATGTAATTTGATCAATGGTGAGGGTAGAATAAGCTATGGGATAACACTGTTTTATTTTTTTTGAACAAGTGTTTCCATACAACTTAAATACCAAATAATCTTTCTAACTCCTACTTACCAATATAACTTTTTTTTTTAAGGAACTTACCAATATAACTTGATGCCAATTAAAACCTACTAGTAGAATTTCAGTAAATGTCATACATTTTTTCAGTAAATGTCATAACATTTTTTCACTTATAAAGTTGAGACAATGAGACTCACTACTAGTAGAATTAAAATCCATTCATGTATTGGTGGTATTATTCATGTCGTCAAATTAATCCATAGATTTGTACTAAAAAAAAAACTTAATCCATAGATTTTAACAAAGTTTCAAAAAAAAATACTTATTAGTTTTAATCAAATTAGATTGTGACACATAAGCATTAAGCAACAATCAATTTTTCTTCCTTCTATTTTTTTTTTTAAAAAAGTAACCAGACAATAATTTGTGACGTTATATCTGTGTATATATATAGACTTAAAGACAAGGTATCTTAAGGCGGTGTTAGTTCCGGTATAAAATCAAATGTTTGAATTTGAACGCATAATGGTTTATGATGAGATGTAAAAATACCGCAATTCTCAAATTCTAATTTAGGGGTGTTAATTTGCATCCGTCATAGCGGATCTCCGCGGAGATTGTCCCGTTCGGAGATGGGAATAGAGGCAAAATTTCTCCCGGAGACAAGTTGGGGCGGGGATCGGGGATTAAACATTTGTTCCTGCGGATTCGCCAAGTCCGTCTACATATACTTAAATATATATATATATATACTCCCTCCGTCCCATATTATAATGGAAAAATGACCATTTTTTTGTCCCAAATTATAAGGAAAAAACAACTTTCAAGAATGTTTTTTACTTATTCTTATAAAATTAAATGCAAATTGTATTTAATTTTTTCTCTCTCTCATTTTCTCAATAAACAATAACCAATCAAATTTGTTTTTACATCTTTCCATGCAACTTATTTCAAGAAAAACCCACAAAACCATATTTCAAATTTTCAAGTTTTGGTTTTCTTAATAAGTGTGTTTTTTTCCCCTTATAATATGAGACGGAGGGAGTATATATATATATATTTACTACTATTATTTTTCTAGGTTTATTTGTATTGACAATTCTAGGTTTCTATTTTGCTATGAATTATGATATATTTTGGTTATGAATTTTTGTATGATTATGCATATGTTGTTATGCATTGTTTTTTGGTTATGAAATACATTATGTGTTGTTTTGATCATTAAAAAAGAAAGATGCAAAATATTTATTTATTTTTTAATAAAAAAGGAAAAAATAACGTCATAATTTTATCCGTAAAATATAGATATTTCTAATAATCGATCTACGTGGGTCCCCGCGGGTACCGTGAGAATATGTGGGGATGGGGATGGAGGCAAAAATTCCCCCGTGGGGACGGGGATGAAGGCAAAAATTCTCCCGCAGATATTTCGGGACGGGGAACGGGGATGCTTCTCCACACATTCCCCGCCCCGTTGACATCCCTATTCTAATTCAAATCGTAAAAATATTAAAATTATTAGGTCTGATGTTGTGTTTGTGATCCAAATGAATGTGAGATTGGTTTCAATTGGACCGTATTGAACAATTTGCATGGATGCTTAGAACAGTGGTACCAATTGGTCCAGATTCACTGTAAACAGTACAAGTAGTAAACCAAGAACAACATGTACAACTTCAATTTGTCATCTACTCTGTGTATTATTGTAATTTTATTTGGACATTACTCCATTTTTTCTTCCTTCTTTAAAACATTTTTTGTGATTAAATAAGTTTAACATTATACAACTAGTTTTTGATAATATCCTTACAAAAGTCAAAAGCACGTGTAAACAAATTTAAAGACCAAAACTACCGTAGAAAAGACAAACAATTACAAAATTAAAATCACTATTCTTTATTTTTTTTTATTTGTTTTTTTTTTTACAAGTTATTTGTTATCTTTTTAAAAATGTATAAAATGATCGAATGTGTTGAGATATATCAAGTATGAGTTAAAAATCTATGTTGGTCGGAGGAGTTAAATTTGAATAACATATAAACGAGAGACTCGTAAACCTATAATATCTCAAAAGTTTTGGGTGACAATGTGGTGTTAAAAGTCATTTGTGTGGTTGTTTGAAGTTCTTTCACAGTCGAACAAAATGCTTCAATATGTAGAATGGAGTGAATAAAACATGTACTCTCTACGTTTCTAATATAAGAAAAAAATCACTAATTAATATAGGGCCAACATATCCATTATTCCATGAATCTGAAAAGTAACTTATTTAAAATCAGATGGAGTACTAAAAAAGCAAAGGCTAAATGCATTCAAAAGTTTTTAAGTTTCACGTTTATATAAAAGTTGTATCTTTTTATGTTTTTTAGGTAATAAATAGGTCTTTTAAGTCTCTAATTTGTTGCAATGTCATTCTTATATTTAATTTCATCAAAATATCCACTATGGCGGAAGTCAACGTTAACAGGTGCACAATGCAACAAGATAATTAGAAAGGTAACGGTCGTTTGTAACATGAGATATTTGGAAAGATAACAGTCCTACAAGTTAGAAACTTAAAAAATATATCTGATATTTAAAGGATATTCTAACTATTGCCTAAAATACTTAAAAGATCTAACCATTACATATTATTACATATGTGAAACTTAAAGACTTGCATTTTGCCAAAAAGAAAAGTAGAACATATTAGGAGGGAAACCTTGAAAACTCCGCAACAGCATTGTCAGGTGAAACTATACATAACATTAACGTTTGATTCTACAAACATTGTTTGTTGTTAATGTAATATGCATACATCTGTCTGCTACATTAACATTGCCTGCATTGAAGCCCATGCAGATTGCAGACAAAATAGTAAGTGTTTTTGGACTTTGAAGATTACTTCAATTGAGCCCAATGTGAGTTACTTTCATCACGCGCTTATGATATTCAATGAACCATTATTCATTCATCAGATGAGACAAATTACTTTAGCAAATGTCATGAGAGTTACTACTAAGGTTGACTTCATTGTTTACCTTCAATAAATAAACCCATGTAAACAAAAAATTATGATGATAGTGAAATGAGAGAAACTTTCTGCTTCTCCCTTTTGGAGTGAATAAACTTTGTTTGTTAGTTAGCTGCCTTCAAATTGTGTTCATCTATCCATTTGGTTCTCAAATTACTCAAAATAGTTAAATAGTCCTTCAATTTATTTAACTTGTACTACCTTTAATGTTTTTTATAGACTATTAATTCAATGTATCTGATTCATAATAATATAGTTCAGATACATTAATTTTTGTTGACTCAATTGTCACTTATAAAAATAACTAGAGAGAGTAATAAATGTTTCTTTGTCAAGTTTGGCCGTTAAACATGATGACATAAAACTTTAAATGTTGATGTGTTGTTCTACACCATTTGCCATATATGCAAGACTATTTCAATCGAAAATTTTGATTGCAATTAAAAGGACACTATTGAAAGGTCCTCAAATTATTTGAAATAGCTAAATAGTCCTTCAATTTAGTTGGCAAGTATAATTAAGACTCTATGCTAATTGGTTCATTGAACAAAAAAGTTTATTAAAAAAAGGAGTGTTTTAGAGAAAGTAATATATATTTTTTTACAGAAAGATAGTACTAATATTAAATTAAATAGGCTAAAAGTTATCTTTTACTTAGATCGAAGGGTTAAATCTGTTTTTAGTCCCTACATTTTACAAAATTGTCAAGAATAGTCCCTACCTTTTAATATTTTTAGTCCCTACATTTTGGAAAATTGTCAAGAATAGTCCCTACCTTTTAATGTTTTTCGTCCCTACATTTTGCGAAATTGTCAAGAATGATCCTTAAAGGATAAACGCATGGACTAATCTTGATAGCAGAAATTTTTATAGGGTTCTTTTTAACCATTTTTAAAATGTAGGGACCATTCTTAACAATTTCACAAAATGTAGGGACTAAAAACATATTTAACCCTAAATTGAATTCTAAGATATATGTGCTAACCTTATAGTACCATGTCCCATATATATATATATGCACACACTATCAAAACCCACTTTTTATATGTTGTTTCTTTAACATAAGACTCTTTCCAAATTTTCAAATATATTATTAATTTCTTTACAAAAACACCCCTATTAAACTTACATTAAGAAATGAAAATTTGTTTTCTCTCCTATTTATCAATAATCATAGGGATAATTAGGTAAAAGTAACAATTTTTAAGAATTTATTGATACAACAATTTTTTCTTAATATCTGTGAAAATTTGGATGAAGTATATAATAAGGGATAGCAATAGTATTTCGTTCCAAATGGAAAAGCATACTTTTCATGAAATTCATGGTACTATTGTGAGTTCTTTTTGCGCCTCCAGAGTCTTTCACACACTCCCCGACCTTCCAATTCTACCCCCTCGCAATGTAGGATACAAGGGTAAATAGCAAAAACTGGGAAAAAACAGTTCGCATTCTAGGATGCGAATCTTATAAAATCTAATACTTTTGTATGTTCACCCGTCCTTCGCCCATATTTTACAAGATTCACTAATTAAGTAGCGAACTCAGTTTGCATCCTAAGATACAAATTGTTTTTTTTTTCTCTCCAAATTTTATGCCGAGTTCGCTACTTAAGTAGCGAGGGGTATTTTTGAAATTTCTAGGGGCGCGCGAGAACAACCAGGGGCACAAAAAGAAGAACTCCTATTATTTACTTCTTGTTGTCTATTTGCAAAAGGCCATAACCTCGTGGGAATTGGATTTTCGCAGGACACTGCAATCGATCTCAACCATCTGATTGCAAATAGACGGGAAAATCGTTTTAACTGAAAAGACATTTTTTAATTCAAACCATCCAGTCTCAGATTGATGGTCGTGTGGGTGGAGGTGTGAACTTACAATCATTTTGGGTTCAATGAAATGTACAATTCAATAAAATTATTGGCTGAAGCTATATACATTTGAAAGAAAAAAAAAATATTGATTAAAGAATGGATAGCTGAATGATTATCACTTCAACAAGGAAACGAATCTCTAAACATTAAAGCATCCATAACTATATTGACATATTAATAAAACTAAAAGGGTGACTTCAATATGTATATAAACACACTCCTAAAGTAAAAGCTTTTCAAACTAACAAATTATGAAGAGTACCGTGTTATTGTTCCATTTCTACCTAAGTCAGAATCTTCCAAGAACAGTGTATTTTGATTGTATGCAATTGAAGTCCCGAGTTTGTGCTGAAACATGCGGCAACTAAAGAAAAACAATATGTATTCACATTTTGAAATGTGCAGCATGTTATATCAATCAGCAACCATCATTTAGTGTTAGCCCCATGCCATAGAGCAAGCGTAATTCACAACCAGTTTTCCATCAAAACCAAAATTCTGCAAAAATCAAGGTGACAAGCGAAAAGAATAACATAAGAACATGTGATAATTAAACAACATAGTTAGGTTGTCTAAAAGATTAAACACTAACCCCTGTTTATAGGGATACAAGTCTCTTAATCTAAAATAAATAAGGAAGGCAGGAAATAAATCATAACAATAACCAAGTGATAAAGAAGCTAATCATGAGATAATCTATGTTACTCTAATGTTAGAAACTGATCATATGATATAAACTAAGATACTCTAACTTAAGATAAAAATATTCCAAGGTATTTTCTTATATTAATATTCTAACAACAATATTACTTGGAACCAGACACTTAATATCAAGACTCTCTCACAAGCTAGTTCATATATGCCATATGATTGAGGTTTGTCACATACGGGATGGCTTGACAAATATGACATGTGGCATGCAAAACCAACAAGCTTTCATGCTTGATAAGGGCTAGTGAGTAGGCAAATAGGGATAGTGGCCGGTGAGTGAGATGCCTAATTAGAGGCTTGTAGAGCCATGGCTCTAACGGCAGTTGTACAACAAAGACAACCCTAGTTCAGTTCTATTACTGTTTCTGAAATTTAGGTTTCTTTGTAACAATCAAAGAGTAGTTTATATGGAGAAAATTATTTGGCGATACTACAAGTGATCTGAAAATGCTGGAGTAAAATTAATTTACATGTTGCAATTACATGCACTTTTAAGTAATAATTAGATTCTACCATTAACATGAAATAATAAATATGCTAAAGCATTATGATAGGGACATGAGTATTATGGGGTGCTTAAGTCCCTACATAGAGTAGTATGAGATGCTCCGTGATATATTTAAGTGGTTTAGTTCTTCCCCCTTGATATCTAGCTTTTAATGGAGGGTTCCCAAAGTGCTTGAATACTTCTCAATTGGTATTATTGTTGGTTGCCAATAGCTTGTAAAGCTACCTCCAGAACCTAATTACATATTAATTGTTGTAGAGAACCTCAACAACTACCATACAGCTCTATCAAGTATCAACCCCCCGGCCCCCCTAAAAACAAATAAATGTCATATACAATAATACAACATTGACATTATGATTACCAAGAAGCAAATGGCCGCATAATATTCACTGACAAAGAAAAGCTAGGCAATTTAAAGTTTTTAGCAACTTTCAACAAAGACATTAAAAACAATGGAAAAATGAATCCAGTAATTTCTTACATTATACAAATCAACGACCAGTTCATCAGGGTTCGGTGAAAAAGCACTGTTGACATAAACAAACTGCAAAACCAGAAAATAAAAATTGAGCATGCAGAGCCTTTAAAAAACCAGATAGTGGTGGAGTACATAGTGATTTATTACCAATGTCTCCCTGTGGAGCTGCCTGCGAAGAAACTCTATCACTTTTGCAAATTTATCAGTTCCTGCTATCTGCCATGTCAAATATATTGTTTAAATTCAAAATTAAGAATACTTATCATAATAGAATAAGACAACTCAATAACTTTTTGTCGGCATTCCTCAGTATAATGACTTTTCAGACTTCATTTTAAAACTGAAAAGTTTTTCGTTTATGCACCCCAAACCAACATTTTCCATATGTGAGCAAATGTGTATATGTATACTCATGCTAGCATCACAGAAAATCCTTATAGACAAAGTCTGCACCCTTCTTTCCCTATTGACAGCATTAAAATTAGTGCATAATCTCAATTAAGGAGTGCATATAAAATGAAGTGCGGTATGGCTTAAAGGGAAAAAGGAAAATGTCCAAAACTTTAGGATAAACTATATAAAAATATATTTCTCTAACAAGTCAATCCCAACTAGTGGAGTGAAGTATTTTTTTTTATTATCTGTTTCAATATAAATTGGCACAGTTAACTATATAACACAACAAAAGTCTTTTCTTACTACGTACAGTTGGTTGCATGAATTGAACAAGACCATAATATTATTGTGAATCGAGGAGAGCTAGCAACACACTCCCTAAAACACTCTTTTCAACACACTCGTTAATTGGTTGAAATTCAAATGGGTCATACTAAATCATGTAGTCCCCACATAAATTTAGCGGGACCCAATTGAATTTCAATCAACTAGAGTGAGTCGAAAAGAGTGTTCCTAGCATAATTCATTGGGAATCATATCTAATGACAAAATATTTAAACATAAATCGTTCTTACAAGTTTAGCCTATAGTTTTTCTTAGACTTTTCAAAAAAAATTGGGGAGGGGGGAAATTCTCATTAATTGAAGTGCCATTAATTGAAGGTCAACCTCTTGCCACTGAGTTGACACCTCATGGACATAAATTTATTGAACTATAGTTTTCGAAATATTATTGGACAACAGGCCAAGATTACAAGGCCTATGGTTTTTCTTAGACTCACTCAACATTTTACTATTAGACTACCCTCCACCTGATTAGCTCTTCTTGTTGGGGCATATACAAGTCTTCTCCACAAATGCTCTACCACCTAAAGTGAGATTCTATCATCCTTTCACGTTTGGCATAGTTAGCTAATTAAATTTCAAATTTATTCATCATAATACATCACATCATATGAGGTGAAAATGTATAAACAAAGCAATGGGTAGCGAGTATTTGAGAAAGCTCCTTAGGGTGATTTTTCATATCATTCATAAGGTAGACAGCAGAAGAACTAAGTATGAATAGAATTGCAAATTAACAGAAGAGAAAGAAGTAAGAAATATTCATATACCCCTACATTGACTGAGAACCGTGTATATCGATATTTCATATGCTTAATTTGTTCAACATGATTTCATTTATCCACTTAAGCAACCACGTTAAGCAAAGGAGGACAGATTTTGTCACCACGTCAAACCAATCCCAGCCAAAGCTAGCACGAAGAACCGATAAAACTCAAAACTCCAATAACTAATCCCCATTTTAAACAACAAATTATAATACTATCACCAATTTCAATTCACTTTACCAAACTGGGTAATCCTTATCTACCATTAACCGATTCTAGAACTCAAAAGAACCAAAATTTAGAATCCCCTAAACAAATTTCAATAACATTCAGTTACAACCTTCACACCTAAAATTCTCCTAAACTACATTTAATTTCTCAAAGTTAATCCTACAACATTTAGCATGCATTTGGAAGCCCTAATTTTTTGCGACCGCAACTCATGTTGACCTCAAAGCTACACCCACTAGAGTAAATGTGGCCAATCGCAGATAATCACTATTTAACAACTATTTGTACTAAATAATGGCAGAACAATAGCAATTGGTTCAAATTCCGCTACGCTACAACTGCTACTTTTATTTTTATTTGTAAAGGCTAATAATGCATTAAAACGTTGCCTAAGAATAAGGTGTGCCCAAAAAATCAAAGAGATACAAAAAGATACAAAAATACAAACATAAAAGTTGACTTAAAAATACAAACCAAAATAACACTCTAAAGCATTAGACCACCGGCGATTAAAATCAAAACCAAAACCCTTTAAAGTTGACTTGGGATAAGACATGATAAACAAGAATCCATTTTGAGACAAAACATGCTGTTATGTACCAATAAGAGAATATGTTGACTTCTATCTTGGAAAATTTAAATACAAACTCAAATTGAATTCATGATCATCAAATTAAGATTGAAGGACAAAAGGGAAACTTATATGCAAAGATTAATTACTAATTTGCACCCACTTGATTCAAAAACCATACAAACAATTCAGATTTAAGCACAATTTTCATACCCCAGAAGCTTCAATTTCAAACAAATAACCATAACTAATGAATATTATCAAAAGGGGTTTTTTAATTAACGAATTTTAATGAGAAGTTTGAAGAAATAAAAGATACCCATTAATTAAATAGGAAAGTGGAAAAAGAATACCTTGAATTTGGATTGTTTGAGAATAGGAGCATCACCGGTGGCTCTGAGATGAACAACCACTGTAACAAAAGAATGAAAATAAATCAAATTGAAAATAAAAAATAAAAAAAATTGGGTGATTGAAGAAGAAGTAACCTTTACGAACAGAAGTTGGAGATTCAGCAGCCATGAGAACACTGAAGAACCTCTCTACTCGCTTGTCGATCCTTTTTGTTTTTTCTTTTTCAAATAGTTATTTAAAATTGGTTTAAACTTTAAAATTTAATTTAGGTTAAATATACATTTTGCGAAATTGTAAAGAATGGTACTTACATTTTAAAAATGGTAAAAAAAATCCATAAAATTTTCCATTATAAAAATTAATCCAATTTGTTAAAAAAATTCCATGTCACTGGCGGAAAGCTTATGTTGCATAAAATATAAGGATCATTCTTGACAATTTTGCAAAATATATGGACTAAAAACATATTTAATCCTAAACATATACAATTATTTTTCCATGCCACAAAAGCTTTCCGTGAGTGACATGGAAAAAATTTGATGAATTGAACTAATCTTGATAACAGAAAATTTTATGAGATTTTTTTGATCATCTTTAAAATGTAGGAACTATTGTTAACAATTTTGCAAAATGTAGAAACTAAAAACATATTTAACTCTTTAATTTAAATACATGTTTCGGTTCCACAAATATAGAATTTTATTCTAGTTTTATTTTTTTTAATTTTGAATTTTATGTTATATTCTATGACGTAGCATTCTATTTGTAAAACTAACGGCAGAGACTAATTTTAATAACAAAAAAAGTATGATGTTTTTTCACCATAAATATAATGTAGGAATCATTCTTGACTATAAGACAAAATATAAGGATTAAAAATATATTTAACCATTTTGTTATGACAAATTGTTAATATATTAATTCTTAAGTTAGTTTTTCTTTTTACGCTTTGTCAAAACTTAAATCATGAATCTCTAATTTTTTTTAACTCTTAGCTCAACTAGTTTAGTTGATAGTTGAGCTACACATCTCATCCCATGATGATTATTTCTCAGAAGACATTCATGCATGGTTGGGTGGAGTTTGGGTTCCTCCATTTGCTATCCCTCCATTTAGAGAGAGATAGACACAAATAAAAATTAGTGGGATCTACTAAAAGTGGTCCCACTAATTTTTATTTGTGTCTATCTCTCTCTAAATAGAAGACAAATGGAGAAATAATAAATGGAGGAAACTCAAATCCGGTTGGGCGACCCTTGATATAAATGGTGCAAGCAAAGGTGGAATTTATGTGGGGTGTGGTGGTATCATAAGTGGAAAATATAGCGAATGAATTGAATTTTTTTCTACACCTACATTAATTATGATATTTCAATTTTACCCTTTATTATATTATTTTTAAATTTTTGTTTATACCTACACACTTTGTTCTGAAAGTGATATTCATACTTACACACTTTGTAAAAGTATTCATGTATAAATATTTATACCTACAACACTGTAGTGGAAGGGGTGCGTAGAGATTTTGAAAAAATTGAATAGAATAAAGTAAATGTATATATAATAATATATAATAAAGGGTAAAATTGGAATATCATAATTAATATAGGAGCAAAGGGTTAATTGTAGGGGTAGAAACAAAAAATTTCCCAATGAACATGTGGCTTCAGTAAATTTTTGGGCAGCAGCTCAACTTATGTAATAGTGTGTGTGGCAGGTGATGAAAGTAAAGTTGTTAGAATTTTGTTTTTATGTCAACTCGTTTTGTTACTTTATATTAAAATAAATATATATAATATATATTTTAATTAATTTAATTTTGAACGTAATCTGAAATTAATTATTTCATTTTTAATTTAGAAATCAATTTATTCTATTTAGAAATTTAAATGTTATGAATATTAATTAAAAAAGTATGACAAAATTAATATATTATTAATTTTAAATGAAAACAAATTTTAAATATTAGATAATTCACACTTAATTGATTTTATCTCATTTTCAATAGTTAAATATGACTATAGTCATGCATTTCAATAACAAATAGCACAACAACTATATATTATAAAATAAAATAAAAACACGACAACTATATGTCCATCAATATATCTTTTAAAGAAATAATATCGATCTCTCTTATTTTTTTACGTATTAAATATGACTATTTAAATCATGCATGTCATGTGATATTGAATATTATATATGATTGAAATACAAAGTTTCGTTAGAAAAAAATGATTGAAATAAAAGGTGACTGTATATTTTAACCTCTATTATTTTATTTTTACAAAATTCCTATTATATTATGTATTCTTTTTTTCTTACAATATTTATGTATCTATTATTTATCAAATAACTTACTATATTTAAATTATCACAAATATTAGCTCAACCGACAGAAATGTTAAAATTGCTAGCCAGACATCATTTCGGCTATGTACCAAAAAAACTTATTATATTTAAATAATCGCATAAAATTTTGTAATATTATATTATTTCATCAAAATATAATAATTACTTATTTGTATTATTTTATTTTCATTTTTTCTGCACACGTGCATAAAAATATGAGATATTGTTAGAAACACACGAGTATTAAAAATTATTATTTGTCTAACTCTTAAAGTACTTATTAAAAAAAAAACTCTTAAAATACTTTATCCGTTAGTTAAAAAAAAGTACTTCCTCCGTTCATCTGTCCCCTTTTATAAATAAATATTCTCTTTGTTCGACACTATAAGAAACAAGATTTTTTTACAGCGACATAATGTTATTGATTACCGCATCATAGCTCGCAGCTTAAAATGACTTCCTTCCACGTCTATGATTAATAACTTGTTTTGCTTTATTTATTTTGTTCCTCACCGATTGCCTAAAAATAATACAAACATAAAATACAGTAATTGTTTACATAAATCATCTATATTTATAATAGATTTAATACAAATATAACTTATAGTTGGGACTTCAAAAATAATCTGCCAACAACTTCCAATCTTTTCACTTACATCATATTGCCTATGTCCCAACTATCTCATTTGTCTTGTATTGGCTAAAATGTCTATAAATTTATCTACATCTATAGAGTCTTTTAGCAATATCAAGAATAACTTCTCTATTATGTGTTGTATTATCAATGTCAAAAGTATCTTTACTTAACAATTAAAATGAAACTATCGTAAGTTCTCCATAGAAGAAATAAAATAAAATTGTACAATATTATAATTTACCAAAACTTTGGAAACTATCTTGTCAAGTTTAGTTTGTGGTATTTTTCTCCACTTTTGACGTTAAAAGGAGCATCCTTTAGGATAATGATTGAGATTTTTTTGTCACAAAATTTGCAGCTGATGTCCAACAAGTCGAGCCAACAGCTACTATTTTATCAATTGGAATATGAACATGCAATTTTTAGTAGCATTCTTCATCTTTTTTTTGCGACACCTAACGTTTTTTCCTTGTATTTGTACATTTTATTGCATTTTCACCTAAATGACAAATTTATGAGAAGTATAATGTGAAACTTTAAGATAAAAATATACGAACAGATAGTATATGAAAGTTAAGCAAATCAAACAAGTACCTTATTATTGACTTATAATAACATTTGAAGTATTTGAAAGTTGTAAATTTAAACCATGGTTTGGGGGTGCCATAACTAAATAAAGTAAATGGAAAAACGTATCACATCATTTAGTAATATTTGTAAGATAATCTTTGGAATCACAGAGTTTTTTTTTTTAACAACTAAATATATTTGCGGCCGCTTCAGGCCGCCGGTAAGTTGGACAATTTTTTCACTTTGTGGCCGATTTTGGCGGCCACTAAATCCTTGTTTTCTTGTAGTGTTTGAGCACAAGACGTACCATCACACACTGGTGTGGCTCACCACAAAACCATGACAGAAAACAACAACACCAAAGATACATGCTAGTTAAAAGAAAAATACAAGGGAAACAACAACAGATAAACACCTAGCCCCGAGGAACAAAACACAGACACAATACTTGATTCCAAAACCCCACCTTAACTTTCAAATCTGGCATGTAACAGCAGCAAAAACACAAAACATGACGAGTTAAATACAACCCACATGGAATCCAACCCGCACGAGAATCTATCTGATTTTGAAAGAAATTGAAAGAGGTTAATGATCTGATTTTAATGGATCAAACATAAAAGATAGACAGAATACTAAAAAAGGGTCAAACAATTTTCATTTTTGTCATTACTAAAGTTTTGAAAATATAAATACAATAATGTGGTCATATTGTGAAGTTTATGCTTAGGTTCTATTCGACAAAAAACAGCATATAACTTATAAACTTGTTTATAGCATATAGTAGATATTTTAATTAATTGAATTTGTAGGATTTGGTAAAATCAGCGATCGAACTAAGTTATAAGTATGAAATGACATGAAAATATATGTTTAATTAATATATAATTTTTTTAAGAAAAATAACAGGGGTAAATTGAGAAGAAAAAAAATGATAACTATAAACATTAAACCACAATTAAATTGAATTAACTTGTTAAAATAAACTATAAGCTGATAAAAATAAACGGTGAATTCATGAAGAAAAAAATGTTACAAAATAGGTTTTTTTGTTGTATGAGCTTATAAGCTCAAATTTAGCAATTCCAATTAGGATCTTACTTGGTTGAACTGAGATATGGATCCTCTCCAGCCCTTTCTCTCATGTTTTTATTCTGCTCACATTTTAATCATCCATTTATCTTTCTCTCTTATGCACTATTGGTTTTTTCCCCTTGTAAATCATTAACAGTTGGATTAGAAAAATAAAAGAAGGCTGAACACAAACAGGTGAAGATCCAAATCCGTTGACGGTCTATTGTCAAGTTCATCTAGGTGATACCTGTAGTACTTAAATGAGGTGAGTATTAATAACTCCAACCTAAAAAGTGTCTAATCAAATTATATTCGTTGGTTTAAGAGTGATAATTAATTGTGGGAGAAAGATAAGTTTCCCTATTGTGGGAGATTACATGTAAATGGAAATTAATTCCATTGGCATCCACAATAAGATCGATTGGAAAGTAAACCTTATATGGTAGTATTAGACTAATAGAGAATTCAATCTTTTCATTTGGTGTAAATTTGATTTTTAGTAAAAATGGGTTTGAACTAAATGATTATGTTCCGGGGATATAGGGCCCGTTTGTTTGAGATTTTTTTAAAAAAAAATCACTTTTTTATTTTAGTGTTGTTTGTTTCAGATTTTTTTAAAAATCATTTTAGTAAAAAAATCTATTTTTCCTTCACAATGAAAAGCTATTTTCAATAGCTTTCTTCAAAATCTATTTTTTTGAAAACCATTTTCTAAAAAAATATATTTTTATGATTGTAAACAAACGGAAAATAGCTTTAGATTTTCTTCAAAATCTCTACAAAAAAATCTCTAATTTTTTTTTAAAAAAATCTATTTTTTTTAAAGCTTAAACAAACAGACTCATTATCATATAGGGATGGATTGATGGTTAAGGTAATGGTGAAGTTAATAAATCTTAATGGTATAAGATTTGATGCGTGTATGTAACTATTGAGACGTCGATAAATTACGATAATACTGTTATTTTGTTGAAGTTCAAAAGTTTAATTCTTATTAAAATTAGTGTGATTTGCGTAATTTCGTCAAATAATCAAATTCTCTATGAATCTCCCAATATACACTTATATATTTAGGTCAATCATCAGAAAACCTGCATATAAAATGATTGTGAAAGTGTACAAACATGTGATTTTGATTGATGCAAACACAAGTGGTTAAAAACTTTTTTAGGATTATATTCTTTTACTTCAGAGACAAGAAATAATCTAAAACATTGATGAGAGTACTTTTTAGGAAATAGAGTAACAAATCAATTTTTAATACATGTGTATGTGATCATCTTAATTAAAACTTTCTCTTTAATTAATTGTTAAGATGTCTAAAACTATCTTCTATAACAAGAATTCACTTCAGAATTATAACGATCCGTTTATTTTATGAACACCATAGTGTATAAAAACAATGTTCTCTTTTGGATAAATTTCCTTTCACATTGATGTTTTATTTTTCCTTTTGTGACTTTCATCCTTGACTACAAGCATCTCTTTAGAAAGTTAGATTATTGATTATGTTGAAGGCACAATTATTGTGACCTTGAAGCTGAAATTTTGCATCATACACTTTCGAGTTTCAAATATAAACAAGTTTCAAATATAAACAAAAAGTTATGTATTTGGCCTTAATTTTATGATCGTGCCTATTTGGACTAATACATAAAAAAAATGCTTCTATTTAAAATAAAAAATAATTATCATATAATTGATAAATGTCAAGTTTGAGGCTACTGCATACTATACCAACAAACTTTCATGTTCTATATAAGAATGTTAGGAGAGAAGTGTAGGAAAGAATGTTAGAAAGGCTATGAATATTAATTCCAAATAACTTCACCCACAAAACAAGAGGGAGCATACACATAATTCTATAAGGACACCAATATTTTATAGACTATAAATTATTGTAAGCTTTCTAAAATGCAAAGGGAGTATATACTCATCGATAACAAATGAGTAGAATTTAAACAGTGTACTACAACAATAGAGTGATAAAAAATCAATTATATTCTCCATAGTATCATACATTAGAAATAATTTCTTAAGCATAAAAGGATGGTTGGAAAATAACAATGGGTTGAGCCTAGCATAATGAGTTAGTCTCTTACAACATGACGAATTAAAGTTTGAATTCTCGTTGAGAAATGTGACACATTTAGTAGTCCACATTAATATCTCTAATAGAATTATCATATGATAAACAAAAAAAGAATTATCTCCAACATCAAGTCAATAATTTCCAATTTATAATAATGATAAATACACCAATATTTCATAGGGATATTTTAATAAAAATATTATTTTCTCTCTTTCATTTACACAATTTTATACTCGTAAAATACAATTGCAAATGCATAAATGACATGGCTACCAACACAAAAATGGTAAAATAAAACAGCAAAATTCCAACATTTTCTAAACATTAGATGTTGTTTGTTGCAGAGGAATATCCACTAGAAAAAATTGATTTACCAATATCAATTAGAGACACAAAAAATTATAAATGAAGTCGGTCTTTCATTACGGTGTCTCTATCAATTAGCAACAGAATTAGAGATGAGTTTCATGTTTTTTTTATGTCTAATTTTTCGTCACGAATCCAATTCTTTATACTAATAGTATAAATATTGGAGAGAAAAGAAGACACTTTCCATCTCTATCAATCATTTTCAAGTCCAAGAAAGGAAGCCATTTTCTTGAGCTCCACATCCAAAAGGGTCTCTAAAGGTTCAAATTTCTCTTCTAAAAGATGACAATGATGAGAAGGTGATGATGAGCTATGAGTACTATTATTAGTTGAACCTACCTTCTTATGATCTTCCATTTTTGGAAACTTTGAGTTAGACTCATCATCACCAACCATTAAATGATCTTGATGATCAATGTCAATGAGATAATCAGCAATAGAAGTTTCATCACTCCCTTGATCACACTCACTTCCATTAGTATTCTGCAAATTTTTGTTGTATTGATGAACAATCTTCAATCTTCTAGGCCTTGGAGTTTCTGGTGCTACATGTCCACATTTGTGATGATTGTGTCGAAGTGAAACAGAAGATGATGATGGCAATGGTGACGATGTAGGTTGTTTTTGTAACTTTTTTGACAGATTTGTATTCCAGTAGTTCTTGATTTCATTGTCTGTTCGTCCCGGTAGCCTCTTAGCTATCAAAGACCATCTATAAATATGTAGAACAAATATCATAACGAATTCTAGTTATTAATCATAAGGAAAGGAAAGAAAATGAACTATGATAATTCAAATCCTAACTATAACAATTTTTTATCGGACTTTATTTATTTCTTGATCGAACATCTGATTATCAGAGTCATAGTGCACATCTATATACTCTTTAACTAATGAATAATCTTTAAAGTTGTACAAAAAAAAAGTAAAATCAAAAATAAAAATCACCTATTGCCAAGTAGACCATGAAGTCTTATGATCATATCATCTTCATCCGAAGAGATGTCGCCTCTCTTTATACCTGGCTTGAGATAATTCAACCATCTTTGTCTGCAACTTTTTCCACATCGCTTTAAACCTACATATAAAGAATGCAATTAAAAGCAATTCAAGACAATGTAGTAAACAACATATGATCTTTGGTAACGGTTGAATCGGATCCAAAATTTAAGAATATTGCATGGAACCATCTTGTATCCTATGCGGTCTCTCTAGACAAACCTCTTGGTTGTTAAATCGATCCAACTATCGAGATTTGTCTGGAGAGACAACAAATGATAAAAGTCTCATGAACATACATTATGTACACAATATAATCAAAAGGATGAAGGAGTATGGAAATTAGTAACACAAATAATGTAATTGTGTATTAAGAAAATCATTAATTAATTTAGCACCTGCATTTTGAGCAACCTTTTGCCATTTTCCTTCTCCATGAATGGAAACATATTTGGAAAGAATATCATCTTCTTCTCGAGACCAAGCACCTTTATTAATCTCTTTAGGACTAATTCTACCCATGTTAATTAGTTACTATGCTTCTTCTTCACATCAAAAAACACTTCACTATGCCACTCATAAAAATAATACTAATGACTAGTGGCTTGCATTTATTACTACACATATTTAGTAGCTAAGAAAAAATGTACGTAGTTTCCATAAATCCATTTAGATCACCTATGTCACGAATACTATATATTCACGCAGTTAGTATATTAGTAACCATTAGATCAAAATCGTACGGTCCAGATAAAATATAAAATACCAAACCTTAAATTTAAATCGTCTAATTTCATTCCAGCGTTCATTGATATATTATTGCATGAGAAATGTAATTGTAGAGAATCCAAATTCTTGTTAGGTCACAACAATGTTATGAGAGACATTTATTAATATAAGAAAAAAGAAAAGACAAGAAAACATGAAAGACTTTAAGCAAATTGGGTTAGAGTATTGCGTATAGTACTCCTCCTACGTCAACATCACAAGGGAGAGGGACCAACTAACAACTGATAATGTTTGGTTTTCTTCATAGTATTTCATACATCCCACATGCATTGCAAGGTAAACATTTCTTATGGGTTTTGTGACTTTGTGTTGTGAGACATAACACCCAAAGAAGGGTGGAGTTCCATCTTTTTGTCTTTTAAGGAAACTTCAAGTACAATGATGAATCATCTAAATTGTAGAGGTTACTTGTTTAGATAATTTTTTGTCATCAAACTACAAGATGACAAATTATGATGTTCTGAAAATGAATACCATCAATAAATTTAATCTCTTCAATATGTTGTTGTTTAGGATATGTTTTTTCAAGCTGTGTTTCTAGAAATTTATATAGAACTTCCATTGATCTCTCTATTTTGTGATCTTGGTTCACAAGAATCATTGATAGATGGATACTAATTTGAATTTGATTGATCGACGGTTTTCAATTTTGTGAACTAATTTGTCATTTGATAAATTAAAAAACTAAATTAATCGATCGTTACAATTTCAATGATCAAAATAGTGATTCCATTCTTTAAATTTTCATTTTCAAAATTACATGTTATTAAATAGTGCTTTTATTTAAATGATGATTGCATTTCATAATGAGGTGGTGGGTAGCTAAGTTATTTAAATGGAATAACTTTCAAAGGTCCAATCATCATTTCATAATGTTCTTAAATGAATTGCTAATTCACAAATAATACAAGTCATTTTACAGATTCAACAACCAAAAACAAAAAAGATACGACTTTAGTTAAGTTTTTGCCAACAAATAACTATGGTTTTATATTATATATAAATAATTACATAAATGTTTATCATGTCAACCAGAATACAAGAAAGTTTGAATAAACTACAAATGAATTTATAGGCACCAATGGCCATTACAAATCCATTATTTGGGTCAAACATTGAAAAATAAATTACTATTGAGGGGGTAGAGGTAAATATTAAGAGGAGGAAAGTCTATTACTGGGATCCTTTAACAGCTAATTATCATGTCTAAATACAAAATAATTACAATTTTCTTGAGTGCTATAATAAGTTACAGCAAGCAACTTCTTGATTCTCTTTCAGACCTGAGACCAAAAAGGGAGAAAAGTACACCTTGTAAATATTTGTCTCGTCTCAATATATAGTTACTAGTTATTGTCGAAGGACAGGACGATTTTCATGAGCTCATAAATTCAAAACTTTGCCATTATTGTACAAAAAGATAAATATATGCTAGTGTTTTGCATTTAAATTGCAATAACCACTTCCCATGATTTTTGCAATGAATTGAAAAGAAGAATACCAATTGCAATAGTTTTTACATCCTTTCGACTATATTGGCGTTGGAAACAATAAGCAAAAATAAATAGATAAAAAAAACTATAAAAGAGAATGAACCAAAGAAGGCGTCGTCTTACCAATAGACAGGTAGTTAAACCTAGTAGAGGGATGACCAGAAACAGAGGTTTGTTAAAACCTCGTCGTCTGCTGTAGCATTTGAGAAGTACTTGAATGAGAAACCAACTGGTCTGAACTCAGGGGTCTCACTAGATGATGGGAAGCTGCAGGGTTAGGATGTCCCTGTCTACTGATATCTTTAGAATTGTTAATACTTGATTCGGGGAGTTTAGAAGATTCCATCAATGTGCGAACCTGTATGTTGAATAGTTAGCAAGCAAGGAAAGAACATATCAATTATATTATTTTCATCAATCAAACGGATGAATCCTTCAAACTTACCGCATCTAGCCGCCTCTTGTGAAGGTCATTGAACAACTGCAAGTTTGAAGCATAGCAAGAATCAAATTATTATCAAATATTTACAATAATTTTCTTACTTATGGGAAAGAGAAAGAAACTATTTGGTGCTTACAGGTCTACTCTGGTACTTCTTTTCTTCACTTGAATATCCTGGAACTGTCAAATCCCAATTTTTCTCTGAATAATGACACGGGAAACAAGTAAATCAGCAAAGCATGTCAACTCTTTTACCAAATATGATTATAAATATTAGTACAATCAATCGAAGTATTTAACTTTTATCACACCCAAGATATCAGGGAAATCAATGGTCTTTCTTACATTTATACATTAAAGCTTATTTGATACACCATATTATACATGATAGAATAAACCAAAACAATACATTGATAGACTACAAATTTATCAGTGGAGTTTTGCACAAATTTACCTATCAAATCCATCTTTATACATCAAAATGATGGGACACCTTAACCATGAATATTGAGGATGAAATTACACTTCATTGGGTTTTTATATACAAGCCAATATTAAAACTTCTGAATTAAAACCATGGCGGCATCATTCTATTTTAAGTAATAATTAAATGTAAATCTGTTGGAACTTGGAACAATTTAATATGTTCTTTAAAGTCAGTCCAAATAGCCCAGTGCTCCAATTGGTTTGGGCCAACGATAAAGATTATCATTCCATTATTAAATGAGAAAGCTAAAGATCAAACAATAAACATATAGGATACAAATCGAGAACTAGAAAGAAATGAATTACACATAGAGATACAAGAAAGACATGGTAATATGTAATTCCTCCGCACCCCTCTTTGCATGAGTCAACAATATTCAGATTAAGAGTGCAGTTTTAACCACAAGGGCACTAATAATATTCAGAAAACGTTATTCTTTTCTAGCCAATTAGAATAGACAGTAGTACTCTATTGGTAAAATTTGTGAATACACAAATAACAATTTTTTTTATCTAAGTTACATTAAAGCAATGCAGAAGTAGTACATTCTTCTTTTGCACAGGTGGGTTGAAACACAGAAAAAAGCAACACAAATAACATACCTAGGTGTAGCAATAAATCCTTGGACTCCAAAGTTGATGATTTTCTATGTTTTGCCAAAATGCAACCATGTGTAGTTACCTGCATATAAGAACAACATAAGTTTTTACCAAAAAAATATTACGCACTAAGCTAAAAACAAAATCATCTATGGATTTCAACATCAAAACACACAAATAGAATAGAAGAAAGACATTTACAACAACCACTACCATGCCTTACCCCACTAGAAGAAGTAAGACATTTAGTATGACAAAAATATTTATTGCACAAGAAAACTGTCCATCGCTGTCATTCAATAACAAATTTGTGCTCGTTCATAAAGACTAAGAAAGAAAACTCAAAAGTGAATACTTTCCAAATTTTTCAGTATGGCTCATTTACTGTGCAGAACACTGGGGAAATAATATCCTTCATCACCATGATGTCAAGCACAGTAGATGTTTAAGTAGTTATATATTATATCTCAAATGAGTCATGCAGATATTAGTAGCAAGGAGCAGCGATAGATTTTGAACTTTAAAATAGTTTGGAAAATAGTCAAATCAGATTATCATATCGAAGAATAACTGAAATTAAACGCATATGTTGTTAAGGGAGGGGTCAAAAGGGATTTAACAGATCATAAAAAATTAACAATATCCAGAATCCAGATTTCAATCGTGAAATTTAAAAATTCACAACACACTAATTTCTCCAATTGAAATTAAATGCATGCTTAACAATGAAACCTTATCCCGCTAGGCAACACCGACCACTAATTAGCCAATTATAATTATTATAAAGTATCTTATACTTGTGACCAAATCAATCCTTTCACCAACTTTGCTGATAATTAACTCCTTGATGTTGGGTCAGCGTTCCACTGACACAGCACCTCCTCCCCTCCCCTGATCTTTAAGGCAGAGGACCTGCTGTAGGTTTGGGGAGGGGGGTTCTGCCACAATGCATGACATTCACCATTGATCCAAGGCTTTTTACAACCGCCGTGACATTTTGTGAAGGATGGCAGACTATATGACTGATTTTTGCTAGTCCTTCATCCACCATTAACACTGATCCCAATAGGGATTATCCAAGATACCAAAAGAAGAAAATATTGTTTGCAATGAAATTTTAATTTGAAGAGAAATTGTATCAATAATAAAGCTGAATCATTCCCTCTGATATATCTAAACATGACCGCGACATATTATCTACTCTCTTTTTTGACAAAAATGTTAACGGAAAAAAGTTAGGCATAATATACTCCTTACAGAATCAATGAAGTCATCGGCAAGCTCTAAAAGATGATCTATAACTTCAGGGTCCAGTTTACCATGTGGATCCACCTGTAGTATAGAAGATTAAATTCAAATTAGCCATTAAATAGATACTTAGGAAAAGAAAAAATAAAACTCATCAAGTTTAAAGAAAACCTGTGCAACTAAATCTTGTATCTTTCTCTTTCCAAGTACTTGGTTTGTAGCTGCTTCGGTACCTTGACTTGAACTTCCGCCGGGTGTGGTCGTGCCAGATGCAGTAGCATCTGGCTGAGATCCTGTTAAACTTAGTGACTTTTGACCTGTAGGTCCTGTCATCCTTGGAGACTGCAGTTGTTGCTGTTGATGAACAGATGCTTGTAGTTGTGATTGTTGCTGCTGCTGCTGCTGCTGTAAAAGTTGTTGCTGCTGCTGCTGAGAGGATGGCTGCTGCTGATGAAGCTGAGATTGCCCCATGGACTTCTGCTGCAACAACTGGGACAATTGCTGTTGGTTTAGGGTCATAGTGTTTTGCTGCAGTTGACCAGATGAAGCCAGCTGCTGCCTCTGATGTTGTTGAAGACGCAACGGGGAGGCAGGGCCAGACATTCCTGGAATTTGCTTGAGCCACTGATTCTGTGTTAAAGAATTATGTATCATGGCAGGCTGCCCATTCTGAGACAACCCAGACAACTGAGGATTCATAAAAGCAAGGGACGATGACCTTGGTAAACCTTGAACCTGTAGTCAGCAGCACTGTCAATATTATACTCTGACTCAATACATATTTAATTAAATAGTATACATACTGTGACTCAATACATATTTGCCCCTTTCCTTCATAAACCATTGCAATATTTGGAAAAAAATAATTTTTTTACATGAAATGTTTATTAATAATTCAAGCTGTTAAGGAAAAAAGTGTTAATCATCTTGCATGACATAGTGGTAAACCACCTCTACAGTTCTGTTCTATAACTCATTTTCCTTTTGTTTAAGGGTTTGGCTTATAGACCTATAAGCATGGACTGACCAGATCAATGAACCCAACTTCTAGATGTGGATTATGCACGAAGAATGAAGCAACTCAAAGAAATCCAATGAATAAGACAGGATACGTATTGAAAGGGCATAAGTGAGTTAAGACCAAACAAGCTTAAAAGTTTGTGAAGGATACTGTCTACCCTGAATCAAACCATCAATTATCTATGAATCTGACATGAGCAAGAGCGGAGACTTTGAAAGTAGGAGTTGAACACGAAAGATAGGTGAGGATATTGCCTCAGAAAAAAAGGTGAGGATACAATCAAATTATTCAGTGCATGAAAGTTAGCATGGGCAAGTAGCATCAAGAAGAAAATGCAAACGCAACAAGAAAGAGATAATGCCGCCAGTTGTACAAACATGGTGGGTTGATGGTTATCAATTCAAATTTAATGGGTCGTTTTTATAATTGACAGATAATGGCAGATGACATAACCCAAAAGTTTCACGGTATGTGTGTTGACTGTGTTCTCAATACAATGAAAGTAAATTGAATGCAGTTAAATCCCACAAAAAGGATATAATTTAACACTTTCCCCTGAAATTACTAAAAAATTAAACCAAAATTATAAGAGAAAACGTGTGAAAAAAATAGGATAAGCAGTCTACTCATTTAATTATGACTTCTCAGAAAGAAGTGGCACCTTATTAAAACACTGACGTGTCCAATTAAAATCTAAACCGAGTGAGAATATGACAACTTTATTTCATGAAGATACAGTTGACAATTGGCAAGCATAATTATTTCTTTATTCCTTAAATAAGACCAAAACATACATAAAGCATGGGTTATAGTTATAGCATCTATAAACGCTTTAAAATAATAGCTTCTCATATATGTTTCTACATATTGAAATTTCAAATCTTTTATAAACTTTGTCATTCAACATTTCGATAAACACCTATAAACTTATACAACAACAGCCAAGCCTTATCCCGTTAATTGAGGTCGGCTACATGGATGAAATAACACCATAATGTTCTGTCATACACCATATCGCTATCCAACTTCCTCTTATAGTTTTTCTAGATCTTCCTCTGCCTCTAATGATTTGACTGCCCTCCATTTGATCTACTCTCCTTACTACAGAATCTACAGGCCTACATGCCCAAACCACCTAAGCCAAGTTTCCATCATCTTTTCTATAATAGGTGCTACCCCAACCCCAATTCAATCCTCATCTCTGCTACGCTTATAACGTCTTTTTTCATAATTGGAGATGCATAAACATGTTTTAATTGGGAAAGAACATAAGCTGCACACTAATCCAAATTGGGTCATACCTGTTGATTGCTAAGTGAAGCCTGCTGTGAGAGCTGCTGTCTAATTTGAGCCGGAGTCATTCGAAGCTGCTGCTGTTGAGCATAAAGAGCTCCATTAGTTCTCATTTGAGAGGCTAGATTGGACGACCCCATCATCCCAATAGCTTGTTGCATTCCTTGCAGTGACTGTCCAGCAGAATTACCCGAAGAAAATTGCGATGATTGCACCAAACCACTTTTCTGCCTCGGCTACACCAAACATAAATTCAATCTCATAATCACATTCACAAAAATAACCAAACACTAAACACAAACATCCAAGATCCTCTCCGTTAAAATAACAATTTTTATGGAAAAAATCAATTTATTTATACCGAGGCTAA